>MJUT01013744.1:99064-114765 GCA_002080005.1 Gigantidas platifrons
GTCCCATCGGAGAACTGTCAACAATCGATAACTTGAACACAAGGTTAAAACTCCTGTTTTAAAAGGATATTATTATTTTTTTTATTAGTTCATATCATAATATGTTTGTATGAATACAGATTCATTCAAACGATAGGTATCGTATATTTTACAAGGTGTGTTTCCGTAAGACCATCGGAATGAGGTAAACCCAGTATAATCTTGATATTTGCTTTAAAAGCATATTGTTTACGATTTTGTTGAACAATTTTGACTGTCCATAAATGATTTATTTAAACTATCATTAAATAGTTATGCTGCAAAAGATACGATTGGTGTTCTTTATTTTTTGGACAAAAAAGACCCAAAACTATCGTTATTGTCCAAGATAACAAAAATTCAAAGTGAAAGTAACAGCGCCACCTATAAAAAAAACGGAAGTTCGGAACTCTCGGGGTTTTAGCTTTGAGGTAAGGAAAATACTGTTAAGATTCAAACACTTCAAATTGTCACGATCGTTTAATGTTGTTTGAATCTTAACGTTTCGTAGCCTATTCGCTAATAATTCGGTGTTTAATCTTCATTTTATGAAGGTCAGTACGAAAAACGACAATAATTTTGGGTATGAAAAATTACGATTTTGGTAGACAATATGCCTAAAAAGTAAAACTAGAGGCTCAGTAGACTGAGCCTGTGTCGCTCACCTTTCATTGTGCTTTGAGGAAACTTAATACAGAACCTTCCATAAGTGCTTTCCACCAAATTTTTTTTCATTTGGCTAAGCATTTACAGAGAAGAAGATTTTAAGAAATCGATCAACCAGAAACAAGAATTGCCTATGGCAGCCATGTTTGTTAATGGATCGGGACAAAATTAGCAATCTTTATAGAACCCCTTCCATATATGTTTCCTACCAAGTTTCGGTTCATTTGGTTAAGCAGTTTCAGAGAAGACGATTTTTAGAAATCGACCAATCAGAAACAAGAATTGCCTATAGCGGCCATGTTTGTCTACGGATCAAAACGAAATGAGCAATCCCTATAGAGGCCCTTCCATATATGTTTCCTACCAAGTTTCGGTTCATTTGGCTAAGTAGTTTCAGACAAGAAGATTTTTAGAAATCGACCAATCAGAAACAAGAATTGCCTGTGGCGGCCATGTTTGTTAACGGATCGGGACGAAATGTGCAATCTTCATAGAGGATCTTCCATAGATGCGTCCTACCATGTTTCGGTTCATTTGGCAAAACGGTTTCAGAGGAAAAGAATTTTAAATACCAGCCAATCAGAAACATGAATCGCCTGTGGCCGCCATATTTGTTCATCGATCGGGACGAAATGAGCAAACTTTATAGAGGACCTTCCATAGATGCTTCCTACCAAGTTTCGTTTAATTTGGCAAAGCGGTTTCAGAGGAGATTTTTAGAAATCGACCAATCAGAAACAAGACTTGCCAATCGTAACTACTCGGCCATTCTCGCTACCCTGCAAATAACCTCGTACGTAGATAGTAGAAATTCTTCTTAAATTGTTTGCCGGAAGTTAATTAATAATAAGCCGCACAAAAATATAGTCCACAAAAAACCAATATGATAGACATACTAAGTAAAATCTAATCATGCAAAACTAATTAAAACTTTAACTTTTATCTATGAAAATAATTGAAATATAGAAAATTGTTTAAAATACAACTTTCATGTAACTGACTTGTGAAAAGTAGTGCGATTGATACGCCTACTGCATACGAGGTTATTTGCAGGGTAGCGAGAATGGCCGAGTAGTTACGATTGAAGACTTGCCTGTGGCAGCCATGTCGGTTAATGGATCGGGAGGAAATGAGCAATCTTCATAGAGGACCGCCCATAGATGATACCTACCAAGTTTCAGTTCATTTGGCTAAGCGGTTTCAGAGGAGAAGATTTTTAGAAATCGGCCAATCAGAAACAAGAATTGCCTGTGGCGGCCATGTTTGTTAACGGATCGGGACGAAATGAGCAAACTTCATAGAGGACCTTCCATAGATGCTTCCTACCATGTTTCGGTTCATTTGGCAAAACGGTTTCAGAGGAAAAGAGTTTTAAATATCAGCCAATCAGAAACATGAATCGCCTGTGGCGGCCATATTTGTTCATCCATCGGGACGAAATGAGCAAACTTTATAGAGGACCTTCCATAGATGCTTCCCACTAAGTTTCAGTTGATTTCGCTAAGGAGTTTCAGAGGAGAAGATTAAAATGTGAACAGTTAACGGACGGCAGACGACGGACGACGGACGCCAAGTGATGACAAAAGCTCACATTGTCTTTGGCAAGGTGAGCTAAAAATGTTTTGAAAAATAAATGGAGTTCCAACCTTTGATAATGCACTTTTTTAATCCAACCACAAACAAATAAAAGAAAAATTACAGCTTTCAGATAAGAGTATGTGAGCATTCTGTTGAAATAGACTTTGGCGAATGACAATTCTACACAAACAGTTATTATTATTTATTTATGTTGTATAAAGTATCCCCCATGTCAGCAATTTTGATTATGTGCTGTTGCATTTCTATATTGTAAACCCATTTAGGATAAATTTACGTTTTTAAGGGCCGTCGTGGTCGTGACCGTATGCTAGCTGGATTTAGAACTAACTGTGCAATCAGTGCCTATCACCACTAAAGTTGTGAGTTCGAATCCCGCTCATGGCGAGGTGTACTCGATACAACATTATGTGATAAAGTTTGTCAGTGACTTGCGACAGGTCGTTATTTTGATCCGGTTTCCCCCACCAATAAACTGACCGCTACGTTATAACTGATATATTGTTAACCATCCCTTTCCCGACTCATGGCGAAGTATAGACGATACAACCTTTATGCTATAAAGCTTATCATTGACTTGTTAAAATTGAAATATTGTTGAAAGTGGCGTTAAGGATCAGAACTCCTTGCCCGTTTAATATGTTGTCACAATGCAAGTCGAACACACCCTTGACAAGTGTTATAATGGACATCATAAAAGCCAAAGAGAAACGCTTTATCCATAATGTTTACCACTGTACAATAGAATTCATTGTGATATTTAGCACCAAATACACTTTGTCCTTAAAGATTATAATAAACACTTTTATTTCTTTTATTTTGAGCCAAGTCGAGTAAACCGGTAAAATCAGGGCCTACTCGACTTGAAATAACCCAATTTTTTTTCTTCACAATGATCAAAAAGACCATTCTAAACAAAATGACTGCTAGTATTGTATTCACCAGAATCTGAGTGCCATGATGTCGAATTTATTTATTCTATTCTTACAAGTTTCAACACACACTTTTTCAAGGTACACTCGATATCATAGATTTTACCTTGACCCTCATTCTAAATAATCAAGTGTATTATTTTGCACGACACTACATATTTGTCATATACAATAAATACCTACATGTAAGTAATTTTGTAAATACGTTCACGGAACTGTCTCCATAACCTGTCACGTCTACTTTGGTGGGGGATGATGATGCTTAGGTCAACCTAAATACTAACAGTTTATACACCGGATGTTTCAAAGAGGAATTTTGGGTACTGGTGAAGGTTCTCGGGGCTCAAACCCACAGTGCGTCCCGGTGGGGGGGGGGGGTGAATAGGGCAAAGTGTTGTCATGTTATAATACGTCCCGGGGTGGTGAATAGGGCAAAGTGTTGTCATGTTATAATACGTCCCGGGGTGGTGAATAGGGCAAAGTGTTGTCATGTTATAATACGTCCCGGGGGTGGTGAATAGGGCAAAGTGTTGTCATGTTATAATACGTCCCGGGGTGGTGAATAGGGCAAAGTGTTGTCATGTTATAATACTGAAGGCCTGACCGTGTACGATGGCGTCCCGTGGTGGTGAATAGGGCAAAGTGTTGTCATGTTATAATACTGAAGGCCTGACCGTGTACGATGGCATCCCGGGGTGGTGAATAGGGCAAAGCGTTGTCATGTTATAATACTGAAGGCCTGACCGTGTACGATGGTGGGTAGCATGTTTGGAGAGTGCCACGCTCCTGGTACGCTAAAGACCTCTTTAATAGATTTTAAAAAAAAAAGCGCATCTTAACCGCTATAAGAGACTATATTTTCGTAGCTACCCATCTGATCATATTCTTTCAGTGGTACAGTTATACATTATAGAACTTGTTCTCGTTCTGAATATAGGTGAAATACTGCTCTCTGGACGATAAGCAACGAAACTCAATCAATCAAAACGGGATTTATGGTTTGGAATCCTGCACAAACAACACAAGATATGTTATCAGGCAATCAAAAGACTTGTACACAAGATCGTGCTAACTGGGAGTTGACGACAACTGCGAAATCAATACAAATTTACATAAGGTTCATCATAAATAATTGCCTAAAATTCCCAGGTAAAAGACCTCATATTTAAACTGAGTAGAGCAATAATTATGCACAGCTCATGATTTTAAGCAGCCAGTACATAAATATGTATTTTTAAAATATATTTCTATGAATATTGATAAGAAAACTGACGTGATATTTGTTGCATATATATTTTTTTTCCAATATCATGAGAACCTTAACTTCAGGTACGAGGACTTTTGAAAAGTCTTGATTATTAAGCTCGCGTTGTAAAAATGATTTTGTTATATCCCTCTATCGAAAAAATATATCAGGTAAAATATTATATAAAAATTGCACGTTTCCTATATAAGCGCAGTGATCATGTAGGGGGGTTTGTATAGTGAAACAGATATAGTAAAGAAAGAGCAAAGGGCATATACTAAGATACCGACGTTATTACGATATTCAGCAAGTGACATTAAACATAAACATGATTTGGATAAAGTGTATGGTACGTTTGCCCTATAATATCCAACCGTTTTACGGCGATTTCATCTACCGTATAGACTAAATCGGCCTGGGAAACAACTGAAGATGACCTCCGAACAAGAAGATCACTGTCAAGATGCCGGATGTTCAGTTGAGCAGTTATCTGTGTTATCAGGAATTAATTCGTCAACGGTTTTACAATATTAAAGCAACAATTAAAACTCCACAAGGTTTGTGCCAGATGGATACCCACTAATTCCTGTACCAGAACGTGATAATGTCACTGGACACTTTTATGCTATAAAAGTTCTGCCAGAGGTCGTCAAACATTACAACAATGCCCGTCTGCACACTGATAACAGGGGTATCCGCTTGTTCCTGATAATGCACCTTCTCACAAGTCTGCTGTGGGTGAAAGAATACCTTGACACACATGGAATCAAGACTTGACCACATACTCCATATAGTCCAGATCTTGCTCTCTGTGACTTTTAGTTGAACCCAGTCATCAAAGAACGCCTCAGTGGTAGACGATTTGAAAGACACCCAGTCATTGGAAGTACTTTATTTCAGTATACGAACACCATCCCACAAAAGGACTATATAATGCAGTGTTTTTTAAATGGATTGTAAGGCTTAAAAGTGTGTAGATGCTAATAGAGAATACTTTGAGGGACTTTCATAGTAACATGCAACATTATTTAGTTGGTTTACATGAGCCGATCCTCGGAACTTTCTAAATACCTCATTATATCTTATATATTGGAGAGAGAAAAAACACTAAATACCCCTTTATATCTTATATATTGAAAGAAAAAAAAACACTTCTGCAATTCAATGGTGGATTCTGCAATGGGTTGGAGAGCCTCAGTTTTTGTGGATGTTGAGAAAAATGGAAATTTAGCAACTGTTTTGTCCTAAACCCACATGCTGTCTTATGGAATGTTTTAATGTGCTTTATTCCTAATCACCGTGTATCCCCGAACACCGAGTATTTCTGGTGATGTACTGTAGGTTTTTGTTGGTGTATTGGGATATGTGAAGACAATCTTTAAGGAATACACCATAATGTCGTATAGGTGTGTGTGTCTTTACATATTGATATATTTCATAAGTTATGGTATAATATCATTTCCCTTTATATGTACCTGGTTGTCATGGACACTGTGTCCCTGCAACATAAATAATTAAATATACAATACATGAGCTTTGTTCTATGCACACTTATAGTAACGTTTGAATTGTCACATGTATTCATTGTACTATGACATTGTGTGTTAACTGATCTGTGTTCCCATAAGCTGTCATTTACCGAAGAGTACATTTAAATTTAAGCTGAAAGCAAAACTTTAAACATGGATAAGTGTTAAGTTTAAAAAAAAAAGAACAGTGGTAGATACAACTGTTTCTATAGTAACAATGGCCAACGTGAACAAGTATATTGTTGTTGGTACAGTGGTGGAGCAGGAACTACTTACCCTTCTTGTGCATCCGAGTTCATCCCGCCTTTAGTGGGCTTCGTGTTGCTCAATCTGTCCTTATTTGAATTGCGGCTTTTTGTTACCCTTTTGGAATTACAACTGTATAACAGAAATTAATCTGAAACTGACAAATCATTAATATTCTTTTTTCTTTTATTTTCACTTTTTCTAGCGATTCTAAAATCTGCTTGGAAGAACAACAAACAACTGCTAAAATACAGAGCGAGTGAATGTTAAAACGCTAAATGGTCAATTTTTCAGCTATTATACCATGGCGAGAACAAGTTACATTCGACGAGATGATAATCATGTCCGTTTTGTTCTAGTACAACACGGATGGTTGGATTTTTTTTATGCAAGTTCACTGAAACAGTCCGCGAGTAGACATTTCGCTCCACTCGGACACATTATTTCGATTCCGACCAGAGTGTGCTCTTTCTCCTTAATGATGCGTGCTTAGTAACAAATACCAATTTCAAACTCTTTGGTTTTACCCGACCGGGGCATAAACCTACTATCTACCGCATTCAAGACAAGCACGCTATAGTCCAGTCAATCTACGGTTTTACCTCAAACTAATTGCAAAAGAATTTATTTCAACTGTAATTAGTTCTTGACATAAGCATATTCAACATATAACAAGTCTAGAAAAATCTAAATAGGGGAAAAGTAAGAATTTTATGAAAACAAAGTATGCAAAAATATGAAAATAAGGGAGATAACTCTTGTATAAATTGCATATGCTTCAATCGAATTTTTAACTAGAAAAATTCCGATTCAACCGATGGAACAGTAATGGTAAGCTTAAGAATAATAATCAACATCTATTATTTACAGTTTTACTTTATAAAATGTTTAGGGTCATATAAATTCGGAAATTTGCAACAGCCACCGTTGTTTGTTGACATCCTGATTTCTTCTGCTACAAGTACAAATCAATCCACTGAGCATTTTCCGATCTCACCCAATAGTCCAGTCAATCTATGGGAAAAATAGCAAAACCTCAAACTAATTGCGAAAGAATTTAACTCTGGATTTTCTTGTGTCGAAATGTCTTCCTAATACCATATCAAAAGTCTAGAAAAATCTAGATAGGGAAAAATATTTTTTTCATGAGATTTTCTAAACCCCTCTCACTATTTCAGCATACATATTTTATTGACATATACAGTTGTAAATGTGGAAAAAATAGCATTCAATGAAAGTGTAGTCATACCAATCATGCATCAAACTAATGAGAGGAGTTTTATCTTTCAAATTGATAAAATAAAATACAGGTCTGCTTTCTGTGCTTTCTCTATTTAATCCAAAAATGTACTAGTACCCTGCCGAAATTAATAAATAGGTGTTGTAATATTTAAAAAAAAAAGTTATTTGTGCAATTTGTCATTTTTAATCAAACAATTGAGTAAAACAAAGCACAACATAGCAACATATAAAATTATATGGGGCCAAGAATACTGATTGTTTACAAATATGTATACAAAATGGGAATTTGGATTATTATAATTTCCCTTTTCTCTCATTTTTTCGATTTCTTCTTGTTTACACAAAAGAAAATATATATGATATAGAAATTATGATGCAACTTAATGTTGTTGCTTATGTATAGGTAATAACAAGAAGTCTATTTTTAATAACAGGGTGCTGATCTATATTTCAAAGGAAAATGCAGAGATTTCTTGTGTTTTATGATATAAAATGTTTCATATTTGAAATAAAAACCTTTTTTACTGTTGGAATGGATAACTTGTGCAAAATGGAAGATTTTCAGTTTTTCTAATTTGTACATATTACCTAACATACTGAATTGACTGTCCAAATTAAAATAAAATTAAATCTTACCTAACAAGATAGTTTAAAATTCTATCCTATTTTTTGTTTTATAAAATGGCCAAAAAACTTTAATTTTTTAATAGAAGTATATTAAAAATAGTAACAGTAACCTATGAAAAGTATTGATGTAGCAGTAATGAATAACGTCTACTGAAGTTACAATACACATTCAGCATATAAAATCAATAAGATTGTCAAAACGTAAGAACATGTAACAATACTGATATGTTTCTGATCACATAGTACTAATTACATATCTTTAGTCATGTCTTCGCCTGTTATATTTAGATCCAACAACCTAACTCATTGAGCCACCCGGCGCCCCTCCAAAATACACAACAACCTAACTCATTGAGCCACCCGGCGCCCCTCCAAAATACAATGTAGTATGTAATGTATAGATAATGAAATGAACGTGCATCTATATTTTTTTTGGCCAAAATTGTTAATTGTGTAAAAAATATATAGAAGCATTGTCATGTATGAAAGCTTTTCATATTATTGCTGAAAAAATTCTTAATAAAACCGAATCATAAAAAAGATATATATTTTAAAATATACATTTGTATAATGTTTCGATTGAGTTAAAGATTTGATTGGTCTAAATCAAGAGTAAACTAAGTCCGAGAAATGTATAATGTCGGCAATATATACTGACGCTACGCTTACTGTATGGTGTACTGTTTTATGACGTCAACTTGTATGGGCATTATTCTTCTAAATCTTCTTCAGATAAACACAACACAACGTATAGAGTTTATTCGTTATCCTAGATACGATAACGTAACCGTCATTCCGCTTGTGCTCCATTTAGGGTTACGAATCGGTCTCATTCAACGTATGGGAGCAAATTGAAAATTTCGTTCCGGGAATATTTCAACTTTCTTTTTGCATATCTGGTCATAACTTATTATTCCCAACAATTTCTAAGTAATGGTGATATGAAATAAGTGTTACAATACCTGTTTCTATCTTCAAGACCGGTTTCGTATTTGAAAATTGTTACTTGTCCGCCATAACACCTTACGTAGACTCTTGCGTTACTTGTAATGGGCGGAGCCTATCCATATATGTGGATCTGAATGCCAAATATGGAAAATTTTTACTACAATGTTTACAACCGACATATAAATAAGGATATCTCCAAAACGAGGTATGTGCACGTGAAATAGCAACTTGTAAACAAAATGTCGGACAGAAAGAGGATTTCATGCATTCAAATTTTCAGATGGATATAAGTCTACCATGGATTGATGCAGCGTTTACTTAACACCTCAAGGTTTACCTAAATATATTTATCTTTCACCCCCGTTAATTTTCCCAACCACTTACAAGGGAATTAGAACAAAAAACCGCCCGGTGTGAATCACTCCGGGCGCTGCTCCCATACGTTGAATGGGATCGATTCGTAACCCTAAATGGAGCACAAGCGGAATGAGGGTTACGTTATCGTATCTAGCGAGTCGAGTGCACCTTTTTTAAATTTACAAAGCTGGGCCCGAACCCACGCCGTATTGGTGATAGGCTTGTAGTTTGAATTTGAGCGACTAACACCTTTACAGTCTCCACATCCAACTGTGCAATCTAAACCATGTTTCCTACCACTACATTTTAAGTGACACAGTTAAGTTTACAGTTATATCTGATTACTTTAATTAGTCGCTCAGGTGCAGGGGGTAAATTTGTTCTTATAGGAAAAAGTTTACCGTTCACACTTTCCCACCCCTATTCTAGAGGGTTGATATGATATGTTGTTACTACCCACTTTTGTAGTTGCAGATAAGCACGTTTGCTGTGGTAACATTCGAGAGGTCATGTCACAACCAGAAATAGCATGAAGAAATGGCAGTATATGGCATGCGTCCAGTCCATGTGTTGACTTTGTCCTACGGATATCTCATATTTTCATCGTTGTAGAGCTGGTACTCATTGATTTGAAATATATATCGCTTAAATCAAGATCAAAATGGAAAAGCAAAAGTATTAACAGATCAGTGCCTTCGCCAAGAAGAACTGATGGATTGTTGACAGCACTTTCAACTGTAGTTTTGAATCGATTCGGTGATCATTTACATCGCATCTATCCAAATGAGCTTGAAGTTAAGGATACTCCTGATACTCAAATGTCTGTTTCTTACCCTGACCTTCACCTTGAGGTCGACCACGGAGGAAGATTCAAAAACAAAATTATGACAAATGCGATTACTTCACTTTTCCAATAGTCAACTTCCCCTTCATCAGTAGCAATATTCCAACATCACCAGCATATGGGGTTTACATTTCTCAACTTATACGTTATTCTGGAGCTTGTGCCAAGTACAATGCTTTTCTGAACAGAGTTCAGCTGCTGACTCAGAAGCTACTTAAACAAGGCTATGCTACTAGGAGAGCTACTAGTAGCCTCTGGCTGTATGTAATCCTCTTTAAATAAATAAAGAATTAAAAAACGCTATGCTGCTCGTAGGTTGAAGTCATCGCTACAAAAATACTTGTTGTGATCACAATCTCATTGACCGCTACGAAATATCCATATCTCAAATGACAATGGATCTTTTATTTTTACGTAGATGTTTTCTTCCTCTATAACTGCCACTACTTTTACCAGACTTTACTGTATATATGAGTAACATGGCAGGTGTATTATAAGAAGCATGTACTGCTTACCATTCGCGAGCACCTGAGTTCACTCCCGGTTTTTTGGTGGGGTCAGTGTTGCTCATTCTTGCAGTTTTCTTGTTGTCCTAGTATGTATCTTTACATTCTGAGTTTCGTTTTGTGATATCCGTTACGATTTCTGCATAAAACGATGTTTGGTTTTCTCTTCACCTCCAGGTGTTTGTAAGGGGGCTGTGTCTTATTTACATTATTTGTGTTTGCTTGCTCCTAGTGGTGTCCAACACATATTGTATTGTGTTTTTGTTTTGTTTTTCTTCGTCTTGTATGCTCTATGATGCCAGTGTCTCTGGATTGTCCATTATTGATTTTGTCCCTTCGGTGTTCTATAATTAATGTTTATTTGACAATTAAGACATCTGCATCACCAGAGGTATGTATTGTTGAACATCCCTATTTGAATAATATGTAACTTGGCATGTTAATAACGCTTTGTTTATTTTCCGAATCTGCTAGGAATAGTTCCATCTTTGACTTGAATGGTGTATATTCATTAAATAACACTTTATCCCCAACTGCTGTCCCTGTTCGCCTTAGATGTGTCATATCCTTAATAGACTCTAATATACTGAACTTGTGTGTTGATATTTATTTCATGCGTTATTTTTCACATTTTGTACTCTTGTATGTATATAGATGTTTGCTTATTCGTCGATTTTTTCATTACACAATTGTATTCAATTATATTGCTCTTCTTTAAAATTTATTCTAAAAATCGCTATCTTCTGTTTTGTCAAAAAGTCTTTATTTCTATGTGTTTTTATCCCAAATGGTTTTCCATACATTTTTTTCACCGAAAAGTGTTGATGAAAGTTTCTTGTTTATTATATATTTTCCACATACAATATTGATTTTCTGACTTTTTTATTTCATTGTATTATATTTGTCATACACATTTAACACTGACATTTGGTGAGAACGGAAAATGCTCAGTGGATTAATTTGTACTTGTTGCATATGAAATCAGGATGTCAACAAACAACGGCAGCTGTTGCAAATTTCCGAATTTATATGATCCTAAACATTTCATAAAGTAAAACTGTAAATAATAGATGTTGATTATTATTCTTAAGCTTACCATTACTGTTCCATCGGTTGAATCTGAATTTTTCTAGCTAAAAATTCGATTGAAGCATATACAATTTATACACGAATTGTGGTTCTCTCCGGGTACTCCGGCTTTCCTCCACCACTAAAACTGGTCGCCATGATATAGCTGAAATTTTGTTGAAAGTGGCGTTAAACACCAAAAATCAATCAATCATTACACGAATTATCTCCCTTGTTTTCATATTTTGGCATATTTTGTTTTCATAAAATTCTTACTTTTCCCCTATTTAGATTTTTCTAGACTTTTTATATGTTGAATATGTTTATGTCAAGAACTAATTACAGTTGAAATAAATTCTTTTGCAATTAGTTTGAGGGTTTGGCTATTTTTTCCCATAGATTGACTGGACTACTAACCATTACCCCACCAATGCTGTTCTTAAAATATAGAATATATAGATTCTCCTTCAGTTGCCCGTGGGTTACGATATTTCTCCATTCAAGAGAGTTAAATTTAACATTTTAACCACAAGCCGACAGGCGAGTGGTTAAAATTTTTAATTTAACTCCCGAGAGTGGAGAAATATCGTAACCCACATGGGTAATTGAAGGAGAATTTGTTTCTCCCATTATTTAACACGAACTTTATTTCAAAATTTGAAATAAATGCGTTTTAAATTAATCTAGGGAAAGGCACGAGACATTTTAATCCTTTAAAGGATTACAGATTTTTTCCACCACTGGTTCAGCGCACAGGCATTTGACCGATGGACCTTAATTTCCCCGTGTTTGCCACGGGGGTACGTATTTTCACGGCTAGTAACGATGTAGGGCCTCTATTTGTGGGTCCTGGGTCCACAAGAATACAATAGAAAAATACACAAGGTAAGAAACAAAATCACTGAAAATTGTCAACAAACCCAGAGGTCGACCACTTATTTCTGTTACGCGGCACGCGATTGGTCAATTCTTTTCCGGAAATTTGCCTTGACCAATCGCGTGCCGCGTAACAGAAAATAAATGGTCGACCTCCGGGTTTGTTGACAATCGGTCTTAGGAACAGATAGTCGGGGGTATATATGCAAAATAGTACGAATATGAGAGTAAACCAGTGGCACAACAGATGATAGGGATCCACAAGGTTAGTGCATTCCATCCGTTTATTTTTCAGAAATCAGGGAAATCGACAATAATAAGAAATTTAGCAGTACGCCGCCATTTTCAGTGATTTTGTTTCTTACCTTGTGTATTTTTCTATAGTATTCGAACAGAGGCCCTACATCGTTACTAGCCCTGAAAATACGTACCCCGTGGCAAACACGGGGAAATTAAGGTAAATCGGCCAAATGCCTGTGGTTCAGCGGGGTTAAAACGCCGTAATAATGGGAGACAGTGTTATAATATTGACATCAGACAAAATAATTCTAATTTTCTATCTTCTGGATTTTGTATTACTTGTCGATCGACCAGGATTTGTTGTTTAGCTTACGTGTCTTTTGACACTAATGGGTACTAATTGTGCATCCTTCAAGCAGACCTATTTCTATATTCGTACGAGGATGACTTCATACAGCTGCTACTCATTGATAAGAGCAGTAAGTAACTCAATTCTTTACCTTCAGTTTACGCTCTATAGATGAAGTTCCATTTTTATCACTTCGAAAGTTTTACGGTCGCCATCATGACTTGGTTGACCGTTATGGAATATCTGTGTCACAAATGACCACGCATATGTTCCACTTGTCGTATACACTTCCCAGTCCTTTCCTCATTTATGACTTATCACCGGGTTTGTAATTAGATTAACACGACGGGTGCCACTAGTGGAGCAGGAACTGCTTACCATTCCGGAGCACCTGAGTTCATCCCCGGTTTTCAGTGGGGTTCGTGTTACTCGATGTTTAGTTTTATGTGTATGTTTTGTAGATCGTTGTGTCTTTTTGGCCATTGTGTTGTCTGGTCTTCTTCGATATACCGATTCTGATTACCCATTTGGTATCTTCAAACTCTTCTTTATATAATCCACGGCTTTGTCGATTGTCTGGGTCGTATCTATTACCAATGAGTTTGAAATTAAAGATGCCACAAACCGTTGCCTTGACCTTTCCCTGAAAACTGGCGACCAATGCAAATTGAGATCCAAATTGTCTGACATACGAGATGATTTCAATTTTTTAGTTGCAAACTTTTCCATTATCTGCTGTAAAATTCCAACAACACTTGCATACGGAGTTTATACATCACGATTATTGACGATATTACAAGGCTTGTGTATCATATCTGGATAGATAGAGAATTGCTGCTTAGGAGCAAACTGCTTTCACTTGTGTGCGATTCATGGCAGATCGAGTAGTCTTCACTTCAGAAGTTTTATAACGGCCATCATGGATTATTGTCCCTACTGTGTTCAGATGATTGGGGATCTGTTGGCACCATTATGATCTTTCTGTCCCTTTACCTCTGCACATTTACTGGACCATTATATTGAGCAACGCCACAGGTGCCAAATGTGAAGCAGGCGCTCTTCACTCACCCAATGAATTCCGGGGCACATAATTCATACTCGGTTTTTGATGGAATCCGTGTTCTTGCTCATCTCATGTTTTCTGTATTTGCTCATTTCATTAATCGTTTGTCTTCTTATATTGTATTACGATTTCTCGGAATCTCCAAACAGATTTTTAAAAATGAAAATGCCTCCCTATTCTTTTCTTTAAAATAGCCAAATATACCGTTAACTCGTTAGCATAAATATCTACTCATCTTAGATTCAAGTTTAAAATGTAGCATTTAAGCCCAATTGAAATTTCTATTTTTAAGGGTGGCCATTTTGGATGGAGGTCAGGGATTTGGCTTAATTTGGCTCAGTGGTTTTAGATTTTCAAATGTTTTCCAAATTCAGCCATATTTTCACCAAATAACACAAAATATTGACAGAGTATCTAAGGTATGTCCTACTACATTAACATACAACTATTCAAATTTATAGCAAAATGAGTCTTTTTTTGGCTTGTAAGCCTGTTAATTTTTGTTTTTCGAAATCAAGGAGCTTAACCGCATACAGAAAAGTGGGCTGCCTTTTACCATCCCTGACCTTAGTTTAAATTTCAAATAATTTGATCATGGAGAACCTGTTATTGTAACATAAATTTGATTTTTTTTTTCAACAAATCATCTCAGGGGTAAAACTCCAGAACTGAAGTGGTTACGCCTAATTTGGTCTGCTTCTATGATCCTCCACAATGGCTTGCTTAGGGAGAAATTAATTATTGAGCTGAAACTTGTGAAATTGGCATCAATGTTTGAAACCAAGAGATGACAACCACCAGCAAAGACTAGAGGCTCCTAGGAGCCTGTAATCGCTCACCTGGCTCAAAGTTGGCCCAGTAGTTTCAGAGGAGATAATTTTTACGTGAATTTTGGCGAATCTTCTATTTTTAGCAATGGCCGCCATCTTCTTTGGCGGGCAGGGTTGTCGGATATAATTCTGAAGGTAGACCATCTAAAGACCATTTCACCATAGTTTGGGCCCATTTGACCCAGCGGTTTCAGAGGAGATCATTTTTAAGTGATTTTTTGCCAAATTTTCTATTTTTAGTAATGGCGGACATCTTGGCTGGCAGCCGGGTCGTCGGACACAATTCCGAAAGATGACCACCTAAAGACCATTCCACCATAGTTTGGCCCAATTGGCCCCGTAGTTTCAGAGGAGATAATTTTTAAGTGATTTTGTGCCAAATTTGATATTTTTAGTAACGGTGGCCATCTTGGTTGGCGGCAGGGGTCATCGGACACAATTCTCAAAGAGGACCATCTGAATACCATTCCACCATAGTTTGGGCCCAATTGGCCCAACAGTTTCAGAGAAGATAATTT
>MJUT01013744.1:139412-155146 GCA_002080005.1 Gigantidas platifrons
GAGTAAAACTAGATGGTAGCAAATAAAATTGGATTTGGGTGGGCATGGTAAAAAGGTAAATGTTTTAAAAATCGTAATTTTCGAGTCGGGGTCGGATTTTGCAGCAAGAAATTTCAATGTTCTAAACAAGTTATTTCGGAGACATGATTGAATTAAATATGTACTGCAATCGAGTTCATGAGTTATGATGTTAATTGAAAAAGTAACTGATTTGTATGCAGAATGAATAAAGATGCTATAAATCTTTGTTATTATTTCTCATGTAAAATATTTGCATTGGATCATTGGCAAGTAGAAATATCTACCCATTGGCCAAACTTGGCAATTGCAATTTTGAAGCAACTAGCCAAAATGAGTGTTTGAAAAAAATGGTTTCCTACACTGTGTTCTCAGATATGTGAAAGATTTACCTATTTCTGATGAATTACACAAACCGTATACAAGTTAACTCAAAACAAACTACATGAAAGCTCTTTTAAAACATCACAAATAATGATGATCAAACTGAATTTTACTTACTCTGCCAATTCGAATCTAAACCTCCAATTTCTGTGATTATCTGTGCTCATAAAACTGTCCATTTTACCAAGATATTGTTTCCTTGTTTCTTGAGTAAGCAACTGAAAAACATTCAATAATAAAAGTTAACTTGGTAAACAAGTAACCCCCACCTTAACTCATCATTTTCAGCTTTTTGTATATTAGTATACTTCATTTATCTAATCTATGGGCCTTTCACAAAAGATGTGTGATGTTTGTCCTCTATTGACAGTTAACATTTGCAGTCTGTCGAGCACTTTTTGGCTTCAAAAAATTAGGAAATCAGGAGATTATCAGGAATTTTTTTTTTTTTTTATATAAAAGTGATAAAACCATACAAAAAACCCAAAAAAATGGCCGCCTTCCTCCCCTCTAAGTGAGAACTTTCAGGCCATAATATATAAATTTAAGCATGGCGTTTTTGATTCCAGATGAAGGTCATTATCAGAATGTCAGAATGTAATTGGCAGGCTAAAAGGCCTTACTTAGGCCATTTTCCTCACCTCCTTTTATTGATAAGATGCCTTACGCTTAAATAATTTCAACATATTATGTTACTATTTCTTTTTTGTGGGGAAAAAGTTCAAAATCAGAAGTTATTAGGAGTTTATCTAACAAATTCAGGAACAGCTCAAAATCAGGAGTCGCTTGACAGACTGCATTTGGCCTCAATTTGATTGAATTACAGTAGGAAGTACATATCAGCAAAGTTGAGTAAAAAATGTGTCAAGTTTGGTTAAATTCATGTGTAACAGAAATCAAAGATACATTTAGATAATGTTTTTTGTTTCCTTTTATTTGTTAATCTTAAATAGCAGCTAACATGTCTCTATTACTTGTTAATCTTAAATAGCAGCTAACATGTCTCTATTACTTGTTAATCTTAAATAGCAGCTAACATGTCTCTATTACTTGTTAATCTTAAATAGCAGCTAACATGTCTCTATTACTTGTTAATCTTAAATAGCAGTTTAACATGTCTCTATTACTTGTTAATCTTAAATAGCAGCTTAACATGTCTCTATTACTTGTTAATCTTAAATAGCAGCTAACATGTCTCTATCACTTGTTAATCTTAAATAGCAGCTTAACATGTCTCTATTACTTGTTAATCTTAAATAGCAGCTAACATGTCTCTATTACTTGTTAATCTTAAATAGCAGCTAACATGTCTCTATTACTTGCATTTTATCATACAAAATTAACTATGATTTATTTATAATCAAATTATTTATATATAATTTTTATTCTATAAACTATTTACCCTGAGAAAATCTGAGAAATGTCTCAAAACTCCAATTCTAACTTCATCTAAATCTTTCAAAAATCCATCAAACACTGGTACCAAGTCTCTGTGTGTTATTTCTGAACCAAGAATTATTGCCATTTCATGAATAGAAAATGCCAATGTTCTTCTTACTTTCCACTACAAAAGAATGATAGCTCAATTTAGAGGCAGATATAAAATGTAGATAGATTTAAATTGGAATGCCAATGCCAATGAGGAACAAGAAGACAGCATATTTGATAAACAATCTTGTTAGGGTATTCTTTGGTCCAGACATGGGACATGTTTGTTTTGGTTTCAATTTCAGTCCATATTGACAACCGAACAACTTTGAAATGTACATATGCTGAATAAATTCACTAAACAAACAAAAAACCTTCGTAGTTGACAGGTTAATGTTTTTACTTCTACAATAAATTATTTTTAGCATTCAATTTATATATTTTGCTTTCAAATATGCATAGCGAGTGCAACATAAACAATGGTCAGTGCTACAATTACTACACAATCTGAGTCAAATCTAAAAAAAATTATAGCTTAACACATAAATCGTAATATAATAAAGGGCTACGTCAGGCACAGATGACTGCAGCAAGCTGACAAGGGCTTTGCTCGGCATAAGTTTTACTGCAATCAAGTTTTATCTTGAAAACCAAAACCAATTGAGGAAATCTGATGGAAAACTACCTGAAGCTCTTGTCACAACCAATTCAAAGAAAAACCAGAGGCTTTCAAGAGACTACATCGCTCGTCTGATTTATACAAGAAGTGAACAAAAAATCTGAAATTCCTAAACAAGACAGCATTGATCATCTTGGATTTGATCAGTATCAAAATGACAAGTTGGTAGAGATTAGCTCTAGTATCATGATTTGGTTTTAATATGTCAGTCTGAGAAGATGCGGTTTGTATATTTCTGATAGGATCATATGCTTAAACTAAGTTCTGTAGTGTGTTTCACAAAACATACCTGCATATCCGAGGCTAATGTTTCATAGAGTAATTTTATACAGTTCCAGTTTTTTCTTCCTAAGGTATAAGCCACTGCTGGCAGATTGTAGGCACAGTGTCTTGTGATCTCTGTATCTACCGTCTGAGCTCTTGATGGATCTGCCATTCCTAAGTAACTTTCTAGCAAACTCTGTGGTACTATATCCTGCAATTGATAAATGAAACAAGGCAAATGTTCAATTCTGTTTTTAAGTTTGTATTGATGTATCATCCTAAGACAGCATTTCTTTTCAGGAGATAAACCATGGAAATTTGATATTTTACATAATCTGCATATTACAGTGACACAATGCCATAATATAGCTGAAATACGCTAAAGTTGGCATTAAACACTAATCGATCTGAATCCACTGAAACAGGTGAATTTGACATTTGCTAAAAACATGACGAGTTTTTCTAATGGACATATCCATAGAAACAAAGTGCTTTAACATAATCTCCATAGATGTATAAATGTTTAAGTAACAGTCCATAATAGGTTTTTAATTTTTAAACAATTTTTTTTAATTCCTGATAAAATATTTAGAATTTTGGTCGATCAGTAAGGATACACTTCAGAAGTTACTAGCCTGAAATTAAACTAGAGGCTCTGGAGAGCCTGTCATCGCTCACCTGGTAATAATTGGCAGGGTAAATCCTTAGGAACGTGAAGTCTAACAAAGATTCATATTTTCTTGCGACTTAAGACACAATTTGCTTACTATTGAATGTGTGCTCCATAAATTCTGAAAACCTAAAGTCAAAATTAAAATCTCCCATGGTAAGTATATTAGACTGCTTAAGTTTTAATTCTTGAAGAAGGTTATCAACAAGCATATTTTTCAAGTCTTTCTGTTTGCAGATAGGAGCAGCATAGAACAAATCAAGTACTTTCTGAGAAGAACAACTCAGTACAAATTCCCATTGGGTCTTGTAGGCTTCTATGTTAAACTTTGTTCGTCTATGGCGGCCATCTTGAATTTCCAATCGGAACCAAATTTACAATTTAGGTAGAGGACCATCCATAGATCATTCACACCAGAAAACAAATTCAATTGAATCAGTAGTTTCTGACCAGAAGATTTTTTAAAGATTGACGAATCAGAAAACATTATCTACCCCTGGCAGCCATGTTTAATTACCGATCAGCACCAAAATTACAATGCTGGTAAAGGACCTACCGGTATGTTAAACTTCATCCGTCAATGGAGGTCACCTTGAATTTCCAATCTGCACCAAAATAATAGATCAGGTGTAGAACCATCCAAGTAACATTCATATAATGCAAAATATTCAATTTGTTGAGTAGTTTCTCACAAAAAGGTTTTTCAATGAAATTCCCATACAGTCCAATGGTCCGCTGATGGCGGCCTGGGTCACTGGATATAATTTTGAAAGTTGACCATTTAAGTACCATTCATGCCATGTTGTTTTCAATGAAATTCCCATACAGTCCAATGGTCCGCTGATGGCGGCCTGGGTCACTGGATATAATTTTGAAAGTTGACCATTTAAGTACCATTCATGCCATGTTTGCTTTAAATTGGCTAACTGGTTTCAGAGGAAAAAAAAATTAAACATTTTTCCCATAGGGTCCTATGTTAAAACTATGTTTGCTGATGGCGGCCATCTTGGATGGAGGACATTATTTTGAAAGTTGACCACCTAAGGACCATTCATGCCATGTTTGCTTTAAATTGACTTACTGGTTTCAGAGGAAAAAATTGCTAAACATTTTTTCCATAGGGTCCTATGTTAAAACTATGTTCACTGATGGCGGCCATCTTGGATGGAAGTCGGGGTCACATGACATTATTTTGAAAGTTGACCACCTAAGAACCATTCATGCCATGTTTGCTTTAAATTGACTTACTGGTTTCAGAGGAAAAAATTGCTAAACATTTTTTCCATAGGGTCCTATGTTAAAACTATGTTCACTGATGGCGGCCATCTTGGATGGAAGTCGGGGTCACATGACATTATTTTGAAAGTTGACCACCTAAGAACCATTCATGCCATGTTTGCTTTAAATTGACTTACTGGTTTCAGAGGAAACAATTTTTAAACATTTTTCCCATAGGGTCCTATGTTAAAACTATGTTCGCTGATGGTGGTCGGGGTCACATGACATTATTTTGAAAGTTGACCACCTAAGGACCATTCATGTCATGTTTGCTTTAAATTGACTTACTGGTTTCAGAGGAAATTTTTTTTAAACATTTTCCCCATAGGGTTCTATGTTAAAACTAAGTCGAGTCATGGCGGCCATCTTGGATATGCGATCGGCACAAAAATAACAAATTTAGTAGAGGACCATCCAATCATCATTTCTATAATATTACAATTCCATCGGCTGAGTAGTTTCTGACAAGAAGATTTTCAAAGTTTCAATCAATCAGAACACATTATTGGCCCTCTTGGATTTCCGATCTGCACCAAAATAACAAATTTAGTAAGAGGACCTCCCAATGAACATTTCTGCCAAATTTGGTCCAAATCAGTTCAGTGGTTTCAAAGAAGAAGAAGAAAGTATGAAAAGTTTACAGACGCGGACGACGACGACAGACGCAAAGTGATGACAAAAGCTCACATGACCCTTTGGGTCAGGTGAGCTAAAAAGGAGGTAGATTTTTTTAAGTAAAATTTTGTTGTTTATTTAGAAAGATTCTTATAACCAATACAGTTTCTTTTTAGCAACGACATAAACAAAAGAAAATGGGTATGATATTTACAAGTTGTTAACCTGTAAGTGATGGAATAGCACGATTCCTCATTGTAATGATTTACATTCAACATTTGTATTTTAACGATTTACGATTGCTCCGGCCCAGTCGGTAATTTGCAACCAAAAAATGTCGTATATCGGAAGTCAGCAAGTTTTGTGAAAAGGTCGTAAATCGTAAAGACAGTCATACGACCAAGTTTACGATTTACGACCTTTTGTGAAACGAGGCCCAGTGCTTAAGTTGCAGACTGTACTCTGTAAACTTTTGTTATTCCTTCTTTTACAAACACACATATTCATCAATACAAAATATCAACATACTATATTATACACACCTGTTGTTGAGCTAATGCAGCTTCATCTATGTGTTCTATGTTTTCAGCATCAATAAATTCAAGGCTGGTACTGCTCAAATCTGCAAGAGGCAATAGAGACAGCAATAGATCACTGTCAATATAGCCGAGGATATCATCTGGAAGAATAGGGTAGGCTGTTGGAGGGGGAATAACTCTCATTTTCTGCTGCCAGCAAGGAATGAGTGAAATTGTCTCCGATAATTCTCACTTTTTGCATGCAAAGTGACATTCATGCATTTTTTAAAAACAATTTTAACTGGCAATAGTTGTACATGGGAAACTGTTATATACTAGCAATCAATGTAAGAAGCTTCCTAGTCTGTGCAATGAAGCATAAAGAATTAGAAAAGTACATCATGTGGATTATTCCATTTTAGTCTATGGCTAGGTAGGAAGGGATGTTATATTTATGGACAATAGTGGGTGAACAGTGGTTATGTAACCATTATATGATGCAAAAATAAACGAATGATAAAAAAAAAGTTGGTTGTGGGGTTATTTTTTCTTCTTCTGTCCTGCCCTCCCATAAGACTTTTTAATGGAATAGCCCTGCATATCCTAAACACAATTCTTTTTAATATTCTATGCTTGTGGTTGTAATGCTATTTTTATTATAAAGCTGGTACTTTTTTTTTCTGTATTTGTGGTTCAATCTAGTCTACATATTTCTATTTTTCTAGTGCATATTGTAAATTTGTCTGTATTAAATGGATATATAAACAAACCATGAATGGTGTTCCCATTATTCTGTAATGTCAACTCCTTCAGCTGATCACCAATGACGTGTGTGCTACCAATATTGTCAACAGTCTCCGTCACTTCATGTAGTGTACAAACATCAGCTGTCATGATCTGCTGATCCTCGTTATTTTCATTTTCAATCATTCCACTGTCTGTGTTGCCATTTTTGACATTCCTCTTTTCAACGTCGAAGTCATTAATGTCTGAATTTCCATCAAGTGAAGATGTCGTTAATTCTGTATTATATTCCCTAGCATACACACTACTCAATTGATTGTCTTCTGTTTTGTGTTCTTCCGTCAGTGAAGTATCTATTTCTGGTAATGGCAATCGCCAATACTGGAAGGAATTAAAATCTTCTTCCTGGTCTTGAGGCAAGTCATTGTTATCACATTGTGTTGGACTAATACTATCATTAACTAAACTATGTACATTATTATTAGAAATATCACTACTGGCACTATCTGAAGAAGGTATAGAAGAGTCTGAATTTGTATCACAGATTTGAGAGTCAATGTCTTGGTCGTTATTTATATCACAATTGGCTTCTACATGTTCATTTGATATGCTAGAGTCTGAAGTTTCTTCTATATTTTCTGCAGTCCTTTCATTATTTACATCTTCGTAAGTATTTGCTCGTTTCTCCTCAACAGAAAGACTATCCTCTTGTGTTACAAGAACTTCATTAGTATCACTATTCTCTGACAAGTCCATTTCTTCAGCACTTTCTATATTATCACAGACATCTTCACAAGTCTTATATTTGTCTCTTTCAAACATTTTAACATCTTCCACCAACTCCCCCTTTTCTCGTATCCTTTCTTCCAAATCTCTTAAAATTTCCCTGTAATTTTTTCAAAGAAAAATTATATTACTACTGTCTCAATACCTAAAAATTACCCCAAATATAAAAATTTGGATATAACAAAATCGTGCTGAGCTAGTCCTAAAGAACAAGTTTGCATACAAGATCTAAAATGTCAAACTGTGCACATCATATGTTGTCAATCAAGTGACAGAGACGTCCATTATCAAAATGTATAGAATAACTTCAGTATAAAAGTTGAGACACAGACATAATCATTTAGTACTGCAGCAAGTCCGACAGGACTATGTGTGATGCTAGTGTAAAGTATGCAGAGACCTACAAAACTGACAATTTTTATCGGTAACATCACAGATAATTTATTCATAATTTATAAGTATTCAAGTCAGTTCATGATACTGACAATATCACTATAGGTAAGATCAAAGTGAATATGTCAAAAGTATGGATAAACAGTTAACCTAATCTAAACAAGTAATGTTCACAAATTAATCATTACTAATTACTTAGTTTTTAATATTTGTCAAGTCTACCAGTACTTCACTATTTATAGGCGGTACTTTTTTAAAATTAAAATCTGAACAATTTTCATGAATATCTTATACAACACTCTTCAAATTCAGGAGGTACCAAAGACCAGCTTAGGCAGGTAAAAGTACCTGGTACTGCCCCTTATTGAAAGACCTGTTAACTTACAAACTTTCTGGATTCTTGACAATAAGTACACCCTCTTCATTTACAAACAGGCCAGTTAAATCTGAGTCTGCAAACGTAGAAATAAATGGTCCCAGTTGTTGAAATGCTGCCATCCTGACCTGCAAGAGTAATTAAAGTTTAATATATTAACCAGGGCGACTTGACTTCTCTCTCAGTTGACTTAAGGGTGAAGTGAGGGAAAATCTGGGAGACTTCCGAAAATCGATCCCGATTTTAACGTTTCTTTCCCCACTACAGCATGTTCCCCTACCTTTCACAAAACGAATGTGTGCTCACAACGATCTTAAAAAAGGATGCAATTAACGAGCTTGGAATAAAATATTGAACATCAAGCCCTGTATGGGTGATATTTCAGGAACATGGGAGCTTCTTTTACGTGAATATTGAAGAAAAAGTATGATTATTGAAAATTTATAGGCGACGTCTCAAAATAACAGGGCGACTGAAAATTCGCGTTTGGGCCGAGTTGGAGCGACTTCAGAGCCATGAAGGCGACTTTGTCGCCCAAGTCGCCTGGTTTGGTGAGCCCTGATTAACGAGTCAGTACATATTCAAAACATAGACTAAATATTTCCTCTTTTTATTGTTTTTCAGTGTGTGTCATATACTTCTCAACCAGAGGCTCTCAAGAGCCAGTATCGTTCACCTGGTTATAAAAAGAACCAATTGGTCCTATGTAAAAACTATGTCCTGCGGTGGCGGCCATCTTGGATTTCAGATCGACATAAAAAACCCAAACTTTTTAAGAGGACCTTCAAATGATTATTCCTGGACAGTTTGGTTTCAATTGTCCAAGTGGTTTAACTTCTTATCTACCACAACAGATGCTGTAGTTCACTACTACACACAACTGATAAGTTAGCTACTGCAGCTGATTTGTAGGTTAATTACCAGAGATATTTTTGCAGTGAGAGATTATCAAGATTTTAAGTATGGTGCTGTTATTTAAAGTCAAATATCTAATTAACTATATAATATAGATCAAAAATTAAAAATGATTAATACCAACCAATAACAGGACGAATATGGCAAAGTTTGTCATGACCCGGTCGTCCTCTTGGGGGGTTATTTGAAGTGTCATTCAAATGAAAATACTTAGAAATTCTTTTAAATCTAGTTTTGGTCATTATACTGGGAATACTCGGAAACTCTAGTGGCCAGGCTGACTTCCAGGCCAGCGTATATGTGGGTAAACCAATAATAGAGAAAGCAACATGAATTCTCAAAAATGCTATCATTTCAGGAATGCTGGTTGGTGTCCAACATTGATCCTGTCTCACGGCAATGCATCTCTGGGCATATGCATTTGTTTCAATCACGATGTTGTTTACCAGTGAAGTAGGAAAAAAGTGATGAAAAAAAAATATATTTCTTTATTTCCCCTGTCTAAAATAAAATAAACGCTGCTCTCCGAAAAGTTGTTTACAATGGAAGTTCGTAAATTTCTCGACCACGTTTCGTCATCAACCGCTTCCATTTCTTCCTCAGACGACTCGTTTTCTATATCGGAGATAGAAATATCACTCCCAATACTGCGTACTTCGCTTTCATCAATATCCGAGGCTCCAAAACCTTCAAATTCCTCGCTTTCATCGTCCGACACAAATAAATCTAGAATTGCCTCCGCCATTGTTTACTTACTTTCATTCATAAAATTCTACAACAAACACGTGGTGAGAAAATAGATCAAGGCTCATTAATGAAATGCCTTATATGGTCATACGGGGTGTCATTAGAAAGTTCATTCATTTCTTAAAACGATTTTCATTCGTCATTGGAAAGGATTTCCTTTATATTTGACCAATCGGACGATTTCTAACAAAGGTAATTTGACTGAAATATACGTCACTACGATTGCGCATGCCTTTCTTTGCAGCGGGTTATTCCGCTATCGCAAGTAAACAATGGTAATACTACAGCGTATTTATCAGTCAGTAAGGAGACAAGCATGATTTTTAGCGCTGATATATACGTCAATGGTAGGTAAAGAGTTAAGAGAAGAAGTGTTTTGAAACATTTTTCCCATAGGGTCCAATGTTAAACTAAGTCCTGCCGTAGCCGCCATTTTGAATTTTATATCGGAACAAAAAACCTAAAGTATGTAGCGGACCATCCAATGAACATTCATGTACAGTTTGGCTTTAATCATATTTGTAGTTTCTGAGAAGAAGCCATTTGAACATTTTCCCATAGGGTCCAATGTTAATTTATTTCCTGCAGTGGAGGCCATCTTGGATTTTCGATCGACATAAAAAACCTAAATTTTGTAGAGGACCTTCCAATGATCATTCCTGGCCAGCTTGGTTTAAATTGTCCAAGTGGTTTCAGAGAGGAAGCGTTTTGAGACGCTTTTCCAATAGGGTCCAATGTTAAACTAAGTCCTGCTGTAGCTGCCATCTTCCATTTTATATCGGAACAAAATACCTAAACTTTGTAGAGGACCATCCAATGAACATTACTGTCTAGTTTGGATTCAGTCTGATTTGTAGTTTCTGAGAAGAAGGCATTTGAACATTTTCCCATAGGGTCCTATGTTAATCTATGTCCTGCGGTGGCGGCCATCTTGGATTTCCGATCAGCATAAAAAACAGAAACTTTGTAGAGGACCTTCCAATGATCATTCCTGGGCAGTTTGATTTCAATTGTCCAAGTGGTTTCAGAGAAGAAGCGTTTTGAAACATTTTCCCCATAGGGTCCAATGTTAAACTAAGTCCTGCCGTAGCCGCCATTTTGAATTTCATATCGGAACAAAAAACCTTAAGTTTGTAGAGGACCATCCAATGAACATTCATGTACAGTTTGGCTTTAATCACATTTGTAGTTTCTGAGAAGAAGGCATTTGAATATTTTCCCATAGGGTTCAATGTTAATTTATTTCCTGCGGTGGTGGCCATCTTGGATTTTCGATCGCCATTAAAAACAGATACTTTGTAGTGGACCTTCCAATGATCATTCCTTGGGCAGTTTGGTTTCAATTGTCCTAGTGGTTTCAGAGAAGAAGCGCTTTGAAACATTTTCCCCATAGGGTCCAATGTTAAACTAAGTCCTGCCATAGCCGCCATTTTGAATTTCATATCGGAACAAAAAATCTAAAGTTTGTAGAAGACCATCCAATGAACATTCATGTACAGTTTGGCTTTAATCATATTTGTAGTTTCTGAGAAGAAGGCATTTGAACATTTTCCCATAGGGTCCAATGTTAATCTATTTCCTGCAGTGGCGGCCATCTTGGATTTCCGATCAGGATAAAAAAACAGAAACTTGGTAAAGGACATTCCAATGATCATTCCTGGACAGTTTGGGTTCAGTCAGTTCATTAGTTTCAGAGAAGAAGATCTTTGAAATTTCAGCCAATCAGAGCATATTATTGGCCCTGGCAGCCATGTTGAATATCCGACTGGAACGAAACACAGAAACTTTGTAGAGGACCATCCAAGGAACATTTCTGCTAAGTTTGGTTCCAATTGGCCAAGTGGTTTCGGAGAAGAAGCTTGAAATGTGAAAATTTTACAGACGACAGACGACGGACGCCAAGTGATACCTTTGGTCCAGGTGAACTAATAAAACCATTTAAAACCTTGTCCAGATTTACAACATTTTTTTTTTTTACCAATGATCGTGAGGGAATACCTCAGGTTTCCGCTATTGTCAACAATGAATTTTGCCCGAATGCCTTTCAGTAATACTAGTTGTTCATTTTTCAGAAAAGATGACACAATATGTTCTTTGATTACTGTAGCAGATGTAAAAACAACAAATGTGCTTATGGATGTGCACTTGGATTGGCCATTACTTTTCAAGAAGATATGTTTTTTTTTTACAAAACATGGGCTTCAGGCTGCCGCATAACATCAGACTGGCTTTTAAATAGCTTTGCATCCTATGCTTTCTACAGGTATAAAATTCCATCTAGAACACATCTGACAACTCTCCATTCAGATGTACAACCTAAGTAAAATAAACTTGTCAAACCCCTCTATTTACAAGATGTATGTTTCCACGAAGGAATTGTAAAAGCATACAGCTCTCTGTAAACTTCATTATAACTTACCCATCGTGACAAATCACACAGCAGATTTACAAACAGGTTAGACAACTCTCCTCTTCGTACTTCAAGGGAGCAAGAACAGGAGACTGCCATAAAACATTCAGCACAGGCTTTTCTTACTCCCCACACTCCATCTTCGCACAAATAATAAAATTTTGGCAACTGAAATAGACATGGTAAAATTTCATTCCTTATACATATGTACAATGTAAATGGAAACCAATTTCTAATTATCATATACAAAATTTTTTGTACCAAAATGAAATCAAAACAAGATGAACTGTGAGCTAATGCTCACTTATGATACCCCCGCAAACAGGAAGTAGGAATCAATAAAACATAACGCACAACAAACATGAACTCGTTCTTTTAGATAATAATAAGTTTTTACATCACAATTGTGCCAAAATACTCAAGTCTATAAAATGTACATGAAGAAGTACAAACAAAAAACAACTATCATTACCAGTTCCCTTTCCGTGTTGTCCTGTCCAACTACAGTACAGAAATCCCCAAAATTGGCAGCACATACCTGAAAAAACAATCAAGACAATTTTGATTTACAGATGATCATTATTTAGAGTGAGAGTGATTGTTGTTTAACGCCAACTTCTTTTCAGATATATCATGTCGAGAACAAGTTAATTTTCAATGATATGATGAGGTCCGCTCTGTACTAGACCAACACACCTAGTTGGATTCTTATAGTGCTAGCTCACTGAAACAACAGTCCGAGGATAGACATGTCACCCCATTCGGACACATTATCCTGATTCTGAGCCAACCAGTCTTTGCTCTTTCTCCTTAATGCTTAGTGCACAGCAGAGAATTTTCAAATACAAATTTTAGTCTTTGGTTCAACTCGATCGGGCTCCAACTAAGGCTGTCACGGTTATCCGTGTAACCGTCGGCGGTTAGATTTCAAATACTATCCACTTAATTAATTAGTAAACGGTTAACCATAATGTATACGAGATCAAGCGTAAAATACGGTCAAGTAAAAGTACAGTAACATCGGTAAAACAAACTAGAGGCTCAGATGAGCCTGTATCGCTCACCTGACATAACTAAGTCCTCTTAACAATGTCTGCATGCCGAATACATCTAAGTTACTATTCAAATCCCATAGGGTTCTATATTAAAACTATATCTGCTCATGGCAGCCATCTTGGATGGAGGTTGTGGTCACCGGACACAATTTTAAAAGTATACTAACCAAGGACCATCCATGCCATGTTTGCTTTAAATTGACTGACTGGTTTCAGAGGAAAAGACTTTTAAACATTTTTTCCATAGGGTCCTATGTGAAAACTAAGTCGAGTCATGGTGGCCATCTTGAATTTCCGATCAGCAAACGATTCAAAATTTTAGTACAGGATCACCCAATGATCATTCCTATAAAGTCACAATTCAATTGGCTTAGTGGTTTCTGACAAGAAGATTTTTAAAATTTCGACTAATCAGAACACATTATGGGCCCTGGCAGCCATGTTGGCTTTCCGATCAGCGCCAAAAACAACTAGAGGCTCACATGAGCCTGTATCGCTCACCTGACATAACTAAGTCCTCTTAAGAATGTCTGCATGCCGAATACATCTAAGTTACTATTCAAATCCCATAGGGTTCTATGTTAAAACTATGTCTGCTCATGGCAGCCATCTTGGATGGAGGTAGTAGTCACCGGACACAATTTTAAAAGTATACTACCCAAGGACCATCCATGCCATATTTGCTTTAAATTGGCTGACTGGTTTCAGAGGGAAGACTTTTAAACAATTTTCCCATAGGGTCCTATGTTAAAACTATGTCCGCTGACTGCGGCAATCTTGGATGGAGGTCGGGCTCACAGCAGTGTTCGAAAGTAGCGGTCGTCCGATCGTCAAAACCAACCTAACATTGATCAGGACGACCTGAATTCTCAGAATAGTCGCCCGACTGACGACCAAATATTTTCTGTCAGTCAGGGCTCACGTTGGAGGGTGAATTCTATCGTATCCGTTAAGTATTTTGAAAGTGATTTTCTTGGAAAGTAATCCATTGCAGTTTAAACAAACTTTAATTTTGTTCATTAGAGCTTATGTTTATATATGCCCGACTAAAATAAAACTATTTGTATTTATTTTTCGTAAACAAACAACAATGACGCCATTTTGGAAAGGGGACGCAATGCGGTACTGTGCTACAGGAAATATTGACCGAACTTTTTGTCCGAAGCTACTTCCAACAAAACGAACCTTTGATTTATTATTTTCTCATTTCTGTGACATAAAATCATAGTTCTCATATTAAATATGTTCATATATGCGAAGATTGGCAATTCAAAATTCGTTGAAATGCATGGGACGCTTCCGGGTATTTATCAATCCGCATTGGTATTTTATACTCGACACCGGGTTAATATTACGATCTATCGTTTATTTACATCCAGACATGTGAAAACGTTAATGCATATCCAATTAAAAAATAGACTTTGAACTACAGTAGCTTTACTCCATTGTTGCAATCTGATTTGAGGTCTGGCAAATGATAATTACAGCCTTTACTTTCTTCCGTTTTTACTGACAGTGGCAATTTACGTTTGTGCTATATTTTCATTCCCAAGCTATATATAGTTGGACCATTGAGCAAATGGACAGAGACATCGTTCTTCTGCTAAAGATTACACAAATATTAGTTATTACAATTTGTGTGGTATTTGATCACAGTACAGTGATATTTATTTCAATAGGAAAAGGGGGGGGGGNAAAAAAAAAAGCCCAGAACAAATCAGTTCAGGCAGCTTTTTAACTATTTACTAAATTTGGGCAGGGTAACTTCAGAATGTGATGAATCTGAAGAGGCTGTGAATATGGAAATTGAAAAGGAACTTAAATCTTAATAAAATATAAAAAAAATAAACAACTGATTTAATTTTTTTTTTAAAACAAACAAGTGCTTTTTGTCCGTCGTTACTAAAAAGTCAAATGTACTTCTTGAGGAACTAAAACTTGAATTGATGGGTGTTTTTCAACATTGATCTGGCTCCAACTGTAAAACCAAAAGCCATTCTTTTCAAGGAGTGAGCCACCTTTTTCAAACCAAAAAGTAGGCCTCAGGAAACACCCAGAATGCAGGATTTTGCACTATTTACCCCAGAGCTTCTGGGGCCCTTGAGCTGTAATGACCACCTCGCAATGCGAGGTGGGAAGGGTCGCTCTGTAACCCTTTTCGGCAACCTGATGTAAATTCGGACGACCTGATTTTCCCCCCTACTTGCCCTTGTGACAACCTCCCTTATTTCTTAGTTTCTAACACTGTCACAGGACATAATTTTGAAAGTTGACCACCTAAGGACCATTCATGCCATGTTTGCTTTAAATTGACTTGCTGGTTTCAGAGAACAAGATTTTTCAACATTTTTTCCATATGTCCTATGTTAAAACTAAGTCGAGTCATGGTGGCCATCTTGAATTTCCGATCAGCAAACGATTCACAAGTTTAGTACAGGATCACCCAATGATCAT
>MJUT01013744.1:155273-179559 GCA_002080005.1 Gigantidas platifrons
TTGTATATGACCATCTAATGAACATTTCTGCCAAGTTTGGTTCAAATCTGTTTCATGGTTTCAGAAAAAAAGATGAAAATGTGAAATTCCCATAGGGTTCAATGTTAAACTAAATCGAGTCATGATGCCATCCTGAATTTCCGATCAGCAAGCGATTCACAAGTTTAGTACAGGATCACCCAATGATCATGCCTGTAAAGTCACAATTCAATTGGCTTAGTGGTTTCTAACAAGAAGATTTTTTAAATTTCGACCAATCAGAACACATTATGGGCCCTGGCAGCCATGTTGGATTTCCGATCAGCGCCAAAAACAAAAATCTTGTATATGACCATCTAATGAACATGTCTGTCAAGTTTGGTTCAAATCTGTTTCGTGGTTTCAGAATAAAAGATGAAAATGTGAAATTCCCATAGTGTCCAATGTTAAACTAAGTCGAGTCATGGTGGCCATTTTGAATCTCCGATCGGCAAACGATTCACAAGTTTAGTACAGGACCACCCAATGATCATTCCTGCAAAGTCACAATTCAATTGGTTTAGTGGTTTCTGACAAGAAGATTTTCAAAGTTTCAACCAATCAGAACACATTATTGGCCCTGGCAGCCATGTTGAATTTCCCATTTACACCAAAAACACAAATCTGGTTGAGGACCATTCAATGAACATCTATGGCAAGTTTGGTTGAAATCTGTTCAGCGGTTTCAGAGAAGAAGAGTTAAATGTGAAAAGCTAACGGACAGATGGACGCTTACCCATGACAAAAGCTCACATGGCCTTAGGCCAGGTGAACTAAAAAAGATGAAAATGTGAAATTCCCATAGGGTCCAATGTTAAACTAAGTCGAGTCATGGCGGCCATCTTGAATCTCCGATCGGCAAACGATTCACAAGTTTATTACATGACTACCCAATGATCATTCCTGCAAAGTCAGAATTCAATTGGTTTAGTGGTTTCTGAGAAAAAGATTTTCAAGGTTTCGACCAATCAGAACACATTATTGGCCCTGGCAGCCATGTTGAATTTCCCATCTACACCAAAAACACAAATCTGGTAGAGGACCATCCAATGAACATTTATGGCAAGTTTGGTTGAAATCTGTTCAGCGGTTTCAGAGAAGAGTTAAATGTGAAAAGCTAATGGACGGACAGACGACGGACGCTTACCCATGACAAAAGCTCACATGGCCTTTGGCCAGGTGAGCTAAAAATCAACAATCTGAATTGAGATTAAAGATCAATTATATTGTCAATAAATGTTAATTTTGTCATTGTTTGTAGCCGGTGACATAAGTGTCACAGAGTTGCTGCTTATAGTTTTTTTTTTTTGTGGTCTTATTCTCCTATCCACATAGAATTATTTTCTCTGTGATATATTGCATACCAATCATTTTTTTGTCTACCTTTCTGTTGCCGATATTCGTCAAAACAACATTGAGACGGTCCCTTTTATTCATTACCCAATCAAATGTTTAACAAACATCAGGTCATCAGGTGAACAGTGTATCCCAATCTGTGTTAGCGCTAAACGATCGCCACGTCGCCAAATGCTAATCCAACTTGAAAGTGGTGAGAAGATTTTCATTCTCGTCAGCCACAGTGGCGAAAACAAAATAAAGAAAAGTAATATGGAAATTCGGTGCGGTTATGTAGTCTTTCCGGAATTCTCGTGATAATGATTGGTTTAGCTTTTGATTCCGGGATTTTTAGGTCTGTGACCAAAATTGATTAATAAAATAGTTTTTGACCTGGTTCCCCTTCTCGATCAATTATTTTCCTTCGACTCTCGATCAACTATTTTCCAGTTTAATTTATTGATATTGGGGAAAAGGCATGGCAAAGCCACTTTTAACCAAACGCACTTTTGATTTATTTATTTCTCATTTCTGACATAAAATCTTAGTTCTCACATTTAATTATGTTCATATATATGCAAAGGTTTGTCATTCAAAATTTGTTGAAACCAAATGCACAGGGACGTTTCGGATTTTTATCGATCCAAATCCGATTGGTATTTAAAATTGCGATCTATTTATAGAACTGTTTACATTGCAGACACGTGCGATTGTTAATATTTTTTAATTGCAGAGGTATTCACATTAGTTTATAAACTAATGTTAATGCCTCTGCAATTTAAAAATTGACTTTGAAAGACAGTAGTTTCTTTCCATTGGTGCAATCTGATAATAATAATTACAGTCTTTGGCTTTACTTGCATCAGTTTTCACTATCAGTGTCAATATACATTTGTGCTATATTTTCATTCCCTAGCTATATAGTTGGAGTGTTGAGCAAATTGCTGAAGACTACACAAATGACTTATTACAATTTGTGTGACATAAGATCAAAGCACAGTAATATTTCAAAAGGAAAAAGGGTACATATAACATATAAAAATTCTCTGGTATGCTAGACTCCAATAGTCAAGGTAGACACAAGTAAATATTTGACATTAAATAGATGTCCTTTAGGCAATTATGAATAAAAAAAAACCCAGAACAAATCGGATCAGATATCTTTTTACTAATTTCTAAATTTGGGCAGGGTAACTTCAGACAGGTCGCAAAGCATTGTTTCGAATTATCGCCATTAACTTCTCCCAGAAGTCCCCCCACTTCTCTCTGCTGTCTTTAACTTCTCCCTCTCACCTCCTTGAAAGAGAAGTCACTTCTCCCTCTTTTATTTAGTCATTGTTACATTTTTTACTTTATTATTTATTGCTCATTATAATTTTGTCATTCATATTTTTTTCCAGTCTACTAATTTTGAATGTATTTAGGTGGAGATATATGTTTGCATGTTTACTTAGTTCAACTGTGCAATTTTGCTAGATTTTGTTAGGTTAAACCTTAATTTTGTTAGATTTTGTTGGGTTATAATGCATTAAATAAGGGTAATAACAAAATTAACTCCTGTAACTCCGAACAATCTTCCAAAGGAAAGGCAAAACTCATAAGTATACAAAGACAAAATCAGTCAACAATCGGAAAACCGTAATGACCATGACTTGGTACAGGCATTTCCAAAGAAATGGTGGGTTGAATCAGATTTTACTGTTATTTATTAAACTTCAAAAAATTATGATTCTTTTTGTCTTTGTTCAATGTGGCTAAGAGATATTACTTCATATTAGCCACGTTGGCCAATGCAAAAAAACTGTCTACCGCTAACACAGCCAATACACAACTTGGAAAATAAATATGTACGTTGGGTCGTTTAACACACTGTCGTTTTACGAGAAGAGCTCAAGAGTTTGAGAGTACTTTTTATTTCATATTCCTGACAAACCCATCACTGTAACTCGTAGATCTTATCACGTTTTACATGTCAATGGAAGTTAATTCAATAATGTCGGAGTTTACATCGGACACAAAATTGCTTCCATGTACACATGTATAAAGACAAGTGTAGCATACCAAAATTGTTCTTGTCATTTCATGGGTAAGTTAGAGATCTTCCACAAAAAAGCCAAAACCGTTCTTTCACAATCACAATAGCTGCATGCTTCACATGAGGCTTTTCAATTACCGTTTAAACGGGATCGGTTCGGTTAATGAAGGTCGGTTAACGGATAGTGATTTTGCTAACCGTGACAGCCTTAGCTCCAACTAATGATCTACCGCATTCGAGGCGAGTACACTAACCATTACACCACTGATGCAGTTTCATTATTTAGAGTACACCAGTCTGTCAAGTACTTTTTGGCTTAAAAAAATAAAAGAACCGCCTAGCGCATGAATGCGCAACATATCCCCCCGCATATAATATTTAATTTTATATATTTATAGAAAGCAGCCTTGCAGTCTAAATGTATAACATACTTACAAGCCACATGCAAAGATTATTCAAATCTATCCATGTTTACTAGTTATCACATTAACAAGACACAATTCTCAAAATTTGTGATTTTTCAACCAAAAACTAACATTTTCCCCCCAAAACCCTTACTTCAAATATTTCCATGTTAAAACCCATCCAAGATGATGATAATTACAAGCCACATGCAAAAAAATATTCAAATCTATCCATGTTTACTCAAGTTATCGCGTAAACAAGACTCAAAATTGTTGATTTTTCAACCAATAAGATTTTCCACCCTGGTTCAAATATTTCCAAGTAAGAACCCATCCAAGATAATGATATTTACAAGCCACACGCAAAAAATTATTCAAATATGAAAGGAGAAGTGCAACCACTCTCCAGAAATCCAAACTTTCAAAGCACTATCGCTGTCTACATCTTTTGAAAAGTTGGAAAGCAATTTTTTATGCCACGATGATGGCCTGATGGAGATATCCCTCTCCTCATGTCCCAACGGCCCATGGACTGCACTTGACGGATCGGAGAGTACACACAAGTGATAACAAAAATATTGTACTGCATGTCAAATAATTAAAAATAAAAGAACCGCCTAGCGCATGAATGTGCGACGTATCCCCCCGCACTTGCATAATATTTAGTTTTATATATTTATAGAAAGCAGCTTTGCAGTCTTAATGTATAACATACTTACAAGCCACATGCAAAGATTATTCAAATCTATCCATGTTTACTAAAGTTATCACATAAACAAGACAATTCTCAAAATTGGTGATTTTTTAACCAAAAACTAACATTTTCCCCCAAAACAATTGCTTCAAATAATTCCATGTTAGAACCAGATAATGATAATTGCAAGCCACTTGCAAAATATTATTCAAATCTATCCATGTTTACTAAAGTTATTGCNTAAACAAGACACAATTCTCAAAATTTGTGAGTTTTCAACCAAAAACTAAGATTTTCCTCCAAAACCATTGCTTCAAATATTTCCATATTAGAACCCATCCAAGATAATGATAGGCCAAGTTCGAATGGGACCCGGGATCGAACTCGCGTTCCATATGAACCACCCAGGAAAGTGTTAAAAATAGAAACAATGACGCAATTGAACTTTTGACCTTGTTACTCTTCTAACCCAGCGTCGACCCAGGGTTATTTGAGATCCAAGATGGCGTCATGGGGAAACGATGCAGAATTGTTAGTTTGTATTTTGATCATTTTAGACTTGAATTGTCAAATTTAACATTGATCGCATGTTTTTGTTTATTTCAATACGTTTCCATGTTAGAACCAGATAATGATAATTACAAGCCACATGCAAAACATTATTCAAATCTATCCATTTTTACTCAAGTTATCGTGTAAACAAGACTCAATTCTCAAAATTGTTAATTTTTCAACCAAAAATTAAGAATTTCCCCCAAAACCCTTGCTTCAAATATTTCCATGGAAGAAACCATCCAAGATAATGATATTTACAAGCCACACGCAAAAAATTATTCAAATTTATCCATGTTTACTAAAGTTATCGCGTAAACAAGACTCAATTCTCAAAATTGGTGATTTTTCAACCAAAACCCTTGTTCAAATATTTCCATGTTATAACCCATCCAAGATAATGATAATTACAAGCCACATGCAAAAAATTATTCAAATCTATCCATGTTTACTCAAGTTATCGCATAAACAAGAAAGTGTGACGGATGGACAGACAGACGGCCGCTATTACTATATCCCCTCATCGCTATCGCGGGGGGATAATAAGCTGTAATAAGAAAGAAACAAACAAGTTTGTGATTTTAGTGAAAGATCCATCATGATTTGCCATAAAAATTCTTTATTTTATTCATTATTCACAATGAACAGGAATAAACTCGGAAACCAAAGATTCAGAATTAAATGGATTTCAATCTGACCAAGCACGTTTTTATTGTAAATGTTTGCTATGCAACTTTCAATTTAAAAGGACTAATCAAGTCAATTCAATACCAACTAGTTGTTGTTTTTTTTTTAACTTGTCTCTGAAAAGTTAAGTGTTAAAACTCACTTATATGCAATCCAATAAGTTTTTCAGTTGTGCAAGTTTTTTTTTTACTGAATTGAGGACATTTCATACAATATTTTACAAAAAAAACCATGAACAAATAATTCAAACAGGTGCTTAAATCTTTCATCTTAACCCAATACATTATAAATGTGGGTTTTAAGTCTATTACCTTTCTAACATGAAACAAAGGATCTGTACACATTTCACAAAATCTCTGAAGAAACAGTCTTTCTGTCATGTCTCTTCCTAAGAGCTGTGACATTTTACTCATTAACTGCAAACACAAAAAGTTTTCCATTAATATCAAGCTATCAATTGAAACAGTCATAATTTAGCAAGCACTTCTTGTCATTGCTTATGTATAATTTTTCTCCATTTGTCTTCTTTTTTATTTCAATGATGGAACATTTACTTTGACAATTATATTCTATAAAATGTTAAATATCAACCTATATTCTGTTCATATTTGATAAAATTCAAACAATCAGGTAAGATAAAACACATTAAAAGATATTAATATATAAACACTAAAACCGTTGTCTCCAGATGTTGTGGTATGGAGGGATTTCTTGTCATCAAAGCTGGCTGTGATATGATATCAACAACAACATGTCACAGCAACTTTGACATCAAGATTGCCTCATGTTGCCCAGAAACATAAATGATTTGCTCACTGAAAAAAATAAATAAATATGAGAATCATATGTAAATTGTGCAAATTCACATTGTTGTCAGACAATGAAATTAGCATTCAATACAGTGCATGCATCTCCTAAAAAGGGACAAAACATGTCCACAATGTCTCTGGATGTCAGATAATGTTTATCATAATTAAAACCCCATTCAAATTTTTGTTGACTGTAATTTACTCCAAGCTGTTTTTAATTAATATTAATGCTGCAGGCAACAACTTTTCTTCTTTAATTTTACTTTTAAGATCCTTATGAAAGAGTGACTTGTACACAAACAATGACTGGAAAACTGGACTGTCATTTTTCCAACTTCAAGCTCATCAAAGCTGGCTGTGATATGAATAAATCAGCACATCACAACCACTTTGACATCTTGAAAATTGAAATTTCTTTAATTTAGTTACCTTGTCATAGCTGCAAAAAAAAAGTTTAAATTTCTGCAACAATATGCAATAAAAAGCTCATCAAAGCAGGCTGTGATATGACGAATATCACACATCACAGCCACTTTGACGTCTCTTTATCTGCAAAAATCTTTATACTCTGAAACGAAGTGGAATGTTGAAATGTTTACCAAAATTTCTCTGAAAAACAATAAAATAATTGGTATAAATTCAAAATAAATATAATATTTGTCTTAATAGACATTTATGTCTAAGCTAAAAGCTCATCAAAGCTGGCTGTGATATGAGAACAGATACATTTCACAACCACTTTGATGCACTTTCAGAGTAGTATCATCCATCAACAGTTACACCATGTAAAACAATGATAATAACATATTTCAATCACCAGATGCATTTTATTTCTCCAACTGGTTTGAATTGAATGTATTTGTACTAAAACTTTCTTTAACATCAGAAGAATGTTCCATCTTGACAAGTTCTGTCGTTGATTCAAATATCGTATCATTCACTTCTATATGTCAGACAGTATAATCAAACAAAGGTGAGCCTAAGATCACATTGAGCTCATCAAAGCTGGCTGTGATATGAATTGTGTCAACATTTCACAGTCACTCTGACGGATCAAGATGACGAATTTCTCCTTATGTCCTGTGTATCCTCAGAACTACCCTAGCTATTAAAGTCCAAGGTCACGTGTGAATGATCAACCTGCTAGTAGTTATTATATAGGTCTTAGACTTATAATTAATTCGAGTATATTGACATGAGTAAAACTCATTAATTAACACCTCATTAGTTAGCCTGAGGTTTACAAGTGACTTGAAGTGATAATCATCACTCTCTATGGCTTCAGTAACAGCAATTAGCTTACATGTCATCCAATAGAATTAAATCTATACCTTGCAGACATCCTGTTCTGGTAATCAAATCAGATGAGTTGTGAAATTAGTAAGAAATATACTGATCCAAGCAGGCTGTGATACAACTAAAATTACAATGCATCACAACAACTTGGTCAGTATTTTCAGTACTATTCTATAATTTGTTTCTTTCCTCCTTTCATTAGTTTTAGTATATTATGGACAATTTTTAGCAGGCAATTTGTTGATCTGATTGTTTTATTTGTCAGATGAGGATAGAACTGAGAAATACATTGTTTTATTTACCCATCATTTATAATCAACCTGTAGTATATATTTATCAAGTGTAATAAATCAACAGATACACTAGATGCCATTTTTCCTAAGACTTAGTTTTCAATACACAAGTTGAGATGTGAGATAATGTGGCTCATCAATGCTGGCTGTGATAGGACCCAGGGTTAAACTATAACATCCAGGATTGACAGTCACTGTATCCTAAATCTACTTTCTTCAACCAAGATTCTTGAATTATTATCAATTCTAACACTTTTCCTGTTTCTTCTTCCAAATTTTAACCTTACTATCTCATTACTCAGAAATGATAGAGACATGCTATATCCTTTTCTGTAAAACCTAATACAATTATTGTTGTACTGGTAGACAGCAATGTTCTCACTCCCACAAACACCAGAGTAATAAAATTATTTCTGTGCTGGTAGACAGCAATGTCTCACTTCCTACAAACATCAAAGCACCTTGTATATCACCAGTCTTCTGAATTTTATATGCACGAAATATGTTTGTGTGTATGTCAGCCATTATAAGCAATTCTTCATACCACAGTGATTTGGTATCTGTTGCATCAAATAAGTAATCTTTACATTTCCATCTTGAAATTCAAGTTCTACCATCATGTATAATGTATAGCATCCATGCAAAAGACAGAGTAGTAAGGTGAATCATGTTAAACATCTCACTACCCATGTCTTTCACACAGGGCAACACTTGCAATTCCTTGTAGATTGGTTTAGGTTTGGTTCATGGTGCTTAACGCCACTTTCAACAATATTTCAAATTCCTTGTAAAAACTGAAACAAAACAAACAAGTGAAGAGTGCACAGCAGTAATATGAATATGTTCTGTATTTAATATTAATTTCTAACTTACAGCCACAGCTTCTGTCCTGTAATCATCTAAACTGTCTGGACTAGCTAGATCTAATATCACACTAACAACTTGTTCTTCTATATCAGCTATAATAAAGGGGGAAAACAGCATTTAGTTTTAAAGTATTAATTTTACTTTCCTCGTAGAAGAAATTCTATTTCTTTATTTGAAATTTTCTATTATTCAAGTACCTTAACTTATCAATTTATTGTGCTTAAATTTAGCATAAATTTTGAATCCCTTTAAGAGCTGTTCCATTAAAACATATGAGGTATTCGGGGAAGGCACTTTAATTTTTGGACAACCACCCAAAGAAGCAATTTACTGATTCTGGTGACCCCCCTCAGAAGCATTTTTCAGTAAAATACAACCAACGATAGAATTTTTTTTCTGAATCGAAAGAATTCTTCAAAATCAAATAAATCTATACTATGAAAATGTTTTAGGTAACTGCAAGAATAAAGGAATTCAGAGTAATCCATACAAGACACAAGGCTGTTGTAGTGTTGACAATCTGACACCGTGAACAAAATAAACAAGAGCTGGAATTGTTTCAGTGATTGTTTCTTTAATTTCATAACTTCTCCTTAGGGCTTTTCCAGGAAAAAATACCTGGGGGGGGGAACTCCGTTGATAATTTGGGGTACTACCACCAGAATTTTAATTATTTTTGGGGTACCACCACATATATATAAATACTTAAAATGACCCCCACCTAGAAAATAGAAATTAAATTTGAAGACGGGGGGGTCTTTCCCTCACCAAAAGGAAAAGCAAAACCGCCGAAAGCAGACGATTCCTTTCCTGTGATATCTAGTTTGACAAACATACCTCTAAACACCTAAACATATTCCTCCAAGCCCACAGCTGTTAACCAGTTGCAAATTTGTTAAATCGTTATTTTTTTTAAATTTGACCAAATAATTAATGATCATGAATGACAGGGCATGAAGATTACCATTACCCGTTTCCCGGGGAAAGTAACATGCTGATCGATATTTCCCGCCGGGAAAGTGTTATAAGTCCGTTGTTGCTCGTTGTACCTTGCGGTTTTCAGATATATCAGTTTCTGAAACTGGTTTATGATTTTTTTAAGCCTGAATTCCATATCTAAAGGTATGTATGTACACAAGTTACCAGATATCGATGTTGCGGTTTGCTGTTGAACTTTCAGATATTTTGAAATAAAAACTAAATTATAAATTAGGTGATATGAGTAGGCACAGCCTATAGAGAGGACAGAAGTCAGTGAATATAATAGATCTTAATAAAGGAACCGTTTGTTTCAAGTGAAATAGTCGGCCGAATTTCTGTGTACGAAAATGAAAAGATGTTTTGTACCCTCTGTAAAATTCCCCAACTTTACAACTAGAAGCATTAAAAAAAGATCTATCAAAAATAATAATCACAAACCAGCAAAAATGTAGTTTTAATTAGATTCAAATCTCAAATTGATTATAAACACACAAAAAACAAAGTAAGAAAAATCAATTTATTTTCAAACAACAAAACCCTTTCAGTTATTCTCAGAAAGCAGGATTTTGCATTAAAAATTTCAAAATTTTCATGTGGGGGCATGTCCCAAAACCTCCTAGATAAATTACGCCGGCTTCGTGGGCCTCAACGGGAAAGTAAATATTTTATTTCACTTTCCCTTGGGTAAGTGACTAAAAAATAATTCTTCATGCCCTGGAATGAACTACAAACAATGCCTTATTATTTAGTGATGAAATAGCATCCAAGCCATGCAATCATAACAGATTGTTATATGTTGTATTTTTTTGTTAATCAGATTTAACTTCACCCGGGAGCAATCAAGCTATTAGACTTGACATAAAAATTGACATCTAAGATAAAAACCAGTCTTTATGTATGGCCAAATGCTGTAAATGAAACTTAATGCCATAAATTTAAATAAGTAAACTGTATAAAAAACATTATCAAAAGGTCTTTACAAGTTATTTAGAGGCAAATTAAATTTAATGCATTATTCAGAGTTTATTAGAAATCCTATCAAATTTTATGCCCTATACAAGTTCCCATACTTTAAGATTTAAAGTTAAAGGCAAAGTGACTTGCATGGCAAAATCTATTTTACAGTTCAATGAAGAGTAATACTTGATAATCATATACAAAATGAAGACATGTGACAATGTAGGTTTTCAGGTATGATATATTCTGCAATTTAATTAAAAGTATGTCTTTTAATCACTAAAGTTATAAAGCAACATCAAAACAAGTTATTAAACTTACAGTATTTAAATCTAGAATGTGTCTGTTCATTTGTAAATAAAAATTTAAAAGGAAGTTAGATAAATAAACTAATTCAAGAAAGATAACTCTACTTCAAATATCATATTCACATGTAAACAAAAAAACATGGCGAACATGTGATTTCCCGGTCTGGAAAGAGTGAAGCACATTGTTCTTGTTTATATTGTGCACCCTTCCTACAAAATAAAGAATCTGTGCAAAATCCTGTGCATTATATCGGAAACGATGACGACATTACGATTCGAGTGCCAAATCATTACAAAAAAATAAAGTATTCTAGAGATTCTTTCAAAAAAATCTTCCTTCATCTTAGTTTGGCGGAAAAAATAAAACACCAAGGCTTTTCCTGACCCAACAACCCATAGAAGCAATTTATGCAGGACAACCACATACCACAGAATTGATTTCTCAGCTAGGCTGACCACCCATATATCTTTTTCAAACTGCCGTCCCCGGGTACCTCATATGTTTTAATGGAACAGCCCTAAGAATATAGTTTAATTTTTGGAATATCTAAAAATATAGAACTCAAGATTTGAATCTTGTAGAGTGGAATTCGGATTGATGATCTCATTGGAAATAGGTTTGATCAATCTAGAATAAATTAAGCTGAAAGCTCTCTAGTACATTGTATTACGAAGGAAACCATTTGTGCTTCAATCAAGGATTTGTATAGTATTCTACAATACAAATCCTTGCTTCAATGATGTTTGATCAATGAATAAGTCATGCTAAAATAATTATAAAAATATCTAAATACCTTTACTAATTAATTCCTGTTCTAACAGTACAAGTAATGCCGCCTGACTAGTTTTTCTAACCTGCAAAACAAATAAAACACACAACATCAGTAGGAGTTGATTTACAACAATATACTCTATGTAAAACATCTTCATGAAATTAAATATGATAGAACTTGTACAAGAATGTGTTGAATTGTTGATATCTTAGCTGGACAAGTATTATACATTTGTTACTGAGGAAATGAAGTTCACCAACACAAGTGTATTTTGGGAATATTGAAACCCAAAGAATTAAAAAAAAATATATTGTCCTTCATTCCATAAAAATTACATGTATGCACCACAGATATCCATTTAGCTCAACAATTTTCATCCAAAACATATAGATACATAATTATCTTTGATTAAAATTCATCATTTACACTGTAATACAAACTAGCTGTACTTACTTGATTAGTAGGGTCGTTTAAGTAGCGTACCACCATAGGTAATATGTACATGGACACTGAATTAGGAAATAAGTCTTTGTTCTCTTGACAATACATGGCTAAATGAGGAATCTGCTCCATTAACTCAGATCGTACTATTGGATCTAAAAAGAAACAAACAAAAACAATCAAAATTTTCTTCAGTAAATTAGAAACATGTATTTCTTCAACTCTTTTTACTCTAGGATACTGCAGCTGATCAATGTATTTACCTTGGAATAATTGTAACCCTTTAATTAGAAAACAGCATACCAAAAAGGGAAATACCTCATAGAAATTTAATTACGCAATAAATAATACCTGAATCCTCTGATAATTTAACCATAGCTTCCAACACTGGAGTGCAGTCTTCTTCCTCTTCTTCCACAGCTCTAATTGTATCCAGCATCCCTCTTGCCACCATCTGTCTGAATATTGAGATTCTTTATTAATTTAAATGACTACTCTTGGTCATCTTGTCATGTAAATTTATGTATTCTGGTTAATTCAATTCGGAGACTGCTGACAACACTTTTGAAGTTGTCATTTATTCATCATATTCATTTCAGCAGTCAGAGGCAAGTGGACATTCAACAAATTACAATAAAACTAAGCATGAAATTGTGAGGAATTGTACCTATTTACTCGTATTACTAATTAGCTTGTTTCTTACGTTCTTCTTAAAATTAATGCTTTGTCTTTGATTCCACTACATGCAAGTTTAGTCAACATATTCAAATGATTTAATAAACATTGTACCCGTATTTTACGGACTATAGGTCGATAGGTCGAATTGCTGCTTTTCGGCTAAATTTTTTGGGGAATACTAAGATAGGTCGAGGATGCCGATGACAACTTGGGTAAATATCGTCACATCGAACAGGGTTTTTTTTTTCATCGGTAAACATTTGTCCTATAACGATGTTCTTCGGTAAGTATATGTTCACCATGTGTATTGTGAGATATATTGCAACCGCCATGTTTTACTACAACCTCGTGCGCATGCTCGTGTTCGGTACCCCTCGTGTTTGATTGAAAGCTACATAGCTGTATTTAGATATTTTGATATAATAATTTTATAAACGATCCACCCTGTGATTTTTTTTTCAACAACATACATTTATTATAGTATATAATTTTTTATTATACAATACAATATTGAACTGATTTTCGTTAACGCTTCATTCTTCAATCATTGAATATTTATTTTTTTCGGATATTGAACATTTTATTCCCGGAATTGCACCCCCTGTTAGTATACTTTTATTGCTTTAATTAAAAAAAAAATAACACCAAGAACATCGATAATTTCAGTCTTCTTATTCAGGAAAAAAACCTAAAGCAAAATAAAGGTATACTGTCAACAAAATCGTCATTTTTATTTAGGGATTCTAGATTTTTCAACTTCATCCTTGTATAGGTCGATGTGGACGATAGGTCGAAGCGTGTTGAGGAAAAAAAATATCGACCTATCGTCCGTAAAATACGGTAGTTAAGAAATATAAATAAATACCTAGTGTAGACATTGTCACTTTGCATGTATTTTTCAAGTTTCTGTAGAGGAGACAGCTTGTCATCTGTGTTATAACTTTCTTCTCCATCCAAGTCATCATCAAGACCAAATCCTACAAAAAATAATGCAAAGATTGTAGAAGCAGGATCTTATTTTAGAAGGGGACCTGGCAATTCATTATTTTGTACTAATTTTTTTCACCTACTTGCCCGAAAGCCAATTTTCTATTTATTCAAACAAATTTGTTAATAATTTTCACGCGAAGAGTGCTTATATACCCCAGAGTTGTCTCAGGGGAATGAAACATTTTTATATCAGTCAGCAGGGTTCACCACACTTGCTAATAAAAGAACCGCCTAGCGCATGAATGCGTGACGTATCCCCCCGCACTTGCATAATATTTAGTTTTATATATTTATAGAAAGCAGACTTGCAGTCTAAATGTATAACATACTTACAAGCCACATGCAAAGATTATTCAAATCTATCCATCTTTACTAAAGTTATCACATAAACAAGACACAATTCTCAAAATTGGTGATTTTTCAACCAAAAACTAACATTTTCCCCCAAAACACTTGCTTCAAATATTTCCATGTTAGAACCACTCCAAGATAATGATAATCACAAGCTACTTGCAAAATAATATTCAAATCTATCCATGTTTACTCAAGTTATCGCATATACAAGACTCAATTCTCAAAATTGTTGATTTTTCAACCAAAAATTAAGATTTCCCCCCAAAACCCTTGCTTCAAATATTTCCATGTAAGAACCCATCCAAGATAATGATATTTACAAGCCACCAGTGATCGGGAAAGTCCAGCGCCATGCGCAATTTGAAAAACAGTGAACCCACTGAATTATGCATAATCGTGTCGAAATCGGATCATTAAGAATGTTTTGCCTATTTATATATTTATCGGACTGTCTCGTGGTTTTTCCTTTGCTTAACGCTGAAGTAAATATAATTATGAAATGTCTAAATACCGGAAAAAAATAACAACCAATGATGTGACTTTTTTTTAAATGTTACTCCAAATAAATGTTTGTAAATTTGATTTTTGACAAATATGAATCAAATGAATGAAAATTTGTATAAAATCAACCATAAATTCAATACGAAATTTTATTTTAACGGAAAATTCTATTTCTGAAAGTACGTGTCTGCGAGTTATTGTTTGCCAGTATTTAGTTGAATTTTATAGAAAAATGCCTCCGAAAAAAAAACAGCGTCTGCCTGTTTTATCTGGTCAGAAGACTTTGTTTTCGTTTGTTTGTCGAGATGGAAATAACAATTTCGATCCTGACGACTCCGTGAGAAAAGAAACTGAAAATATGATTGACTAGCTCACAAGACGTACAAGTACCCCCGACCCTGTCTCATCAGATTGTGATGCTAACGAGAAAGACGTCCGCAAATACCGTCCTGTTCAATCATGCCTCATGGTTGTTTATTGCTAAAATTTACTTGGAATAAAAATTCATTTGAAATGTATGACTTTATAAAGCCTTTTGACCTTTATTTGATTTACTGTGTGTGTAACTGAGTTGAGAACAGATTCAATAACAAAGGCATGAAAGGTGTATCAAATGTTAATTTGTTTATTCTCTGTAATTTTGATTAGCTTGTGAAATTGTTCTTGTTCCTTGTGGTACAAAATGTAAGTGGTTTCTCAATTATATTGGTCAAGATAAGGAAATCTACAATACAAATTTAACTATACATCAGTGTCACTGGATTGGAGAAATGAAGCTTGAAACCCTAATTCCTGATAATTATAATTATGTAGGATATTAAAAATAATAGAAAAATAAGTGATATTTGATTGCTTGTAGATATTAAATGGAGAAATTTTAAATATGTGGCATGCTAAAGTGTATGTTTCGATAATGGACAAAGTTAAACATTTCAGTCCTTGGAATAACAATGTAGTGAAGCAGGTAAAGATGAGTGAATCCAGAGTCTGTAGAAATCACTAGAAAACTGAAAAGCAATTCAATTTCAATCAATTATATTTATTTAAATGTTACATGAGCTATAGTATGAAAATACATATCTATGCATTATTGTGCTGGAAATTTATTTCATTTGCAATGGCCCATTCATATGATAGCATGGCCCATTGAAATTCAGAATGGCCCATTAAAATTTTTTTGAAGGGGCCATGGGTCCATTCTGAAAAAAACCTTCAAGACCACTGAGCCACACGCAAAAAATTATTCAAATTTATCCATGTTTACTAAAGTTATCGTGTAAACAAGACACAATTCTCAAAATTGGTGATTTTTCAACCAAAAACTAAGATTTCCCCCCAAAACCCTTGCTTCAAATATTTCCATGTTAGAACCCATCCAAGATAATGATAATTACAAGCCACATGCAAAAAAATATTCAAATCTATCCATGTTTACTCAGGTTATCGCATAAACAAGAAAGTGTGACGGATGGACAGAGACGGCAGCTATTACTATATTATCCCCTCACAGCTATCGCGGGGGGTGGGGTAAAATTAGGGAGACTGCCAACATATTCATAGACATGTTTCCGCCAAAATGTGTTGTTTCTGCTCATTATTTTTGTGTGTGCATTTGCTAATATCTTGTTAATATCCTTCATATTTAACTTATATTGATAATCAAAACATAACACAATCCAACAACCAATTTGGTTAGAGTTAAATCTAAAGCAAAGTAACATGGCGCCACGCCCTTTTTGTCCACGATAATATGCCCCCTTTGTCTATAATAAGTGCCCTATTTCGATCTCAACTCGAGCTAAACTGTCCGCCATTTTGGTGGTTTCCCAGTGAGAAATCAACATACGGGCCTTTATGCAAATATTCATAACCTACATATGGGGATTTTTATGTAAATTTTCACAATCCGCCATCTTGACCTATAATATGGAAAAAAAAACTTTTGTCATCGACGATTGATTTTCGAAAGTGACGAGTATTTCCCGTACCCAATTCGTCACTTGAATTTTCAAAAAATCGTAGAAAAATGTTTCTAACAATCCATTCTTCTTCATTTGCTGATTAAAACTAATTAGTCACTACAATGACAATTTTATTACGTTACAAGCCAATCAACGGATTATAGAATTTTTGTTTTGATTGCATAATCTTTGATCTCACCTGGCTTGATTTACCTGGACAAAGAATTCAACGATAATGATTTTTTTGATAGTTATGACATGTACTCAAAATGCCACAGTATGTATTTAAATTGGACATATTTTTGTAATCGTCACTTTGATTAAAGAAACCAAGGACGTGTATATGTCCTTTGAAGAAACTAAAAAAAAATAAATGGCACAAGTTCGCAATCCACCGAAGCTACTTTTAACCAAACAAACTTTTGATGCATTTCACATCTCATTTCTGTGAAATGAAATCCTAGTTCTCATATTTAATATGGTCATTTATATGCAAAGGTTGGCCATATCCATTCAATTCGTTGAAATGCACTGCACGAGGACGCATATAACTTATAAGTTTTTTTTTTTAAATATTGATCAGCATCCGGGTAACAATTGCGTTCTATTTATAGAACTATTTACAGAGGTGGCGAAATACGTCGGACAAGTCCGACGTTTTTTGTTGCTGGTCCGACTAAAATCGTATTTTTTCCGGACTAGATGTCCGACATCGATTTCGGAGTTTACTTTTTTACACATGAGCGGAAGTGACTCGTTAAAAATAATTTCCGGTTTGAAAAAAAGAAACAGGCTTTGAATGATGGAAAATGTGTGTCGAGAAAAGCTCTCAAACTTAAAATATCGGCAGAGGTAATAAGAAATCCTCAAAGTAACTACGAATCCTAAAAGAAAAGACCTTAAGCTTAACCCATCATGGCAAAAAGATTGACACTACCGGATGTTCCATCCCATAACCAAAACGGAATATTGAAATAAAAAAATTAATTTGTTTAGTGTGTTTTAACTATAAACACATGTTCGTTTGCACAAAAAAATTAAACAATTGCAAGCACATTTTTATATATTTAGTATGTTGGGAAGATCTTTCTTTTCCTTCATGACAGATACAAATGTACCTCTGGACTCTGGTGATGAGCAGGAAGCCATTTACATTCGTTTTTCAGAGTAGAGATAATTGAAAGATTTCTGGAAATAGGAACACCAAACAGTACTTGTTCAAAAGATCTAGAGGAATTTGTCCTTAACATGTTTGAAAGTAATAAAAATAAATAAAAGTCATTGGTTAGATTTTGATTTTTGTTGCTTAACGCCACTTTCAGCAATATTTCAGCTATAGCATGGCGACAAATTTTAGTGGTGGAAGAAACCGGAGAGGACCATGGGCAAGCAACTGGTAAACTTTATCACTTGCGGCTGCGAGTCGAGTGCAACCTTTTTTGTAATTTATAAAGCTGGGCGAGAACCCATGCTGCATTGATGATAGGCTTACAAGTCATTATTTGGTGTTGGGGAGACATACATGTAGGGTGGTTTCAAATAATGTTATTGCATTGATGATAGGCTTATAAGTCATTATTTGGTGTTGGGGAGACATAGGGTGGTTTCAAATAATGTTATTTAAATAAAATATCAATCTTTGTGTTAGATTTTATTTGTTAGACGTGGCCAGCAGTGTTTCATAGTATATCATGCTAAATTCCATAGCCATACATGCAGTCATTTTTTAATGGTGGAATTTTAAGCTTGGATGTCCAGGTGAAAATGACGGATAAAAACGGACATTTTGTACCTACTGCCTGCATATAACGAGTAAAAAGTTCTATTTCATTCAGACAAATATATTTTTGGTTTTAAGTCTAAAAGAAACAGTATTAGATCAAACAATCACATTTTTCAAAGTTAGTTAGTTTATTTTCTTGCCTGAATACCGGTCTGAATATGGATGATACGTTCACACTGTTTGTGTCTCTCATAAAAACGAACGTTAAATTGACTGGTTTTAAAATTCCTTTTAAGAGAAATGTCAGCTTCTAGCAATTTTGGTGAAATCTTTTAGTGTGTTAGATTTTTCCATTTAAAAAAATTACACCTTACAACTGAAATCTGTCGTGAAGGAATGTTTTAGGCTGAAAAAATGGTGTCAAATGTGTGACGCACGTTATTTACACAATACTTTGCATATGAAAACGAAAGTAGGTATATGTTATGAATATGCATTGCACACAGCAATTGCGATCGAAAACACAGCATATGATGACGTTTTCAACCCGATACTTGTTTTGAGCAATGAATTTTCCCAAATGAAACATGTGACACGGACACGTGTAGTGAACGTGACCAAACAATACGATCTCGGTAAACTACATAAATGGACTGTACATCGGATGGAGGTCCGACTTATTCTACCAGAAAGTAAAATATTAGATATTTTTTCGGGTAGACAGGTTAATTTAAACCATTTTCTTATCAATATTCATAGATTTTCTCACACTTGTTCGAAAAACAACCCTGTCTTCATAACGAACATGCGCAAGATTGGCCCAGAAGTAAATTTTTGTGTAATAAAAAGAAAATAAGTTGATCTAAAGAAATAATATATAAGAATTGATCTATTAAACGACTTTTCGTCATTTGTATAGGAGGTTGCTTGATATGAGCCAGGTACAAAACGTTCGTGATGTTGACACAAAAAATTTCAGGGTCCACGAGTTGAACACAAGTGTTTTTTCCACAAGAATTCCAAATTATTCTGTGACCTTTCGAAACTATTTAAATACTGAATATTGCATGGCGTGTTTCTTTCCCCTTTAGCAGGCATATCAATACTATATGGATAAGAAACTCCCCCAAAAATTTAGTTTCATCGATGATTTCAGGACATATTGGACAACATAGTGTGAACGTTCATCCTTTTGTTATATTGAATTATAATTTTGATGAATTGATGAGTTATCTTTCTACTGTTAAAACCTATTTGCACATGGTATAAGGTGTGCAGATATAGCATTGAAATTCCATATTACTCATTTTAATTATTTATAGACTATATCCAGGTATTGTAAGCAATATTGAATTATGACTTTTGTACGAGTTGTTAGGTAATCCAACTACCTAACTCATTGAGCCACCAGGGCCACATTGGTTAGAAATGGCCTTTATTCAATCAGTTTTGATCAAGTATTGAATTTTGCAGAAAAATTATCCGGTCCGACAAACTTGAGTTCGGTCAGACACAAGATTTCAGCTTGTCTGACCGAATGTCAGACAAGAGTCTCAGGAATTTCGCCAGGTCTGTATTTACAAACAGACACGTGTTTGCAATTAAAAAAAAATAACTACAGTATTTTTATTCCAATTGTTGCAATTTGATTGTGAGGTCTGAGAAATAATCATTTATTTACAACTTGCTTCAGTTTTTTTACGTTTGTTCTATACTGATTTCCTACAAAGAATCTAGATAGAAGTTGGGCAAACTGGCAGAATTTTTTTTTTTCTGCTGAAGACTACAAATTATGAGTTATTACAATTGTTGTGGTATTAGACCAAAGCACAGCAACATTTCAAAAAGGATGGGGGAGGGGGTTATTACAATTTGTGTGGTATTGGACTAAAGCACAGTAATATTTCAAAAGGGGGGTATTACAATTTGTGTGGTTTTGAAATCAAAATAGTGGCAATGTAATGTTTTATCAGTTGGTTGTTAATTTGCAGAGTATGTTCCCATCCTAGGAGGTTTTCAATCTCCATTACTAACAAAAAAGGCAACGCAACTGATTATAAGTTTAAGCTCATTATATTCTTGTTTATTCATAATTATATAAAAAAAATCTGTTCCGCAAAAGTGACTAATGGTCTCAAAATCCTGGCTAAATCCCTGGTACATGTACTTCAGGGTATATTGTTTTTTTTACTCAAGTTATCCACGACTGTCTGATAACTTTTAAAGTGTATAACAATGTTATTGTTGAATTTTGCAATACTGTCTTCATTATGACAAGGTTTTTGTTTTTATTTAATAACATTATGATGAAGAAAACATTTTTTTTTAATTTATTTAGCCATTTATTGAAAGATATCATGAAGGCATTGTAACTTGGATCCATTGGGAACAATTTAAATTGTACATCAGGACTGTTCCATTTACACATACAAGGTACCGTGTACCAAGGGGAGGCACTTTCAAAATAGGGGAACAGCCCATAGAAACAATTTAGGATTTGGGTTTTCTATATATTTAGATTGAAGTTCTGAAACAACCACACATAGCAGCAATTTAAAAAAACTACAATATGATCATGACCACAACCCCCTGTCCACATAAAAAGATCATTATCATTGAGCATTCCTTTATCACTTGCGGCTGCGAGTCGAACGCACCCTTTTTTGTAATTTACAAAACTGGGTGCGAGTTCATGCCGTATTGGTGATAGACTTGTATGAGCTGTTAGATCAATGACCTAACTCACTGAGCCACCCACAGTCTTCGAATTTAACCACAAGCCCGACGGTCCTGGCCAGAAAAATCTGCCTCTGGATTCCAAAATATTGCAAGTGAGAAGACCGACAGGCTTGTGTGTAAAAACATTGGTTTCCACCAGACCGACTCTAAAATACTGGGTTTGTTGTATAAAAGAGCTCTTTTGATCTCCAATTTGTCCATAATTTATTTTGAATAAGTGAAATGTCAGATCAAAACTCTTTTATTGCATCATTTATCGTTCTTCCATGCTATGATGAAGTTCAAGGACATTGCCAAAATTAAAGTCGCAATCTCAGAAACGCTTTAATGAACGAAAATATCAATATTTGAAATATAAGAACAAGAATTACTCCGGACCGGACACGAAAAAATTATCGGATATTAATTTGGCGTCAAATTTAAACTGCGCAAAATACGAGAGGACGTGATTTAGGATTTTGGGAAATATTGAAACCTTTGAAATGTACTGAGCTGTCCGTATTTTTCAGATTCGTGTCCGAAATGTGTCACAACTATTCGTTATACATTCCTCTAGTCTCCAATACCATTCGAAAGTATCGGATTTTTTTCATTTGTTAATAACCTTAGATACTGCTTATACCTTCGGGGGGTTTCTGGCTTAACCATAGTGTATTATTAAACAAACGGTAAGCAAATCAACTTCACTGTCCGGATTTTACCCTAGTCCAATAAAAATAGCAGAAATCCACAAAAAAAGAAAAATAATCATCAGTGATTTATTAAAAATTTGTAGTACATTATGTGAAATCATAAATAATGCACAAGGGTCAGTCTCCCAAATGATAAACTAAAAAAAAACCCACAACAACCGGAAATGTACCGAATCTCATACTACAGGAATAGCCAATCATAAAATCAGGATTGTGAAAAATGATTTCAACATTTGCAATATTACAGCATGAAAATCTTCAATGAAGAGGCAGACAATAATAATAGACAACATACTTGATCAATGGATAACAAAACATTTAAAATATATCAAGTCATGAAAACAAACCTTTAACAAGGATCATTTTTGTGTTAATATCTTGTTAAATAATTTCCCCCTATTTGTCCCATTTGGTGACAAAAGCTTCCTTGAACATTTCAAAGATGGCAACAATGGGAATTTCTTTGTTCATAAAATTTATTCATTTTTACTTCTACTACCTCGAAACAAAAGAAAACAAACAAATCTTAGAATGAAACTAAATGCCTTAAAAATTTTGCCTCTGAAATATTTTGGCGCGCTCTCGCTACCCTCCATTACACTGAAATTTTGGCAACAGTTTTCACTGGAAGCGTGACCTACTTACCATTATTCAACAGAAGTGACGCACAGCATTGTCATTACTCATTGGTGACTAAGTCAGAATTCTAACAAACTGGTCAATGGTGTAAAAATTTGCACCGGGAATACAAATAGACATTAGAAAATCAAAATTACTTACCTTCTACCACAAACACGCCACCGAATTCAAATGGGAATCGTGCGCGGGAACATGGGTCATGGGGTTATGGGGAAACCCTAGTCACGTGATCATAATCATGTCATCATTGATTCTACAAAACTTGGCGTCATGTTTGAATTTACAAGTTAAACTACACGTGTCGTATGAAAACAAACACAAAAAACGTTAATTTGAATCGTATATATACTATAAAACAACGTTTCGTGTATGAGAAATGCTGCAAAAACACAAAAATATTGAACACACAAAGTGGACGCGAAAGGATATCATAATCTCAGAACTTGGGACATTTTGTCATCTCCGCAGCGCTGCAGTGATAAACAATGACAAAAATGTTGATATATACATAACTTACCTTCTTCTCCGTTATCATCTCCTATTCCACCATAAAAGTCAATATCTAAAAAATAATATAATTACGTCAGTAAAGGCGGAAAAGTTCAAATTTCGTAAATAGAACAGAGTTTATTAAATGAGGTGGACTCACCCGCCATGTTGAAAAGGAGCACGCTACTTTGTAAAGCTTATGCTGATTGGTCAATGTCTCTGAAATTCTGTTAATTGATTGGTTAGGGGATTTTTTATTGTTCGGATGATTCCGATGTCGGTCGTAAACGTGTTCGGTAATATATGTGAATGAATGGCGGACTACATTCAATCTATTTTCTCTTATTTAGGGGACATAGTGCCTATTTCCGAATATAAAACTAACGTAAGAATGTTCTTGAAGGAAATATTGATTAAATAATATAGTTTTCAAATGTTCTGCTATTGTTTTATAATGAATTAAAATGAAAACAAAGGATTTTCACTTGCGTTTGTGATAAGGCAGTCAGTGCTCGTGAACTTCCGCTATAGAAAAAGAGACCATAAGTTGCATTGCGAAATATATGCCTTTGTGTGAGGAGATGCGAATAACTTTGACAATTTTTCTCTTAATTAGTAAAAAAAATAATTGTGTTTTATTCATTTAATATACTAGTATTGGCGTGATGAACAATACAAAATTTCTCGCTTTGGGGTTCTGTTAAGGGAACTTTATGTGAAGACCATAAAAATGAATAATAATTATCACCAATCATAATGATATGAATGTTCTAATAAACACAAACTAACATTCTAATACATTCAGAGCTACATTTGTTTGTTAATTACAACTGTATTATTTGTTAATTATGACTACTAAAACTACAGACAGTAAAACCATAAGGTTCACAATGATTAATTTAGTTAGTTAATTTAATACACAACCATATTTTAATTCAGTAAGTCCAATGGTCTTTCAATACACAGCAAAATATCTATATTTACTTGTGCTTAAAAAAAAACCATTGTACTGCCATAATTTTTGTTTTGTGAAAATCTGAGAAAATGGACCGAAATGTCCCCCCCCCCCC
>MJUT01013744.1:198572-210946 GCA_002080005.1 Gigantidas platifrons
TAATACCGTACTGTGTTGGTGTATCTACAGGTTTATATGTAGTACAACATGTCTAAGTTAATGTTAATAGTAAATAATACCGTACTGTGTTGGTGTATCTACAGGTTTATATGTAGTACAACATGTCTAAGTTAATGTTAATAGTAAATAATACTGTACTGTGTTGGTGTATCTACAGGTTTATATGTAGTACAGCATGTCTAAGTTAATATTAATAGTAAATAATACCGTACAGTATTGGTGTATCTACAGGTTTACATGTAGTACAGCATGTCTAAGTTAATGTTAATAGTAAATAATACCGTACTGTGTTGGTGTATCTACAGGTTTATATGTAGTACAACATGTCTAAGTTAATGTTAATAGTAGATAATACCGTACTGTGTTGGTGTATCTACAGGTTTATATGTAATACAACATGTCTAAGTTAATGTTAATAGTAGATAATACCGTAATGTGTTGGTGTATCTACAGGTTTATATGTAGTACAACATGTCTAAGTTAATATTAATAGTAAATAATACCGTGCAGTATTGGTGTATCTACAGGTTTACATGTAGTACAGCATGTCTAAGTTAATGTTAATAGTAAATAATACCGTACTGTGTTCATTTATCTACAGGTTTATATGTAATACAACATGTCTAAGTTAATGTTAATAGTAAATAATACCGTACTGTGTTGGTGTATCTACAGGTTTATATGTAGTACAGCATGTCTAAGTTAATGTTAATAGTAAATAATACCGTACTGTGTTGGTGTATCTACAGGTTTATATGTAGTACAACATGTCTAAGTTAATGTTAATAGTAAATAATACCGTACTGTGTTGGTGTATCTATAGGTTTATATGTAGTACAACATGTCTAAGTTAATGTTAATAGTAAATAATACCGTACTGTGTTGGTGTATCTACAGGTTTATATGTAATACAGCATGTCTAAGTTAATGTTAATAGTAAATAATACCGTACTGTGTTGGTGTATCTACAGGTTTATATGTAGTACAACATGTCTAAGTTAATGTTAATAGTAAATAATACCGTACTGTGTTGGTGTATCTACAGGTTTATATGTAGTACAGTATGTCTATGTTAATGTTAATAGTAAATAATACCGTACTGTGTTGGTGTATCTACAGGTTTACATGTAATGCAGTATGTCTAAGTTAATGTTAATAGTAAATAATACAGTACTGTGTTGGTAGCATAATCCAATCTCCATATCATTCTATCCTCATGGAAGTGTAAGACCTAAACTTAGTCTTAAAATATAGGACTGCAAGTCAGTCTTAAGATATAATACTTAAACTTAGTCTTAAAATATAAGGCTTAAGCTTAGTCTTAAAGTATAAGAATTAAACTTAGTCCTGACGTGTTAGTCTTAAACTTAGTCTTCAAGGGTTATACTTTAAATTAGTTTAAAAATATAAGACTTAAACTTAGCATTAAAGTCTAAGTTTTGTCTAATATAGAAAAAAACAAATTATAAAGGGAAGAAGTTAAACACAAAGACTGAGTGTACAATATTATGTGATGCTATAGTTAACATAGAAGATAAATGATAATAAATATAAGTTTACATCAACAATGTTTTTATTTAGAGCTTTGATAGTACAAGTACAGGGACAGTTCTAAAGTACATATCTACTAACATCTTATCACAACAATCTTATGTTCGACTTTTCATGACTCAAGATATAGAAATAAATCAACATAATTGGTATAACAAAGAGATTCCCCGGAAAAAGATCAACCTAAAGTTATAGTATTCCGTGTAACAGACGACATTGTTAAGGCGTGTGACGTCTTATTAACCTAAAGCTACACTGTTCCATGTAACAGATAACCTTGTTAATCCGGGTGCCGTCCTATTAACCTAAAGCTACAGTGTTTCGTGTAACAGATAACCTTGCTAAACCGGGTGACGTCCTATTAACCTAAAGCTACAGTGTTCCGTGTAACAGATAACTTTGTTAACCCGGGCGACGTCCTATTAACCTAAAGGTATATATAATCTAACACCGGTAAAAGTGCAAGACAGGGAATCTCCGACACCCGAGGGTGTCAGAGATTTCCCTGTCTTGCACTTTTTCCCGTTGTTTGATTTTATTTCTCATTTTTATCTAATTGTTTTGTTTACATTTCCGATCGAGCGTTTTCCCACAAATTTTGTTTCCATTGCTCAAGTAAATATTCAACCTATTCATATGCATCCGTGTCTTGGCAGTATTTTAAATGTATTTCATAATAAAATACAATGTATTTAGTAAATATGTTATAAATGTAACTCAACATTACAGCAGCGTTAAACACATGTGGCTGTAAAACAATATTTGAATTTGGTTAAAGGGAGGTAACGTTAGTTAATAAGAAGGGAGAGCACTCTATTACTTACTCAAAGTAAACAAACATTGACTGGAAGGTCATACACCGTGAAACATGAAAGGTGCACGATAGTTAAATTGTTAGCTAGCAGAATAGTACACATACATTAATCTAAAAATACTTATGTAATAGAATCGTAGTTTTATTGGTGAATCATGGAGAACTGGGGGGCAGTTGACATAAACTGTACAGCATGCATTTTTTTGTCTTTCACTAGTGCAAGATAAGACAATCTCACATCGCTAAATATAGGGACAGGTCTGTTTCAAAAGTGAGAAACAGTGTTTCGTGTAAAAGAGAAGCTTGCTAACCCGAGTGACGTTCTATTAACCTAAAGCTACAGTGTTCCGTGTAGCAGAGAACATTGTTAACCCGAGTGACGTCCTACTAACCTAAAGCTACAGTGTTCAGTGTAACAGAGAACCTTGTGAACCCGGGTGATGTCCTATTAACCTAAAGCTAGTGTTCTGGGTAACAAAGAACCTTGTTAACCCGGGTGACGTCCTATTAACATAAAGCTACATTGTTCCGTGTAACAGAGAACCTTGTTAACCCGGGTGACGTCTATTAACCTAAAACTACAGTGTTCCGTGTAACAGAGAACCTTGTTAACCCGGGTAACGTACTATTAATCTAAAACTACAGTGTCCTGTGTAACAGAGAGCCTTGTTAATCCGGGTGACGTCCTATTAACCTAAAGCAATATTATTCAGTGTAACAGAGAACCTTGTTAACCCGTTGCCTCCTATTATCCTAAAGCTTTAGCGTTCCGTGTAACAGACAACCTTGTTAACCCGTTTCCGTCCTATTAATCTAAAGCTATAGCGTTCCGTGTAACAGAGAACCTGTTTAACCCGTGTGACGTCCTATTAACCTAAAGCTATAGTGTTCCGTGTAACAGAGAACCTTGTTAACCCGCGTGGCGTTCTATTAACATAAAGCTACAGTGTTCCGTGTAAAAGAGAAACGTTTTAACCCGGATGACGTCCTCTTAACCTAAAGATACAGTGTTCCGTGTAACAGAGAGCTGTGTTAACCCGGATGACGTTCTATTAACAGAAAGCTACAGTGTTTCGTGTAACGGACAACCCTGTAAACCCGAGTGACGTCCTATTAACATAAAGCTACAGTGTTCGTGTCACAGAGAACCTTGTGAACCCGGGTGATGTCCTATTAATCTAAAGCTACAGTGTTTCGTGTAACAGACAACCCTGTTAACCCGGGTGCCTTCCTATTAACATAAAGCTGCAGTGTTCCGTGTAACAGAGAACCTTGTTAATCCGGGTGCCGTCCTATTAACCTAAAGCTACAGTGCTCAATGTAACAGAGAACCTTCTGAACCCGGGTGATGTCCTATTAACCTAAAGCTACAGTGTTCCGTGTAACAGAGAACATTGTTAACCTAGGTGACGTCCTATTATATACCGTGTCTGATTTGTTTTTGATAATGCTTAGGCTACCAGCTTTGTGATGTCCACTAGGACAAGTCCGTCAGAAAACAAATTCTTTTGATAAAAAATCATGAATTTTGACATCGAACTAGTAGAAGTAATAAAATAGAAAACACAATTCTATAATCCAATAGACAAGATCGTAGATAGAGAAAAGGTTGATAGCCCCAACACACAAATACCTGACCGATCACTGTCCAATAGACAAGCTCGTAGACAGAGAAAAGGCTCATAGCCCCAACACACAAATACATGACCGATCACTGTCCAATAGACAAGATCATAGACAGAAAAAAGGCTGATAGCCCCAACACACAAATACATGACCGATCACTGTCCAATAGACAAGCTCGTAGACAGAGAACAGGCTGATAGCCCAACACACAAATACATGACCGATCACTGGTCAATAGACAAGATCGTAGACAGAGAAAAGGCTCATAGCCCCAACACACAAATACATGACCGATCACTGTCCAATAGACAACATTATAGACAGAGCAAAGACCGATATCCACAATACACAAATACATGACCGATCACTGTCAATATACAAGATCGTAGACAGAGAAAAGACAGATATCCCTAGCATACACATACATGACCGATCACTGTCCAATAGACAAGATCGTAGACAGAGAAAAGGCTGATAGCCCCAACAAACAAATACATGACCGATCACTGTCCAATAGACAAGATCATAGACAGAGAAAAGATCGATAGCACCAACATACAAATACATGACAAATCACACTCCAATAGACAATATCTTAGACAGAGAAACGACCGGTAGCACCAACACACAAATACATGACCGATCACTGTCCAATAGACAAGATCATAGACAGAGAAAAGGCTGATAGCCCCAACACACAAATACATGACCGATCACTGTCAATATACAATATCGTAGACAGAGAAAAGACAGATATCCCTAGCATACACATACATGACCGATCACTGTCCAATAGACAAGATCGTAGACAGAGAAAAGGTTGATAGCCCCAACACACAAATACATGACCGATCACTGTCCAATAGACAGGATCGTAGACAGAGAAAAGGCTCATAGCCCCAACACACAAAGACATGACCGATCACTGTCCAATAGACAACATTATAGACAGAGAAAAGACCGATAGCCACAATACACAAATACATGACCGATCACTGTCAATATACAATATCGTAGACAGAGAAAAGACAAATATCCCTAGCATACACATACATGACCGATCACTGTCCAATAGACAAGATCGTAGACAGAGAAAAGGATGATAACCCCAACACACAAATACATGACCGATCACTGTCCAATAGACAAGATCATATACAGAGAAAAGGCTGATAGCCCCAACACACAAATACATGACCGATCACTGTCCAATATACAAGCTCGTAGACAGAGAAAAGGCTCATAGCCCCAACACACAAATACATGACAGATCACTGTACAATAGACAACATTATAGACAGAGCAAAGACCGATATCCACAATACACAAATACATGACCGATCACTGTCAATATACAAGATCGTAGACAGAGAAAAGACAGATATCCCTAGCATACACATACATGACCGATCACTGTCCAATAGACAAGATCGTAGACAGAGAAAAGGCTGATAGCCCCAACACACAAATACATGACCGATCACTGTCCAATAGACAAGATCACAGACAGAGAAAAGATCGATAGCACCAACATACAAATACATGACAAATCACACTCCAATAGACAATATCTTAGACAGAGAAGAGACCGATATTCACAACACTCTATTACATGACCGATGACTGTCCAATAGACAAGATCGTGGACAGAGAAAAGTCAGATAGCCCCAACATACAAATACATGACCGATTTCTGTCTAATAAACAAGATCCTAGACAGAGAAAAGACCGATAGCCACAACACACAAATACATGACCGATCACTGTCTAATAGACAAGATCGTCGACAGAGAAAAGACAGATAGCCCTAACATACAAATACATGACCGATCACTGTCCAATAGCAAAGATCGTAGATAGAGAAAAAACCGATAGCCACAATACACAAATACATGACCGATCACTGTCAATATACAAGATCGTAGACAGAAAAGACAGATGTCCCTAGCATACACATACATGACCGATCACTGTCTAATAGACAAGATTGTAGACAGAGAAAAGACCGATAGCCCCAACACATAAATACATGACCGATCACTGTCCAATAGACACGATTGTAGACAGAGAATAGATCGATTGTACCAACCCACAAATACATGACCGATCACTGACAAGGCTTGCTACAAACAATATACAAGGTCGTAGACAGATACAATCCATTAAAAAGTGGCGGGGTTAACCTAGTCTTGTGGGCTCAGACCTCCCTTTTTAGTCAAATGATAAACTTGCTTTCTACATGGGAGTAAAAATGTTAGCCCTAAGATATAAATGATCTTACATTGAAGTACAAAGCCAGTAGTAAAATGATAGCCCTAAATAAAACTAACCTTACATTGAAGTACAAAGCCAGGAGTAAATCTGAGCCCTAAGATAAAACCGACCTTACATTGAAGTACAAGGCCAGGAGTAAAATGCTAGCCCCAAGATAAAACAGACCTTACATTGAAGGACAAAGCCAGGAGTAAAATGTTAGCCCTAAGATAAAACCGACCTTACATTAAAGCACAAGGCCAGGAGTAAAATTTTAGCCCCAAGATAAAACAGACCTTACATTGAAGGACAAAGCCAGGAGTAAGATGTTAGCCCTGTGATAAAACCGACCTTCCATTGAAGGACAAAGCCAGGAGTAAAATGCTAGCCCTAAGATAAAACCGACCTTAAATTGAAGTACAAGGCCAGGAGTAAAATGTTAGCCCCAAGATAAAACAGACCATACATTGAAGTACAAAGCCAGGAGAAAAATATTAGCCCTGAGATAAAACAAACCTTACATTGAGGAACAAAGCCAGAAAGTGAGCGGTCATGTATTTGTGTTCTAAAGTGAGAGGTCATGTATTTGTGTGGTAAAGTGACCGGTCATGTATTTGTGTGTTAAAGTGGACGGTCATGTATTTGTGTGTTAAAGTGAGAGGTCATGTATTTGTGTTCTAAAGTGAGAGGTCATGTATTTGTATTCTAAAGTGAGAGGTCATGTATTTGTGTTCTAAAGTGAGAGGTCGTGTATTTATGTGTTAAAGTGAGAGGTCATGTAATTGTGTGTTCAAGTGAGAAGACATATATTTGTGTGCTAAAGTGAGAGGTCATATATTTATGTGTTAAAGTGAGAGGTCATGTATTTGTGTATTGAAGTGAGAGGTCATGTATGTATGTGCTAAAATGAGAGGTCATGTATGTATGTGATAAAGTAAGAGGTCATGTATTTGTGCAATAATGTAAGCGGCCATGTATGTGTGTTAAAGTGAACGATCATTTATTTATGTGTTAAAGTGAACGGTCATGTATTTGTGCTAAAGTGAGAGATCATGTATTTATGTGTTAAAGTGAGAGGTCATGTATTTGTGTGTTAAAGTGAACGGTCATGTATTTATGTGTAAAAGTGAACGGTCATGTATTTATGTGTTAAAGTGAGAGGTCATGTATTTTTGTGTTAAAGTTAGAGGTCATGTATTCATGTGTTAAAGTGAGAGGTCATGTATTTGTGAATTAAAGTTAGTGGTCATGTATTTATGTGTTAAAGTGAACGGTCATATATTTATGTGTTAAAGTGAACGGTCATGTATTTATGTGTTGAAGTGAGAGGTCATCTATTTATGTGTTAAAGTGAGAGGTCATGTATTTGTGTGTTAAAGTGAGAGGTCATGTATTCCTGTGCTAAAGTGAGAGGTCCTGTATGTGTGTGCTAAAGTGAACGGTCATGTATTTATGCGCTGAAGTGAGAGGTCATGTATTTATCTGCTAACGTGAGAGGTCATGTATTTGTGTTCTAATGTGAGTAGTCCTGTATGTGTGTGCTAATGTGAACGGTCATGTATGTGTGTGCTAAAGTGAACGTTCATGTATTTGTGTGCTAAAGTGAACGGTCATGTATTTATGTGTCATGTATTTATGTGTCATTTATTTATGTGCTAAAGTTATCGATTTTGACTCTTTCTATGGTTTTCTTATTGAAAATGTTCCGATAGTGTGGTATTTTGGTTTTGTGTTTTGCTCTTTACTGTTTTAGAATAGCGTTTATAATTGTAAAACGTTTCACATTGTAGCATCATCTATGTTTTATGATTGTCTTTATTTCAAATGATGTTTTGTGCTTGTCTTTATTTCAAATGATGTTTTGTGATTGTTTTTATTTCAAATGATGTTTTGTGCTTGTCTTTATTTCAAATGACGTTTTGTGATTGTTTTTATTTCAAATGATGTTTTGTCATTTTCATTATTTCAAATGATGTTTTCCGATTGTCTTTCTTTCAAATGATGAGATGTCATTGTCATGATTTCAAATGGTGTTTAGTGATTGTCTTTATTTCAAATACTGTTATGTGACTGTCTTTATTTCAAATGATGCTTTGTGACTGTCTTTATTTCAAATGATGTTTTGTGATTGTCTTGATTTTAAATGGTGTTTTGTGATTGGCTTTATTTCAAATGGTGTTTTGTGATTGTATTAATTTCAAATGAGGATTGGTGATTGTCTTGATTTCAAATTGTGCTTTGTGATTGTCATTATGTCAAATGTTGCTTTGTGATTGTCTTTATTTCAAATGAAGTTTTGTTATTGTCTCTATTTCAAATGGTGTTTTGTGATTGTATTTATTTCAAGTGGTGTTTTGTTGTGATTGTATTTATTTCAAGTGGTGTTTTGTGATTGTCTTAATTTAAAATAGAATCTTGCGATTGTCATTATTACAGATGATGTTTTATGATTGTCTTTATTTCAAATGGTTTTTTGTGATTGTCATTATTTCAAATGATGATTTGTAATTGTTTTGATTTCAAATGGTGTTTTGTGATTGTCTGTATTTCAAATTATGCTATGTCACTGTCTTAATTTAAAATGATGTTTTGTGATTGTCTTGATTTTAAATGGTGTTTTGTGATTGTCTTGATTTCAAATGATGTCTTGTGATTGTCTTTATTTCAAATGATGTTTTGTGATTGTCATTATTTCAAATGATGCTTTGTGAGTATCTTGATTTCAACTGGTGTTTTGTGATTTTCTTTATTTCAAATACTGTTATGTGACTGTCTATATTTTAAAAGATGTTTTGTGATTGTCTTGATTTTAAATGGTGTTTTGTGATTGTCTTGATTTCAAATCTTGCTTTGTGATTGTTTTATTACAAATGATGCTTTGTGATTGTCTTGATTTTCAATTGTGTTTTGTAATTGTCTTGATTTCAAATGATGTTTTGTGATTGTCTTGATTTCAAACGGTTTTTTGTGATTTTCTTTATTTCAAATAATGTTATGTGATTGTTTTTATTTCGAATGATACTTTGTGATTGTATTGATTTTAAATGGTCTTTTGTGATTGTCTTTATTTCAAATGTTGTTTTGTGGTTTTATTTATTTCAAATGATGCTTTGTGATTGTCTTGATTTTCAATTGTGTTTTGTGATTGTCTTGATTTCAGATGATGTTTTGTGATTGTCTTGATTTCAAACGGTGCTTTGTGATTTTCTTTATTTCAAATAATGTTATGTGATTGTTTTTATTTCAAATGATATTTTGTGATTGTATTGATTTTAAATGGTCTTTTGTGATTGTCTTGATTTTAAATAGTGTTTTGTGATTGTCTTTATTTCAAATGTTGTTTTGTGATTGTCTTTATTTCAAATGATGCTTTGTGATTGTATTGATTTTAAATGGTCTTTTGTGATTGTCTTGATTTCTAATATTGTGTTGTTATTGTCTTGATTTCAAACGGTGTTTTATGATTGCATTTATTAATTAATATATTTATCAGGTATTAGTATATAAATAGAACAACACTATTGTATAATTATCATCTCTTTGTTCACCTTTGATATTTTGTAATACAATTGCTTAACTAGAAATATCTCACACGTTATATGCTTATAATTAATCAGTAGAAATCAACTCACAGATGTGAAATCAAACAAAGTCGGGATTATTCTTTACAAACAGGAATAAACTGTGAGAATTAATATACAATATTTGTTTATTTTACACGACAGATGAATCTTTTTTCTGTATTTTACGATGCTTTTAATCCGCTAGATTATCCGAGTCACTTCCGATAAAAGGAATTTAATACAGTAGATTGGATACCATACGTCATAGATGTGCCTAATATTTAAATTATTGAAAAAAGATATATATCGTAAATATCCTACCCAAATATACCTTTAAAATAAAAATAAAAAACATGCGGTACCCTCTTCTGCTATATGGATTCAAGCATACACATTAATTGCAAAGAGCTATTATTAATGATTTCAACAATATTTCTATTATATTATGGAAATCCTGTCTACTGATTGGGAGGTGACAGACGTACCCACATAAAGTCACTGACCAAAGGGTAGTAACTGACAACCTTAGGTAACATGGTATCGAGAACACCTCACAACAGCAGGAATCAAACTGATAAGCACTGATTGCATAAGAAACTGGTAATCTGCAACATGATCACAGCGCGAAGACACTGACGAAAGGGAAGTAACTGACAACCTTAGATAACATAGTATCGGGTACACCTCATCACAGCAGGAATCAAACTCGCTAAGTCATGATAGAGACTGATTACATAAGTAGCTGGTAGTCTACCACATGATCACAACCTTTATATATTATAATAAATATGACTGATGGGGTGATTTTTAGTTTTAATATCCATTGAATAGAACACATGTCAAAATTAGAATCCTTGAAAGAAAAGAAGGGCCGAGAACATCTTGTTTGTAAAGGTAAACACCCATAAGATCTAGGCCGTAGAGACAACGAATATTGAATTTAAGAATGTATTATCTATTGACGTGATGATCTGGGTCTGTACATGTTTATATCTAGCACAGCAACATGATGTTCATGTAGGACTGTTGAATCATACACAGAAGAGAAGCTAGGTTTTGGGTCTATATCCAGGGGCAAAAATTAAATAAGTGGTAAAATATACAAGTTAGTTGTGACAAAATACTGAACCAGAATAAAATGTCGTTATGTGTGTATGTGTCACATAACATTCGATAACAAGACCCAATGAAAATGATGAAGCACAACCTCAGAAACCACATTCTTAAATTTTCGAAATGTAATTCCACAAAATATGTTGTTTGGTTAAACACCAGAGGTAAACTCGTTCAAAAAATCGTTGAACGGACCATAACAATATTAAAATAAATTATTATATACTGAAGGGGAAAAGAAACGCAGGGTAACATAATATGCTCCTATTTTTAACTGGGTGGCGTAAAATTACGAAAATTGGGCAGACGAGTGACTTGGTCAGTGTGCACTGAAATCGGTGTCTCAACCGTGAAAGGTATCATGTGACATAGAGAAAGTGATAAAAAGCAAATAACACGTGCAGAATAATGATAAACAGTTCGTCAACACATCGTGTCATACCACTTTATACTCTTGAGGTATACACATCGCTTTCCACTATTTAAAGTTAATTTGAATCTCTTGTAATCATGCCACGGCTGACGGAAGTTCAGAGGCGTCTGGCTATTGCATTGCTAATGCAAGTTCAAATGAAACAACAAGTTGCTTTGTAATTTGGTGTGAATGTTTCCACCATAGAGCGTCTTGTCCGTCGTCTGAGAGATACTGGAAGGGTTGCCGACCGTCCGCGACGGGGACATTCGCGCGTAACGACGCCACGTCAAGACAGGGCTATTCGTCTTGCCCATCTACGTAATCGCCACGTTACTGCCACTGAAACCGCTTTAACCACGGTAGGCAATCATAATCGCCACATTCACAAAAAAAATGTGAGAAACCGATTGCGCGAGTTTGGTATGCGAGCTCGCCAACCTTACATTGGTTTTCCTCTCACTCGTGCACGTCGCGCGCGTCGCATGGCTTGCTTGGCGGCACATGGTCCCAGACAATTTCCAATGAGGCAATGAAGACGGGTCTTTTTCACAGATTAGTCGCGGTTCACTCTTTTTCGTCAGGACGGTCGACGTCGTGGAGAACATTTCGCCGACGCTTCCGTCCGTGAGAGAGATAGGTCTGGGGGTTGCTGGCTTATGGTCTGGGGAGGGATATCTCACGGGTTAAAGTCGCCGTTGATTGTGATAGCCGATAATTTAACAGGCGTAAGATATAGGGATGAAATCCTCCGGCCGGTTGCAGTTCCATTTGTGCAACATCACCTAATTTTCCAGCAGGATAACACCCGGCCCCATGTCGCCAGAGTTTGACAATATTTTCTCCCCAATCATAGCATTAACCCACTCGATTGGCCTCCGTACAGTCCAGATTTGTCCCCAATCGAACATCTGTGGGACGAAATGGACAGGAGAGTAAGGGGGCGTCGGAATTCCCCCGCTACTCTCGACCAATTAAGGGCTGCCTTGTTGGAAGAGTGGGATAATATCCCCATGAGAAG
>MJUT01013744.1:218401-255472 GCA_002080005.1 Gigantidas platifrons
TTATGTCAATGATATGTCCATAAGCATTAACTCAGACTGTAAATTACTTCTGTACGCAGATGACAGTACTATTATGTTTTCTCATAAAAATCCTGAATTTATCTCTCAAAAACTTGTTCAAGAACTCGAATGCTGTAGTGAATGGCTCGTTGACAACAAACTTTCTCTCCACCTTGGTAAAACAGAATGCATTCTTTTTGGTCCAAAGAGAAAATTAAAAAATGTAACTGAATTTCAAATTAACTGTAATGGTCATATAATAAATTCACAAAATAGTGTTAAATATTTAGGCATTGACATTGATCAAAACCTGTCTGGCGAAAAAACAGCTCACTCTATTATTAAAAGGGTTAATTCCCGGTTGAGGTTTATGTATAGATTGTCTATCTGCCGAAACGCGGAAAACTTTAAGTATGGCACTTATTCAATGTCATTTTGATTATTCTTGTTCCTCCTGGTACGCTGGTATAATTCGTGCTTTAAAAAACAAACTGCAAGCGGCACAAAACAAAACAGTTAGATTCATCAAAAGCATGGGACCAAGAACTAGTATAAAGCAAGCTGAATTATCTAGTCTAGGATTTTTAAATATTGAAAACAGAGTAAAACAGCTTCGATTGAACCATGCTCATAAAATCTATTATGATACCTGTCCTTCTTATTTGAAAAATAATTTCATCAAAATTAATGAACATCATGCCCATAATATTAGATCAAGTCAGATTAATAATGTTACACCAAAAATTAAAGGCATCGAATCAACAACATTTTACTACAATGGAATCCATGATTGGAATTCTCTACCCGATTCGATCAAATCCATCAATGATTTGCAAAGATTTAAAAAAGAAGTGAAGTGCCACCTGATACATACCAGTGAAGAACGGGAAAGACGTGCCATATCATAATAATGACAATTATATATACATATATATTTTCATAGATAATGTACTTATTTTAAAATTAAGTAATCCCTCTACCCGCTCATGTTGATCTTTCAATGTCCACTTGTACTTTAAGCTGATACCTATAAAGGACCACATTGGAAATAAGCTGAATGGCTTTCATGGGCTATCCCTGGTGAGAAAGTTCTCAGCAGCTACAATTGGTGGATTGAAGTTTCAGTTAAAGATGGCAGTTTTATGTTTTATTTTTAACTTAACGAGAAATTTTTAAACACTTGTGTATGATGTTGAAATTTTTAAACCTAAATATATTTTACCTTTTACCTTTACCTTTACTTGTAGTGTTTGATATTCATGTATATCAGTGTTTCACCAGTTATACTTGTAGTTTTTGATATTCCTATATATCAGTATTTCACCAGTAATACTTGTACTGTTTTATATTCATGTATATCAATATTTCACCAGTTATACTTGTAATGCTCGATATTCATGTATATCAGTATTTCACCAGTAATACTTGTAGTGTTTGATATTCATGGCTATTAATATTTCACCACTTATACTTGTAGTGTTTGATATTCATATATATCAATATTAAACCAGTTATACTTGTAGTGTTTGATTTTCATGTATATCAGTGTTTCACCAGTTATGCTTGCAGTGTTTGATATGCATGCATATCAGTGTTTCACCAGTTATATTTGAAGTGTTTGATATTCATGTATATCAGTGTTTCACCAGTTATACTTGAAGTGTTTGGTATGCATGTATGTTAATATTTCACCACTTATACTTGTAGTGTTTGATATTCATGTATATCAGTGTTTCACCAGTTAAACGTGGAGTGTTTGATATGCATGTATACCAGTATTTCACCAGTTATACTTGTAGTGTTTGACATTCATGTATATCAGTATTTCACCAGTAATACTTGTAGTGTTTGATATTCATGTATATCAGTTTTTCACCACTTATGCTTGCAGTGTTTGGTATTCATGTACTTTTTATGTATATCAGTGTTTCACTAGTTATACTTGTAGTGTTTGATGTTCATGTATATCAGTGTTTCACCAGTTATACTTGTAGTGTTTGATATTCATGTATATCAATATTTCACCCGTTATACTTGTAGTGTTTGACATTCATGTATATAAATATTTCACCAGTAATACTTGTAGTGTTTGATATTCAAGTATATCAGTATTTAACCACTTATGCTTGCAGTGTTTGGTATTCATGTGCTTTTTATGTATATCTTTGTTTCACAGGTTATACTTGTAGTGTTTGATATTCATGTATATCAGTGTTTCACCAGTTATACTTGTAGGTTTTGATATTCCTATATATCAGTATTTCACCAGTAATACTTGTACTGTTTTATATTCATGTATATCAATATTTCACCAGTTATACTTGTAATGTTCGATATTCATGTGTATCAGTATTTGACAGTAATACTTGTAGTGTTTGATATTCATGTATATCAGTATTTCAGAAGTTATACTTGTAGTGTGTGATATTCATGTATATCAATAATAAACCAGTTATACTTGTAGTGTTTGATGTTCATGTATATCAGTGTTTCACCAGTTATGCTTGCAGTGTTTGATATGCATGTATATCAGTATTTCACCAGTAATACTTTTAGTGTTTGATATTCATGTATATTAATATTTCACCACTTATACTTGTAGTGTTTTATATTCATGTATATCAGTATTTCACCAGTAATACTTTTAGTGTTTGATATTCATGTATCAGTGTTTCACCAGTTAAACGTGGAGTGTTTGACATTCATGAATATCAGTATTTTACCAGTAATATTTGTAGTGTTTGATATATATGTATATCAGTATTTCACCACTTATACTTGTAGTGTTTGATATTCATGTATATCAGTGTTTCACTAGTTATACTTGTAGTGTTTGACATTCATTTATATCATTATTTCACCAGTAATACTTGTACTGTTTTATATTCATGTATATCAATGTTTCACCAGTAAAACTTGTAGTGTTTGCTATTCATTTATATCATTATTCCACCAGTAATACTTGTACTGTTTTATATTCAAGTATATCAGTATTTCACCAGTTATACTTGTAGTGTTTGTTATTTATGTATATCAGTATTTCACCAGTAATACTTGTAGTGTTTGATATTCATGGATATTAATATGTCACCACTTATACTTGTAGTGTTTGATATTCATATATATCAGTATTTCACCAGTAATACTTGTAGTGTTTGATATTCCTATATATCGGTTTTTCACCAGTAATACTTGTACTGTTTTATATTCATGTATATCAGTATTTCACCAGTTATACTTGTAGTGTTTGATATTTATGTATATCAATATTTCACCAGTAATACATGTAGTGTTTGATATTCATGTATATCGGTATTTCACCAGTAATACTTGTACTGTTTTATATTCATGTATATCAATATTTCACCAGTTATACTTGTAATGTTCGATATTCATGTATATCAGTATTTCAACAGTTATACTTGTAGTGTTTGATATTCATGTACATCAGTATTTCACCAGTAATACTTGTAGTGTTTGATATCATGGATATTAATATTTCACCACTTATATTTGTAGTGTTTGATATTCATATATATTAGTATTTCACCAGTAATACTTGTAGTGTTTGATATTCATGTATATCAGTATTTCAGAAGTTATACTTGTAGTGTGTGATATTCATGTATATCAATAATAAACCAATTATACTTGTAGTGTTTGATGTTCATATATATCAGTGTTTCACCAGTTATACTTGAAGTGTTTGATATGCATGTATGTTAATATTTCTCCAATTATACTTGTAGTGTTTGATATTCATGTATATCAGTGTTTCACCAGTTAAACGTGCATTGTTTGCTATTCATGTGTACCAATATTTCACAAATTATACTTGTAGTGTTTGATATTCATGTATATCAGTGTTTCACCAGTTATACTTGTAGTGTTTAATATAGTGTTGTGTGTATGCTTATAATATATTACTCACTTTTATGTGTCAAACCACTAATTCAACCAATCAGAGCTTAGAACATATACAAAAGTATTCATTTTTAAAGAAAATAGTTTCTTTCGCTGTGTAGTATTGTGATAAAACACTGAATGGAATGGAATAATTAAATTTGATAATTGAAGTAAAATATATTTGTATTATTTTGAGCCGAAATTTGATGGATTTAGTTGTATTTTAATACGTCTATGGAGGATTTGATGGAATTAATTGTATTTTAATACCTCTATGGAGGAGTTGATGGAGTTAGTTGTATTTAATACCTTTATGGAGGATTTGACGGATTCAGTTGTATTTTAATACCTCTATGGAGGATTTGAGGAATATAGTTGTATTTTAATACCTCTATGAAGGATTTGAAGGATTTAGTTGTATTATAATACCTCTATGGAGGATTTGGTGAATATAGTTATATTGTAATACCACTATGGAGGTTTGATGGATTTAGTTGTGTTTTAATACTGCTATGGAGGATTTGATGGATTCAGTTGTATTTTAATACCTCTATGGAAGATTTGATGGATTCAGTTGTATTTTAATACCTCTATGGAAGATTTGATGGATTCAGTTGTATTTTAATACCTCTATGGATGATTTGATGGATTCAGTTGTATTTTAATACCACCGTGGAAGATTTGATGGAGTTAGTTGTATTTTAATACCTCTACGCAGAATTTGATGGATTTAGTTGAATGTTAATACATCTATGGAGGATTTGATAGATTTAGTTGTATTTTAATACCGCTATAGAGGACTTTATGCATAGCCTATAAATTCTGAATGTCTGGGGGAATGACGGAGCTGTTCTTAGGGTAGTTGTTTTGCATAGCCTTGTATGTCACTCCAAGATCTTAAACATGGCGTCACATTTTGACACAACGTGAAGGAACCATGTACGCTTCAGAAAATATATGGTTTTGGAAAGGTTAAACTTAAGATAACATATACATAGCCAGGTAGGCTCGAAAAAACACAAATTTAGTGGAAAATGTTAAAGAAATTAATTAGTGGTTTTACTCCGTTATTTGCCATATATTTATGGTCCGCTAATGCAATATTAATTAATGTAATTAACTTGATATAATTACTTTGGCTTCTGTCTGTAAAAAATACAAATAGACACCAACATTAACACCATTCATTTAAAGGAGACAAGAAACAATCAGATATTAATACATGTTTATTAATTCAGCCATCAATCAGAAGGTGTGACAGTTTTAATCAGTAACATTACATTGGTAAATATTTAAACCCGAGCGATAGCAAATAATATAATTTTACTAAAGATAAAATGTCACAACTTTTATGTCTTCTATCAATCATTTCGATTCTACTATCAATAATATAACTTCTTTTAAATCAGAAGACAGTCTTACTCGGTCTTTAGTTTCATATTATGTTTTGTAGATCGTTGTTTGTCCTTTTGTGCTTTTTATTTTGGCCGTTGTGTTGTCTGTTGTTCTTCGATATACAGATTCTGATTACCCCTTTGGTTTCTGCAAACTCCTCTGATTGACACAGGCTGCCATAACACATAATTATGAATCGCTTGATTTAAACATTCAAATATGTTGTATCTTCTATACAATACTAAAGATGAAACAAGTAAATAGTAAATGATGTGTTTTTTAAATGATTCCATAAGAGTGATCGATATATGAGTGGACCAGCCCAAATGGTAGCATTGGTCAAGAAACAAATAACAAATCTTTCCCAGAACATAATTATTAAGCCGATATTTTATTGAGGGCTATTTGAGGATGACCCAGGGTATACTACTTTTCTCCCCACGCTATTCCACATTCCTCAAACATCTGTATTCTTCACCATTTTTTAGCTTGGATCATATTTTCCAACCTTTAGTTTTCTGTGTTGTGCTATGCCATCCATCGTTTGTCTTTTTTTCTTTTTTTTTCTTTTGACGATTGTATTATCAGTCATTTTTCAAATAAAGGCTTCTGATTACACCTTTCTTTAAACCGTTCTTAGACATTAAATTGATTTGATATATTTACACGTTTTTATGAAAAAGGTACTATGACATTGCTCATGGCTTAATAATAAATCACAAATATAATGTGTTTTACAGAAATCAATAATTAACTACTTACGTAGAAAGACGTTCTGTCCTAAAATAAATATATATATATATATTGTAAATATAACATGCAACAAATGCCTCACCTAACACTAAATTATAAGTATGATATAACTGATATAAAACCTACTAACAAACATATAAACAAAAACAAACGTTATCAATAACTAACAATCAACAAACCAGTACTGGACAAAAAAGTTAAGGATCATGATTTAGATATTAAAAATAAATATTACTAAAATAGTTAATTTGACCGTTTTTGCCTATCACACTTTCTTTGATATGTCCTGAACAAAATAGCGTTACCTGTTTGCCTATTCACTTCACGGTTGGGTGACGGCATGCCCAAACACAAGCATAGGGTCAAAAACAAAGTGTATCAACGTGTCAATCGAATTTTGAAAATTGTGATGTTGAATTCTCTGTCGGATTTAATGATGCAAATTGACTTTTTAGTGAAATGTTATTGATATTGGAAGTGATCACACGCCATTTAACTGCTGTTGAAGCTGGTCAATCAGTAGGTATACTCCAAGCTGGGCAAGTCCAGAGAACGTTGCTGAACATTTTAATTTGTGACAAATTGTGATTTCGAGACTATGAAATCGTTTCCAACAGACAGGTAATGTCTCCAAGAGGGCGGGCAGGTCACCAGAGGTCCACAACAGTGCGTCAGGACCGCTATATGTCCAATATGGCCCGTAGGCAAAGGTTCCAAAGTGCTGTAAGGCTCAATACGGACTTTCATGCAGCAACTGGAGTACAAATTACACCCCACACTGTTAGAAACAGACTTCACGCTGCTAATCTTAGGGCATACCGACCTGCTGTTCGCCCCATTCTGACAAGAAGACACCGATTAGCGCGGTTCCAATGGACACAAAACCATGTGAATTGGCAACTGCGCCATTGGACACCCGTGCTTTTTACAGACGAATCGAGATTCTGTGTCGACTCTCATAATGGACGGAGGCGTGTGTGGTGTACGGGTGGTGAGCGTTACGCTGACTGTTGTGTCATAGAGCATGACCGATTTGGAGGGGTATCTGTAATGGTTTGGGCCGGTATCAGTATTGGCGGATGTACTCAACTGTACGTTATCAATGGCAACCTAACCGGTGCCAGATACAGAGACGAGATATTGCACCCAATTGTAAGGCTTTTTGCGTGAGCTATAGGCAACAACTTCGTGTTAATGGACGATAATGCTCGTCCCAAAATAGCACGCTTAGTAAACGAATATCTTGACGCCGAAACAATTGAGCGCATGGATTGGCCAAGTTGTTTTCCGGACTTGAATCCAATCGAACATGCCTGGGACATGCTACAATGAGCGGTTTCAGCACGTCCTGTATTTCCAACTAACCATCAGGAGCTGACTTTAGCATTGCATGAGGAATGGACAAGACTGCCACAAATTTCGTTCCGTAGATTCTGATTCGAAATATGCAGCGGCGTTGTCGTGCCGTTATCCAGGCTCACGGTGGACACACATCTTATTTAGAGTGATTTCAGAATGATAAATTTCTGGGTGATGTCCATACTGATTTGTATTCTGGTTTTGAGGGTTGTCTGACAGTGACGGTGGTCTCATCTAAACGCCTCGATGGAATTTGGTAATAAAGTTTAAAATTAATTGTCTGATTGTTATTGAATAATCAAAGTATATATATATTGAAATTAATTGGTTTTTGTTATAAATAAAATAATTTTGAAATCATGATCCTTAACTTTGTTTTGTCCAGAATATATGGTCATACCCATCACTTAGCGGTATGTCATGGATTACTATGACACATATGGTCATAACCATCACTTAGTGGTATGTCATGGATTAAGATGACATATATGGTCAGGTACATCGTGTAAATACAAAATCATCTTGAAGTTGATTAAAATTACGATAGTTAGAATGTAATGACTATAGCAATATATGAAAATGTACACACAATTACAATTAATCAATAACATATTTTAAGTTAACTGAACTAGAAGGAAACATTGGGGATATTGAGAGATTGATCCAGTTCTGGGCAATTACACGGCTTAGGTACATTTACATAAAATCCAAACAAGTTCCAAATTCGGACCATGATCAAGAACAAAAATTCTAACCCATATTTAGTACATGAAATCTGGATAAAAAAAAAGTCGGAACAGGATCTATTATATCAAATCCGTATAAAATCCAGGTCTGGACCCACTATATAAAATATATCTGGTATACTGACTCCAGTCCGGGTGAGAGTAAGATCTCCGTCAAGAAATTATCGATGGATAACGTGAAAATATATCGTTTCTGATAACATCTTCATACACATTTGAGCTGCGCATACTAAATTTATTGAGTTAGGCTAAAAAATAATATATTTAACAGATAGCTGAATGTTGATGTATCTTCATTAATCTCAAAAACACAATATGTTTATCTAATAATTTCTAGGAACGCAACACAAGCTATCAACGGGAATAATCGACAGGGAACATACATCGCTAGTTAAACTCGATTTGCGACAGTAAAACCCACTATATACGTCTACAAAGCTTAAAAAACAATACAATTATCTCCTAATTGGTGTGTCTTTCCACTTTGAGATCTGTTGAAAACACTTTTAAAGAAAAGTGGGTTTTTTTTTAATCTCACGGGTCCGTTTTTTTTTATTCCAAAAGTTTGAAAAATCAAGTAAAACAGATTTAAGACAAAGTTGAAAAAAATATTCTCCATACATGTCTATTAAAAAAATATAATTGATCGATTTAGCAAACAAACCCACAACACAGTCCAGTTCTTTGGGTCTTTTTCTAAAGTATACTATTTTAGTTCTTTAGAGTTTTAACATAGTTAATGATGGACTGCTAGGTGTAGGACAATAATAGTAAAGTGTCCCCTTGAGTAATATGCCAAGAGAGACAACTCCAAACAATTGTAAGACATGATAATGGCTGTTTTAGAAGTATTCGAGTAACGTATTTTCGTACCTCACTTATGATGTATTTTGGTAAAAGACTTATACGGCTCTACACTGTGTATGAGTTTTATGTGTGTAGAATGTCATCATAGCTCAACATAAAAGATAAGTTATAGCAAGTCGTAGTAAGACAAACCCTACCTATCTTTATATCTGACATTTAGTATTAATATTCTTCTGTAGGGAGTTCCTCATACTCATTAAATATATTATGTTATATATTGTGGTCTCCAGTCTTCTGTAGGGAGGTCCTCACATTCATAAAGTATATTATTGTGGTCTCAAGTACTATAATATAACAACGATGCTCGCTTGTGACCCTCGTTTGGTTAACTTTATGTTCTTTTATTATCGCTATGTGTTATACATTAAACAAAAATATACATGTGTGTAGTGTAGGGTGGTGTGTGTGTGTGTGTTTTGTTAATTATCTGAACATACACTTATTACACTACCTACCTACAATCTTCACATTTATATATGTACTGTTTCTTAGATGTACATGTGTGTTGTGTATGTTAGTGTGTAGGATAGTGTGTTTTGTTAATTATCTGAACATTCACTTATTACACTACCTACCCACAATCTCCACATTTCTTTCTGTACTGTTTCTTAGATGTACATGTGTGTTGTGTAGTAGTGTAGGTTAGTGTGTTTCTGTTAATTATCTGAACATTCACTTATTACACTACCTACCTACAATCTTCACATCTATATCTGTACTGTTTCTTAGATGTGCATGTGTGTAGTGTAGTAGTGTGTAGGTTAGTTTGTATTTTGTTAATTATCTGAACATACACTTATTACACTACCTACCTACAATCTTCACATTTATATTTGTACTGTTTCTTAGATGTACATGTGTGTAGTGTAGTAGTGTGTAGGTTAGTGTGTATTTCTGTTAATTATCTGAACATTCACTTATTACACTACCTACCTACAATCTTCACATTTATATCTGTACTGTTTCTTATATGTACATGTGTGTAGTGTAGTAGTGTGTAGGTTAGTATGTTTTTATTAATTATCTGAACATTCACCTATTACACACCTACCCACAATCTCCACATTTATATCTGTACTGTTTCTTAGATGTACATGTGTGTAGTGTAGTAGTGTGCAGGTTAGTGTGATTTGTTAATTATTTGAACATACACGTGTTACACACCTACCTACAATCTCCACATTTATATCTGTACTGTGTCATAGATGTGCATGTGTGTAGTGTAATAGTGTGTAGGTTAGTGTGTTTTGTTAATTATCTGAACATACACTTATTACACTACCTACCTACAATCTTCACATTTATATATGTACTGTTTCTTAGATGTAAATGTGTGTAGTGTAGTAGTGTGTAGGTTAGTGTGTTTTGTTAATTATCTCAACATTCACTTATTAGACTACCTACCCACAATCTCCACATTGCTTTCTGTACTGTTTCTTAGATGTACATGTTTGTTGTGTAGTAGTGTAGGTTAGCGTGTGTTGTTAATTATCTGAACATTCACTTATTACACTACCTACCTACAATCTTCACATTTATATCTGTATTGTTTCTTAGATGTACCTGTGTGTTGTGTAGTAGTGTAGGTTAGTGTGTTTCTGTTAATTATCTGAACATTCACTTATTACACTACCTACCTACAATCTTCACATTTATATATGTACTGTTTCTTAGATGTACATGTGCGCAGTGTAGGTTGGTGTGTTTTTGTTAATTATCTGAACATTCACTTATTACACTACCTACCTACAATCTTCACATTTATAACTGTACTGTTTCTTAGATGTACCTGTGTGTTGTGTAGTAGTGTAGGTTAGTTTGTATTTTGTTAATTATCTGAACATTCACTTATTACACTACCTACCTACAATCTTCACATTTATATCTGTACTGGTACTCAGTTGGATTTCTAGAAAATAAACAAATACTGTCATTAAATATTTTGGCTGTTAACTTTCATATTATGAAATTAAAATTATCATTGTGTACTAATTATACATATTTCTTTCTGAGATGAACAAGTAGAGAAGTAAATCTGGATGTAACTTTCTTCTTCAATAAAGTGTCTGTGCGAAGCCAGGAAAGTGAGTGGTCTTGTATTTGTGTGTCAGGGGTAACAATGTTACTATGTAAAATTATGATTCTTTTTCTTATTTATTAAATATCTGTACGAAGCCAGGCAAGTGAGCGGTCATGTATTTGTGTGTTAGTGATAATAATGTTATTATATATGATTATGATTCCCTTTCTTGCCTACTGGGGTTATAAATATAGGTCAAGATGCGCAGTGGAATGTAAACAAATACAAGATATGCAAATTATCCACTACGGACTGTGTTTTTCTGGAAATATTTGACTTTGATTATTAAGTCAAAATGGTAATAGTAAAATGGCACCATTTTGGCACTAAAACCCATTGCTATCTTTTCTTATCTGTTTAAATATCATTGTTGTCTTGATTAAAGTGAAAGTAAATTCAATATCTATTTCTGGACGCAGTTTGCAAGATAAATGACGTCATCGACATCTGAACTCACGTGACAGCGCATTCCAAAATGGTGACCGATTTCAGGTGTTGACCGATTTCAACGAACGAGAAGATATTTATAAATATTAATTGATTTACAAGTTTGTATTGAAGTGCCTGTATTAAATTCAGTGGTAATGTATTTGGGTGTTAGGGGTATTGATTTGTCCTCTTTCTACGGTTTTGATATTTGATTTTGGAACTGTTCCGTCAGTGTGGTATTTCTGTTTTTAATTTTTGCCAATAGGAGGAGTATTGTGGGGAAATACAACTAGTTTAACCCCGTCACTTTTTATTGACGTCCATGCACCAACCCAGTAAAGTGAGCAGTCATGTACTTGTGTAGGGTATCGATTTTGTCTCTTGGCAGGATTGTGATATTGGATCATAGAACTGTTTCGACAATGTGTTGTTTTTCTTCATTTTACAACATTACAGAAATACATAAAAGGCATCCATTACTATATATAGTATTAATAACGAATCACATTCTCAAAGAAGCTGGAAGGACAACTAAAATCAAGATGGATTCATATGATGTGCAGTGTCACTCAATTCAACTCCAGTTATACGATAAGGTATATTTTGAGAATCTAATATCATCAATGCTCGATGTGTGACAACAGATAAGACGCATCAACTACACGGCCATTCTGACCATCTCCAGTGTGATATATTCTAACTGTAATAATGGAAGACACAATGTTGTCTTGTATTGTGTAAAAAATGGAGAGCCGAAGAAGAGCGGACAAATAAGGAGTTAAATATTACTTGAAATTATAATTCATGAAAAGAACATTTAAAATGTGAAGGTCAACAAATTAACCAATATAAATAAACCGAACAATCACATTTCACCTGAACTCACTGAACACAAAAAAGGAATCACAACATGTGACGTTGGAAATCCAAGGTCTAGCTTGGGACAGGCACACAAAATGGAGGGGTTAGAATGAACTAAGCTTCACTAACTAGCATTCCAATATAAATGTTGTCTTGAGAAGAGTTTGAAGATACTAAAGGGGGATCAGAATACTTAAATCGAAGTACAGACAACACAGTGACCAAATAAAAAAGGGCCTTTTCCCACAACTTAGGTCTATTCAATATCATTGGACCATATTTTTTGTAAAACACAAATCTTCCGTCCATGTGAGCTTTAATTTGTACCGTTGTAAAATACGATAGCATTTAAACAATACAGTTAGGTGTATGTTGTATCTCATTTGAATTCTTTGGTTTTTTTTGGCGATACATTTAAATCCTACAGTCCGTTTGTGATCATGTGTTGTTTGTAGGAGGGTTCATGTCTTATTTACCTTATTTGTGTTTGCACATAGTGGTGTCCAACACATATTGTGTTGTGTGTGTTTTTTATTTTATTTTATTTTATTTTTNTTTTTTTTTTTTTTTGTCTCAATCTTGTGTCTTATATACGTACTGTTGTCAGTTATCTCTGAATTATGCATTCTTGAATGCCCTTTGTTTTCCTCTCAGGCTTATTTCATTTCATCTTTGACCATATAATCATATGAAGTTAAACATATTAATTATTCAGACAAAGACTTCTGTCATATATTAGATTTTGATGCCTACATATTAAGTAGGCTCATCGCTGATTGGTCGGTTTAAAATATAAACCCTGACGTGACCTCATACGAGAGGTCGTTAGCTGTACGTGTATTGTCAAAACAAAAGATACAACAATCATCTAATATTATTATATTATATTATAATTAGAATGTGATAGATAAGGTAAGAAATATTTGTCTAGTTCTAAGTCATCAATGTGATAGATAAGGTAGGAAATATTTGTCTAGTTCTAAGTCAGCAATGACCATTCCTTACGTGTGACATATTCCAAACACGTGGTACATGATTAGTAAACAGCCCTGATGTTGGATCGTGTATCAGACGATGTTATCTCCGCTTTGATGAAACGATTCATATTCTTATTAATATGAGTGAATTAAGGATCAATATGTTGTATAAAGGAGAAGTGAAGCTAAAAACACAACTTAACTGACCAGAAAAAACCATAATTAGAGATCATAAATGAAATAGAAAATATCACACTGTCAAAATAGTTCCTAAATCAATTGCAAAAAAAAAGAAAATACCCCGCTGTCAAAATAGTTCCTTAATCTAATTATAGAATCGTAGAAACAAAGGTAAAATGTATACCCCTAATTTATACGTGAACGTTTTCTCTTCAGACTTTATGGGATATTCAATTTATTATACTACTTACTGGAAGTTCAGCTTTCCAAACAGCATATCTACATCCTGAACTTTAACATTCTTCCTGTTGTATGTTGTTGATGGTAATATTGTGACTTCAATAGTCTTCATTTGATCTATGTCTGATTTGAGTTTCCTCAACTTTTGAAGTGAAGCCGCCTTATCTCCCATTTGTAGTATGTCCTGATAAAGCTCTTGCTGTTTACATCCCTCCTCCAACAAATCTTTACATTCTGTATTTGCCTGTGATAAAGACTGCAGTTCAATGCTTTCTCTTTCTCTTATGGATTTAATGAGAGAATCTAATTTTCTATCTACCAATTCCTTTATAGCTTTTCCTTGTTCAATGATTGTCTTGACAGTCGCCTCAACCTCTGCTTTATACCCATGTACCCTTTCATCTATTTTCTTCGTATTTGAACGGTAATTGTCGACCTTGAAATTCAAATATTTCGGTATTTTACTTTCCAGTTCTTTAACGGAATCCTTTATGTCAGTAATATCATGCTTGTTATGGGTTTTTGTAGTACATACTCTACAAATTAGCACATCACACTCCAAGCAAAAGAAAATAAAGTCTTCTTTGTGATCTGTACATTCTACTTTCGCTTTCTGTTGTATATTAGGTCCTCTCACAAAAGTATGATTTCTGCAAACTTTTGACTTTAAGTGAGAAGTTTTGCAATCTTCGCAAAATAATTGATCGCACTGAACGCAAAACTGTACCCTTGAAGCACGATTACAAATTTCACAAGTCTTACTAGCCACCTGTGCCATTTTGTTTTTACGTATTATAAATATAGAATGTAATCACGTGTCTAGTGTGTGACAATAATACTTCTAGTTCAATGGTATTCATGAAGCGTACAGCGTTATACTGTAAAGTATAGTATAACGTAAATGTCATATGATTTATAGATATCTATTAATTAATTAAGCTTTAAATAAATAGATAGGTGATATTGTACGTTGACAGATATTTTACAGGTTTACCTGTACTTGTAAACAAGATAAAAATACATTTTATCATTTAAATGTACACAATAAGTGGGACGAAAAATTTATTGGGTATATTTTTAAAGGCATACAGGCTGTCATTTTTTTTTATTATTAAAAGTTGCCAATATTCGATGTTTTATACTAATAAAATGTTCTGAACAAGAAGCCAGGTTTCAAAAATACGTTATAATGTCGTAATTAGTGAAAGGAATTCGAATATCTGCCGGTAGAATCGCCATTAACACACCTAATTATAAGTATAAGAATAAGAATAATGAATACTTTATTGACCAATTAAGGACATACAAAGGGCATAGTAATTACAATGATTGACAATATGGAATACATACATACAATGTACATAATAACAACAAAGAAATATTAATAATGGCATATAAGCCACCAGTGGAATTTGTTTGAATAATAACATAGTTTTATTTCCAGTAAAATTTACTTTTAACAACTGTGTCAGTAGACCAGAGATGTGCAATCAATAATGATATTATTAATAAATAAGGGAAAACATATATATATTATATACATACATATTTAAGCCTTTACCAACAATACAGGCACAGCATGGCTGTCCCCTCCGTGACCAATGCACACGAACAAGTATCAGTTATTATTCAAATGCAGTGGTCACCAGAGGCAGGTGCTAAAGGGACCTGTGACCAAGCTGTCCATAGTACATATTAGCAGTAAATATTTAAAAAAAAAAAAAAAAAAAAAAAACACTTACTTTACAGTTTCTTTTTATATGTATATAAATAATGTTCTCCTGGTATACGTATACACATATTGTCCTCCTCGTGAACAGTGCACATGAACCATTAAACAATATTCAAATGCAACGGTCACCAAGGGCCGATGCTTAAAGGACCAAAAGGAATTATTAATAAACATGAAATGTAATAATTATGTGAATCACTAAAAAAAATGGTATGAACAATAACACATCCATGATTCAACAACACATGTATCTAATTATATGCACACAGTGCTCCCGTATAATCTGACCTATGCACACATTTCTAAATACGACTGAGAAATTTACACAGTTCTAAAAGTATATTTTATCCTCAGTGTTCATTAACCATAGAAGTTTGTTCTTATTGTTAAGATGTTTAAAATTAATACAACTTTTTTCAATGGTATCATATAATATTTTCCTTTTTGATTTCATGCCAGGACAAGTAAAGAGATAATGTTGCACATCTTCAACCTCATTAATGGAGCACCGTATGCATATTCTATCGTGCTGGAGAATGGCCAGATATCTACCAGTTTCGATATATAATGTGTGAGCTGATATAAGAAATCGTGACAGGCCCCTTCTGTATTCAAAATGTTTAATAAGTGATAAATAATTTTCTACTCCAAAATTATTTTTTAAACAAATAGTAAGAGCCTAGCTTCCCACTACTACTTTCTTTTAGTCTGTTTTGCCAGTCTATAACAATAAAATCTTTCAATCTTTCACCATTAATCTTTGAACTATCAACATTTAATACTGAGCTTACTTTATCCAAATCAAATGTAATAGAAGAGTACCAAAATGATTTTTGCATTGTATAATAATTTTGATTCTATATATATGCATCATTTAATAATGGAAAAATAGAACCTGTTTTTTTTTCTAGTCTTAAATAATAGTTAACCATAGATTTGACAATATTGAAATATAATGGATGTCTACCCAGTTCTGATAACACTGGATAACTTGGAGTAAATTTGTTACAAATCAACAAGATCAAGACCTTTTCTAAAATTTAGAGGTGGATGGATTGAACGAACCCCATATTTCACACCCATATAACAGCATGGGTTTATTTGTATGATCAAATACATGCATACTAATATGAATATTTGGTTTTAATGATAAAAATGCTTTTGAGAATTTGAAATAAGCTGTTAGTGATTTATTATAAAGATCCTCCTGTGCATATGTGAAGAAACCAGATAAGCAAAAATAAGCACCTAAATATTTGTACCTAGAAACACATTTAAGCCTCACACCATTAAGGTTAAAATCTATATTGTGAAATTTGCCTGCTTTATTAAATATCATAATTTTTGTTTTTAATGTATTAACATTCAAGCACCAGTCTTTACAATACTTGCTTAATATGTATATTTTTTCTTGTAGACCATTGGCAGAGCTTGATAATAAAATAATGTCATCTGCATACATTATACAATGAATATAGCTACCATTAAGAGTAATATGATCAAAGGCCCATTCCAAATAATATGGTAGATCATTTATGAAAATTTTGAACAGATTAGAACTCAAATTGTCCACTTGTTTAACTCCTAGTTGAAGAGAGAAAAATATGTTTAACAATTGTCTATCTTCACATAAGATTTACTGTGTGTATGCATATTTTTTATAATGTTATAAAATAGGGAATCTACTCCAATATGTAACAGTTTTAAGCTTAATTCCAGTATGAATGACTGTGTCAAAGGCCTTTTGAAAATCTACAAAACAGGTAAGCACTTTACCATTGTTACACTTGCAGTATTTATCAATAATAGTTTTCAAAACAAACATATGAACAGATGTTCTGGCTTTCTTTGTGAATCCTATCTGACAGTGACTTATAATGAAAAAAATTTCTAATTTGATTAAACGTTGTTTTAAAGCAAGATTGAAAAGTTTTCCAATAGCGCTTGTAATTGTAAGACCTCGATAATTTCCAGGGTCATGCATATCATTTGCTTTATATAAGGGAGTAATGTATCCTTCTGCCCACTTTTCTAGGTATATCCCACTGCCTAGACAAATAGTACGAGAAAATCGCACTCCCCATCTATCATAGAAAGACGAAGACTGACTTGCGATAATCAATTATCATTTCTTTTGATATCGTGGTTGCTGTATATGTAAAATTAAGAATTTGAAGATACCAAAGGGGTAATCGGAATCCGTACATCGAAGAAAAACAGATAACACAATGGCCAAATGAAAATTAAAAAGGACAAACAACGATCTACAAGTAACACCAACGCTACTAAAAACCGGAGGTGAACTACGGTGTTAACTCTATATGTAATATTACATAGGAAATCAGCAAAACAGGTTGATTATGTTCTCAAGGCAACATTCGACCAAATACCAGTCGTAGCAACGCTACAAAAAAATACACATCAAACAAAAGACCGAATAACACCAACCGTAACTAAAAACTAGGGGAAAACTCAGGTACTCCGGAAAGGTATTAAGTCCATGTTCCACTATTGGCACACGTCGTTTTACTCTAATTACAAACCAGATGATAAGTCATGAATGAGGAAAGCATCGGGAAGTGTTTGCATTTGTAATTTTTGTTTTCACTTTTCCTTGGCTGCAGGCAATTATACCCTCTCCCTCGTTATCAATTCCTCATTCAGATGTTGGGGTCGTCGTGGTCGTGATCGTATGATAGTTGTATATATAAATACCTGAGCTATCAGTGCCCATCACCACTAAAGTTGTGAGTTCGAACCCAGTTCTTGATGAGGTATATTCGATACAACCTTACATGATAAAGTTTGTTGGTGACTTGCGACAGGTCGATGGTTTTCTCCGGGTACTGCAGTTTCCTCCACCAATAAAATTCCAGCCACGATATAACTGAACTATTGAAAGTGGCGTTAATCACCATAAACCAAGTCTAAGTCATCATCGAGAAGTTCAGTTAATTGCTTTGTTTTATCACTTGATATGACAAACCCCCCGGTATTAATATTAATAATGTCAATTAAGATCATACATGTCTGTAGAAATGAAATAATATAATAATTAAGAACAGGATGGAGTAGAATGTCGCAATAGCTATAAGATATGCCCAGTACATGTAAGTGGATTATCCAAACAAAAGTATACTTAATCAATCACACTCTTAATTAAACTAACACACCGAATAATAAAATGGATGTTCCTTCTTAATGAATATATATTAAAATGTGTCCATTATTACATGTAATTCAAATTGTGAACATAATAGGGAGTACGCATTCCTCCTTTCACGTTTGGTAAGTGCATTGCTTTGTTTTTCTATAAACTGATTATATAATAATACAATAAAGTTTTTTTGATTTTGTTGGTCGCATTTATCCCATTCAGCTTGAAATAGAGGATACTGCAGATGCATACAGGTCTGATTTATACCTTGAACTACACCTCGAAATTGACATTGAGTGCCGAATTTTCCAATTGTGAACTTTCTATTTATATTTAGCATTATTCCAGCAACACTTGAATACCGGTAAGAAGTGTATCTCTCAGTTGACATATATTAAGAGCTTCTAGCTCCTATCACTATCTCCTTGATAAGGGCTGCTACCAACAAGAAAAAGCCAGCACTAAGGTGTTATAGTGGCTAAGCTGAAGGCATCACGTCGAATTCTTTACTGTCAACATCGTACCTTCGTTAAAACAAGTGTGGAGATACCAAAGAAGGGAGGTGTGATCAGACATCGTAAATCTAAGGACAGACACATGGCAATGGCCTACAAACCACTACTTGTTAACACATAAACTACTTAAGTTCATAATAATGTTCAATATTTGAGTTATTTGTCGTTTCCTGTACATTTCACAATTCAGAACAACTGTAGCCAGATGACTGGAATTTATTTTTCTAGGAGGCATTATGTTTGGTGTTGTTCCTCTAAAACATGTCAGATGCTATATTACTAAGTTAGTACATTAATACAATGGAATTTCACTGAATATTCTCCAGAGTTAACTTGAAATTTCAGCAAAAAATGACAACCCACACCATTTTTTTTTTATATCTGTAGCCCTTTGTATAAAATATCCATTCAGGCTTAGATTTCCTGTGTATAGATGATGCGATTTCGTTCACAGAAGAAAGTAATTCACACCTGTACAGTTTAAATTCAAATATCTATACATGTACAGCTAAAGTAATAAAACGAAAATTCAAAACGAAAACACAACACTGTCGTAACAATTACAAATATCAAAATCATAGAAAGAGGCACAACTGATACCATTAACACACAAATACATGACCGATCGCTGGCTAAATAATTCATACGGAAGAGTTTGAAGATACCAAAAAGGTAATCAGAATACGTATATCGAAGAAGAACAGACAACAAAATGACCAAAAGAAAAAGTACAAATGGGTAAACAACGATCTACAAAACAAACACATAAAACTAAAGTTCGAGTAACATTATTTGAGAGGCTTATGTTTCAGGATGTGACGGAGTTTCGCGTACCAAAACCAAGTCACGTTGGCATTGATCCCAAATTTCGTTGTCAAATAAAAGTAATCAGTTGTATGGGTCAGAACGTTTTTCTTTCTTAAAGCACCGTGCCTTTATATTTTGTATGTATACATTGCATATATATTAGGACATAACGCAGTGTTGCCTAAGAAAATGAGGTCAGTGTGTCCTTGCCCTTGACCTTAAAGATCAATGTCTGATAGGTTCATTTTAACAGTGGTATGTTGTCCGGTACCCAACTTTTTTGTTATTTTTACTAGTCTCATTTTAGTTGAGGAATATATGTTGCATGATGTGGCGGAGTTTCCTATTCCAAAACCAGGTCACTCTGGCATTAACCTCTATTATCATGGTCAAATAAAAGTTATCATCAGTGGTATGGGGAAGAACGTTTTTGCCTTAGGGCATGATACCTTCATATTTTATATGTATATATATACTACGACATTGTGGAGTGGCGTATAAAAATGAGGTCACCGCGACCTATGCCTTACATATTAAGGTCAAGTAAGTTGGGTTTTTTCATTCACTTGTGCAGAACGCAGAACTGGCCAATTTATTTTGAAAGGAAGTCTAAATTCTCAAAATTAATGAAATGCATTTTGTCTTCAGTCGTATGTAAAAGCTAAAATGTAAGGGTAACCTTGCCCAATTTTTTAAAATAAAAGTGTTTTAAAAAAAGGTGGGGATGGGTCTAGATGAGTTTTTGGTGTTCAAAAAAGGTAAGAATTCTCAACATGAATGAAATGATTTTTGTGTTCAGTCATGCTGATAAGGTGAAATATAAAGGGAATCATTGTCCATTGTTTCTTTTGAAAAGAGATCTAAAATGGAGGCACAGATAAAACTTTGGGGTTCATGAAGTGTAAAAATATCTTTTACGAAAATGTCCGACAATTAGTAATTATGTTTTTGGTAAATGTTTTTCCTTATAAGAAATAACAATTACATGTACGAAATAGCTAGCATGCATGCACATTAAGCAGTATAATCATTTTCCCTTAGTGGACCTTGACTTACACAATCTTACTGATTTGTTTATATATCCAAAAGTTTCGTAAGAATGGCCTAATAACAGGTCGGTTTTTAATTAAAGGACTCACATTTTTTTCAGCTATGTAGGGGGAAAGGGGTAGTTTGTCGTCTATTAGTCGATGGGTAGTTTTTTCTCTCAAACTAAGACGGGGCATCTATATTTTTCTTTGCAAAACAGGAGACAAGATATTATTATCATATGAACGGTTTTGGAAAATATGGATTATTATTAACAATATTCTTCCCAAGGCAAAGACTATTAATAAATCAGTTATATATGTATCTGTTCATCCAAATGCATTTGGGTGCATCATGTAAAGTATGCATTTGTACTGATTTCGGGATACAAAAAACGTACCAATTGCACACAAAATATAACTACATTTATTTTGAGATATCGATGTGATAAACATATATAGTTGTTAGCCTCTCAAGAAAGAAAATAAGTATGTACTTTGATTTTGATGTAATTCTGAAACAAACATATATTATAATAAGGTGACAATGAGCTTTACAGACCAGAGTCAAATGTTCCCTTTTTAACTGGAGTTAGCGAAAAATTGACTTTTTGTTGTCGCCGTGGTTCGTCAGATAAACTCACGATCAGCCAATGAAAACAACGTAAACAGCGCTGGTAAAATCATAACAGCGCCTTTCGAGCGAGTTTGCAAACGTACCACTCTTTCATTGCTTGATCTGTTTGCCATTATTTGGAGCAATGTTTTTTTTTTATCGTGAATCGTTTCACATGTTACATGTACCACATTCAAACACGATATTGGATGCAGTGTGGATAACGTACGTCATACATCCGGGTATTTTTATGCTGGATCCAGCATCAAAAGGAAATATTATCAGAAAGATTAGACAAATGACAGCAGCTTTTTGAATACTATCTATGAAATATGACCGTAGGGTACTGGTTTTTATCATACAGGTTCGTTGTGAAAGTAGTATAAAAATTTGTTTTATTTTGTCAGATGGTTGAACAATTTCCGCCATTATAAAGTTTTCGATAACAAAAATTCCCGCATGTATGACGTACGTTCTCCATCCTGTATATATTTACCTGGCGCCGCTATGCATTGCGTCTTTGAATACATGGTATTTACTTGATTTAATGATAAACGCTTTGACTGATATGACTTGCTATACCATGTGTACAGTCAATTAGTTCCATCACTTTCCATCATCTCTGTCGTCAGCCTTTGTTAATGTATCATATTTCAACCCAAAATGTAACAGGTGGCCTTCAAGTCTGTTTTTGGTTCTGTTTTGTTGGTTTTGTTTTTTCCGTGTTTCGCTGTGTTTAGTTTTTGTTTTTTGTTTTTTGTTTTGTTGTTTTTTTTTCGTTTCATTTGGAATTATAACATTGCTGCAGAGCAAATTATGATTCCTGATTTATAGTTAAAATTGTCCACGTCATATTTTGAATGTATTTACAACAACTCCTTCTATTCTTGTTGTGTATGTATGATATTGTCCTGTCATTATTGTATTATATATATCATCTGTATATCTATGCTGTATTTATGTCCTTTAGAAAAATACAGGGAATTGATAGCTTCTCTATACGTCCGAATTTATATATTCCATCCTTATAGCTCAATAGTGGATAATTTTAGCATAGTTGGGTTAATAATTTCAGTATACATGGTGTTAGGTTGATAATTTCAGTATACATGGGGTAGGGTTGATAATGTCAGCATACATGGTGTAGGGTTGATACTTAGAGCATACATTGTGCAGGATTGATAATTTCAGTATGCATGGTACATCATTTCCCTAACCGTAACAATTATTGGTAAAACAAACAAGAGTATAGGAAAATAACATCCGTCTTGTAACTGACAAACGTCATCACATCCTTCGAGCGCGGATGCAGGATTTTATGTTAGAGAGGGCTCACATTATATAGAAGGAGGAGTCTATGGTACCGATCTGGTCAAGAACAGTTCCCACTTTGGGGTAAGCCGTTACAACTCCCTCGGAGATAGTTATTAGACGATTTATATGGTTGTAATGATAATAAGATGACTTTACAATAAATGACCGGTAGCGTGTCTCCCCTCTAACTCTTAACCTGACATATTCATACCCATTACTGTTCCTATTGTTTAACTTGACATTCACATACCCAGTGTTGTTCCTATTGTTTAACCTGGTATACACATAGCCATTGTCGTTCCTATTGTTTAACCTGACATACACATACACATTTTCGTTCCTATTGTTTAACCCGACATGCACATACCCATTGCTTTTCCTATTGTTTAACCTGACATACACATACCCACTGTCGTTCCTATTGTTTAACCTGACATACACATACTCACTGTCGTTCCTGTTGTTTAACCCGACATGCATACACCCATTGCTTTTCCTATTGTTTAACCTGACATACACACACCCTTTGTCGTTACTATTGTTTAGCCTGACATACACATACCTATTGTTGTTCCTATTGTTTAACCTGACATACACATACCCATTGCTTTTCCTATTGTTAAACCTTACATACACATACCCATTGTCGTTCATATTGTTTAACCTGACATACACATACCCATTGCTGTTCCTATTGTTTATTCGTTTGGTTAGCATATCAACAGTAAATAAATGTTGGTCTGTATTTGGAAATGTAATGTTCTTGGTTCTTGTGACGTCAATCACGGATTTATCGAGTAGCAAATAAAAAAGCTTAGATTACCGGAAATAATACCCTTACTATCAAGAGTTATAAGCCTTGAATAACTAGGTACGAGTAAAATAAACTAAAAACATCAAACTCAAATAATTCAGCGCCCGCTATCCACTGTCGCTCCTTGAGGGCTTGAACTCGCCTCTTGTTAAAAATCCTTCAAGTGCTCTCTGAATTACGTGACCAATCAGCGAGCTTCGAATAGCACTTCCGTTAGAGTAATATAGTGTTTACAAATATGGAAGTGGACGCCGCCTTGAGTTCTATCGAGATAAAATACTCGTTTAAATTTAGATTTTAGGTTGTTTAAGTCAACCACATGAATACAATGTACACATGTCGTATCTAATCGTTCCATGACATGTTTACAAACATTGAGAAGCTCCACCTCTTTTTCGCGCGTAATTCAAGTAAATAAATAACCATAATTCTTCCGGTTGAATGATTTTCCAGGTGAATGCATTCAGGCGTTAATGAAGCGATCGATAGTGAGTGGAATATAACGACTGGATTATTCGGGTTAAAATACATCCTGCTGTTTTCAATGATTTGAAAGATTTTGAAGACTTATCACCTAATATGACTTATTACTGTAATTTAAAAGGTTTAACACTAGTGATACAGGAACTGCTTTAAGTTCCAGAACATCTGAGTTCACCTGAGTTTACCTGAGTTCACCTCTGGTTTTAAGTGGGGGTCATGTTGGTCAATTTTTAGTTTTCTGTGTAGTGTTTTGTGGACTTTTGTTTGACTTTTTGTCCTTTTTATTTTAACAATTGTGGTTTTATGTCCTTCTTCAATTAACCATTTCCGATTACACCCATGATATATATATCCTTAAAACTGTCTTATATTTTGTTTATCTAAACAATATTTTCGAGTTGTTAGTCAATATTTTACATTGTAGCAGAACTAAATCAAGCATTCAGTACGTTAGAAATAAGACAGTAGTCTGATATAAAGACGTAATGCATTCGAGTAGTGTTAATATGTTATTATTAAATGAATCTGGCTACAAATACATTTATCTGATTCAGGAATCAGACAACAAAGAAATGGCGAAAAAATCAATACATTCTATAAAGCATTTATTTTTGTCTGTGAAACTGTCCTAATCAATACATGTTTTTGTATAAATAAGTGACGATACAAACAGTTTTGTTCTTGAATGAGAGAAAGTTCTTATTACACTTGTAATGTTGGTCCGCCATTTTGTATTTGTGAGCAAAGAAATTTATTAGTGACATTTAGGGAAAGATTACATTGTCCTGGCGCCATTTTGATATTTGTGAGCAAAGAGTTATGTGCGACTCTTAGTGAGAAATGATATTGTTACTAAAAACTAAGTAAAGTTCAATTTAAGATTTTATCTGGATTATTCTTGTTTCCTTAAATTGGTATTTTCTGTTTATTCATACAAAACAGGTGTTTCGGTGGTAATGGGTGTTATATCTGTATAGTTAAAAAATTATTTCATTCGATAAACCTAGCGAATATAAACTGCTCTCAAATATAGCTTTGTCAAGACGAACATCTAACAACATATACTTAAGATAAAATATCAAAAGGCTATATAACCACATCAGTTGTGTAATGGTAAGCATGCTTGGATCGAGCGCAATAGATCGCCGGTTCAAGTCCTAGTCGGGTCCAGCCAAAGTCTAAACAAACTAAACATGGACTCTGCCATAATCTAATTTCCATTTTTGTTTTATGAAAATACCCAAGTAATACGACTTTTTATAATTCTATTTCTAGTAATACCCTAATAAAACAGCTTGATATACAATAACATGTGACAATGAATTGACCAATCAGTGACCATGAACATATAATTAAACAAAATTGAATCATATATATTATATAGATGCTAAACAAAGCAAAATCTTGTTTATTTATTTTGATTGATTGCTTGTTTGTTTGTTTTTATTATGCATTATTTGTTTGTTTCTTTCTTTCTTTCTTTTTGTTTGATATTTTTTATTGCTTTTCTTTATTCTTTCTTGTTGTTTTTTCTTTTTGTTTTTTGTATTTTTTGTTGGTATTTATATCAACTTTCTTCATTTTGGAATGGACATGTCACGTAAATATTTTTTTCTGGCTCTTATTATTATCCATTTGTTAAAATGCAATGTAGTTACCTTTAGTACGTAAAAGAACAAGAAACACATACATGAAATACAAATTTATCACATTATCAAAATACAGTCAAAGTTGGACCGGACATTTATATATTTTCTTACCTCATAAACAAACTAAATACGTAAACATTGTTCGTTAATATAAAATCCACTGCATGTTCAATTAAATTATCCAAAGTTGAACTGAGATATAAACATACCTACATTCATACAGACTTATTAAAATCAACACAAACATCGTATCATATATTGCATTTACATTGCCCACTCTGAAATTCCCATCAACATTTAATGTTATTCCCCAAGGTCGAACTTGTAATGTACGTCTGCGAACATCGTATCGTTTTTAATTATAATGTAGACGGTACCTGATCGAATACTCTCAATACTTTTTGTTAAAAGCGGTACTTAAAATATCATTCGGAATCTTAAAAAGTCCCTATATTCTAAGAGAAAAAGAGCCATAACTCAGGAACGGTAAATGTTCTATACACCGTAATAAAATTTACCTGTTTCTAATGGTCCTCAGCACTGTGTTAAAGTTTCAAAAGATTTGGTTGAGCCAAACTTTGAATAGCACCCGGAAGCCTAAAAAGTTCCTATTTTCTAAGAGAAAAAGGGCCATAACTCATGAACTGTAAATGTGAAATACACTGTAATCAAACTTGACCTGTATTTTATGGTACACAGCAATGTGTGAAAGTTTAAAAAGATTCGGTTGAGCAGTTTAATTATTATCTAGAAACCAAAAGTGTGACGGACGAACAGTCGAACGGACATGAGGATCCCTATATACCCCCGACTCTCGTCGAGCGGGCGTATAATAAATCATGAAAACCTCTGAAATCACTGTATGGCTAGAGGTTCAGGTATTTTTTTTCTTTAAATTAATAATACCCGATATACAATATCTTATAGTGGGGGAAAACAGACAACACAATGTACTATCGGGTAATCATAATGCCCGCACATGATTGCTAAGCTATATCTAGTAGCTGATGTCTAGTCTTAAAGACACAGCATTTTATTGGAACTATCAGTTAACAGTGCCCTAACCATTAGTAAATCCTGTTGTGCATTTTATCCAAATCCATTTCTGAATCATACCTATCTAGTAAATGAAAATTGAACCTATTCCTACATAATTAGCAACAGTGCTTAAGGGTAACACGGAGGCAACAATGACACATCAAGGACAATATCAGGCATTATTTAATACAAAATATCATTAATGTTGTATCGTGACTATACCATTTACTATATTCAAGATTTTGACGTATATCCATAAGCTAACCAAAACCTAGGGTGAATGGTCGTATCATCGTATGGACGTGTAGATCGATGGACAAGGGTACATATTTGTACTTCTTTGTGATAATGGTAATCAAACATAATAATGATTATCGAAAAAAATCCAATGTCATAGATGCATTAAATTCTCCAGTAGAAGCTTTACTTCATTGTTATAAATTGCAAAGAATTCTGCGTGTCTTGAAATAAATTTCATAAAAATCTGCCTGGAGATAGCTTTAAAATATGTTTTTGAAAAATGTGGTTTTATATGAAATATATAGTAAAAAAATCGAGTGTGGCAAATAAATACGTCCATGTACTGTAGACGTAATGATAAAGATTTGGTCGAGTTAATGAGACGTAATTGACCAATCATAAAGCGGGTCAAAAGGTCGCGGGCAATAGAACGCTACAGCTACAGCGGGCAATAGAACGACCGTTCTATTTCCCGGGAGACAAATTAAAAGTGAAATATGGTTAAAACTAAAATATTCCCAATAGAAAGGTAATTAATATACTATTAGGTAATAAAGTCTTATATATTACCCTTTCTAACGTTATTTTTCTGAACTTTATAGTTTCTCCTTTTTCTGCTTTTGAGTTTTAAATTAATGTACATGTATAATATGCCATTAAGATTTGAAAAAAAAAATATTCAGCCATATACGAACACGATATGTTTACCGTAAATATATATTTCTTTATGAGAATAAGTTGTGTTCTTTGTTTTTTTAAAACACTTTTATGGTTTAAATTGTATAAAAGGGATCAATTTCAGTTCATTATACATTGTGATAGCAATGTTAACCTTTATCGTACGATCCGTTTTCCTTATGTCATTTCTTTTTTATTTTTGTAATTAAAAGTTGAATACAATTGGTATGTGTTGCATCTCTGCTAAGCACACGACAGTAAAGCATTAGAACAAAAACTGGTTGGCTCGGAATCATGATAATGTGTGAATGCCCATGTCTATCCGCCCCGCATTGTGATGGAACTAAAAATTCCAACTAAGTGTGTTAGTCTAGAACAAACTAGACAGCACCATTTTGATATAAACTTAACTTGCTCTCGCCATGGTATAGCTGAAGAATTGTTCACTTTGCGGTAAGCAACGATCACTTTTACTAATGATTAAGAATTTGTACTAGGAAATTATCAGCTATATTTCTATCTTATTATAATACCCAACATTTCACAATTAAAAGAACTGGGGAATGTACAGCATCAATAGATTCATACATGCGATTTAATAATCAATATTGTTACAATGTTTTTAGAATGATGTTTTGTGGGGTTTTTTTTATTGTACGGGAAAATCATGTTTTTTATTCTCATTATGGTCAATTCATAATTTACTTGCAATAATCCATCAAGATTATACTTACATTCTAACACTCCAATGAATGGATACTGAAGTTCAGATATTAAATAAGTATCTGTATGTAAATTGTAATATCATGGAAAATTGGGAAAAACTTTAATATAATGACAATCTATCAAAATAATCATCAATCAGTTATCAAAATTTGAACATGTGAATTTCATCTTGTGTCTGTATAATAAATATCAAGTTATTTTATTTGTCATGCTTTAAAAAAGTTTGCTCGGTGTAGTTAACCCAAAATGAAGTGCTATAATATATGGACATTTGATATTTTGTTTTAACGGTTATTTTAACATTAAATAATGTTAGCACATCAAAAACGTTTTATTATGATGCATAATGATTTTGTAAAAAAACAAAAAGCAAAAAACAAAAACAGAAAAAAAATCGGTGATTCGATCTCACGATGTTGTTATCGGCAGTCATGTGTGCTAACCATTACGCCACCGCAACGTGAATATTAAAACTGTAGAATTAAGTTATATAAATTTATCGGAAATTTACTTTTTGAAAAAGTCAAAATAAACAAATTGATAATAATGAAAAGTAAAGGGACTATTATAAATAGAAAGTTCTCATGTGTCGTTTACATGTCCAATGAATTAATTTCTAAGATAATCTGACGTATATAGTATTACGTGATTTTTCCTTTTGGTTGTTTGTTTTATTTTCTGTACTTTTTGTTGGGATAATATTAAAGTATGCTTTAGCATAGTAACACATGAAATTCCACGGAGGGCTAGAAAAAAACCACGTCGGACTCAATGCACAATCAGGTCGGCAGTACTGTAAATCCTCTCCAAAATTTAGCCGCTTTTTTTTCTATTTAAATAACGTCAAAACTTTTTCATAAAAATTGTTCAAGTTTATCATACTCCCGTAGCAAAACAACTACGATAAACCAATTTTATTTTGGATGAGATTAAAAGGTCGATTTCTATTTCTATCTATTACGGATGGAAATGGTCAATACAAAATGGCCGCTTACGAGAAATCGACCTTAAAATAATTTTTTGATTGCAGAATTCATACTGACCACACTCGGGTACCAACACAAAAATTAAATGAGATATGTGTTTATGTATATTAAACATCATACTAAAATATGCCGTTGGTACCTGCTTGTGGTTATACTGAAAATTGACATTAAATACACATTTCTTGTTAGATTTCACATATTTTCACGAAACAATAGACTTTTCATTGACTAGTGTGACGTCATCGCACGTGCAAATATGGAAAATTGTTACCAAAATATTAGATGGGGTAAAGATCTTATCAAATCAACAAACAATGAAAGCTATACGTTTTATTTAAAATTTGCCTATATTTTAGGCCAATTTCTGCCCTTATCATACCTACTCCTTTGTTATGCTATCTCTGATTGAATTTCGTACATTACCGAGGAATTTATAGGTTTCAAAAAGTGTTCCTATTTGTTTGAGGAGGAGGTCAAAGGGTTTACAGTGAAAAACGTTATTACTATATATATATATATTACTCCCCATTTCTTACCTTAGTTATGTAATGAAAACTTTAATATATATCACAAAACACTGACAATACACATATCACAGTCTATTTAAAATGAGATATTTGTTATAATCTTTGTAATTTCTTTTTGTTTGTTTTGCTTTTTTTTTTTTTTTTCTTATATTTTATTGTTGTTTTGTTTTGTGTTTTGATTATTTGATTTTTTTCTTGTTATTCATCCCATTTAAGGTCATGTCAGAGAGCCTTCAATTAATCCTTGACAGTCCAATCATGTACATGACAATTAAATATATTGACTAATCACACAACAGCTCTTGGTGTATATTCGCTTTGCAGCCGGGTTTGAACCCACGATCTACCTCACTTGAGGCGAGCACGCTTACCATTACACCACCGGTGTAATCTTGGGTCATCACCGTAGATGACGAGACTAACGTTCATCGAGCGAGATTACCTTTTGCGTGAATCTGACTTCACCCCCTATGTTTTGATGGGGTCCGTGTCGCTCATTTTGTTTTATTGGGATCCTATCATGTGTCTTTATGTTCTGAGTTCCGTGTTGTGACACCCGTTACGATTTCCGCATAAAAACGATGTTTGGTTCGTTTTTACCTCCAGTTGTAGTAAGTATACTGTTGTTCAGCACATCGTGTGTTGTGTTTTTGTTTTGTTTGTCTTTGTCTTGAGTACCCTATGTTACCACTTTCTCTGGATTGTCCACTTTAGAATGTCCCTTCGGTATTCTCTAACGTATGTATAGTATGTGTCATAATATTTGACGTATAATTAATGTATTACAGACTTTGAACAGCCTTGTGTTCAAGACATACTTAATGATTTTTTGAAGTGATCATACGTTAACATACAACCGATAACATTGATTACATGAAATGATTTGATTGTGGAATTGAGCTAGATGGGGGAACAGTTTGCGTTTTATTATATGCTGACGATGTTATAATTTTAGCTAATACTGAAGATGAAATGCAAATTATGTTCAATGCATTATCAATGTGGCGTACAGAAAATTGTATGAGTATAATACTTCTACATGACAATTAGATATATTGACTAGTCAGACAACAGGTCTTGGTGTATATTCGCTTTGCAGCCAGGTTTGAACACACGATCTAACTCACTCGCGACGAGCACGCTTACCATTACACCACCGATGCAGATAATACGATTTTGCAAATTCCTTTTAACAAACAAATGAAAAATAAAACATACAGCGCAGACAAACCTCTAATGATTGTATATAGCAAATGTTCATATGGATTATCCTTATGAACTTATGGTGTAATCTTGGGTCATAACCGTAGATGACGAGACTAACGTTGATCGAGCCAGCTTACCTTTTGCGTGAGTCTGACTTCACCCCCTATGTTTTGATGGGGTCCGTGTCGCTCATTTTGTTTTATTGTGGTCCTATCATGTGCATTTACGTTCTGAGTTCCGTGTTGTGACACCCGTTAAGATTTCCGCATTAAAACGATGTTTGGTTCGTTTTTACCTCCAGTTGTATTACGTATACTGTTGTCCTAAACATCGTGTGTTTTGTTTTTGTTTTGTTTTCTTTATCTTTGTCTTGTGTTCCATATGTTGCCACTTTCTCTGGATTGTCCACTTTAGATTGCCCCTTCGGTATTCTCTAACGTTTATTTAAGTTATAATTACGTATAGTCTGTATCATAATTTTTGACGTATAATTAAAGTATTACAGACTTTGAACAGCCTTGTGTTCAAGACATACGTAATGATTGTTTGAAGTGATCATACGTTAACATACAACCGATAACATTGATTACATGAAATCATTTGACTGTGGAATTGAGCTAGATGGGGGAAAAGTTTGCATTTTATTATATGCTGACGATGTTGTAATTTTAGCTAATACTGAAGATGAAATGTACATTATGTTAAATGCATTATCAATGTGGTGTACTGTCATTGTATGAGTATAAATACTTCTAAAAGCAAAGTGGTTCATTTTAGACCGCAGTCTATGCGTAAATCAGAGTTTGTATTTAAGTGTGGTGATGATTGTATACAATATTGTACTGATTATATATATCTAGGCCTTGTTTTAAATGAGTTTTCAAACTATAATATTACAGTTAAATCTGTAGCATTATCAGCTAATAGAGCGTTAGGCTTAGTTATAGCTAAATGCAAAATTTTAGGTGGTGTATCACATGGTGTTTTTACGAAATTATATGACAGTATGGTAAGCTTTATTGTTGAGTATGGTGCAAGTATCTGGGGAACCAGAAATTACTCTTGCATCAATGCTATACAAAATAGAGCATGCCGTTTTTTTCTGGGGGTAGGCAAATACACACCTAACAATGCTGTTTCAGGTGATATGGGCTGGGAACCTATTTATAACAAACAGTGGAAAGCTGTAGTTCATTTATGATGTAGATTAAACAATATGAGTTCGGATCGACTGAATAGAAAAGTGCTTGTTTGGGCTGACTGTATTAGTCTAAGTAATAAGTGTGTACACAATTGGAATTTTAAAATAAAGAAAACCTTATGTGAGCTTAATGTTGGTCATTTTGGTGATATTGTTGATTCTTTGGATACACGTTTTGTTGTTAATACCGTTTTAACTAAAATGTTATTTGTACATGTAAGTAAGTGGCGCGACAGTTTGAATGCTGACATTTCTAGATCTGGTAGGGGTGGAAATAAACTAGGTACATATAGATTATTTAAAAATAGATTTGAGACGGAAATTTTTTTAAAATCCCTCTCCCTTTTACTCACAGAAGTGCTTTTGCTAAATTCCGATGTGGAGTAGCTCCCCTTGGAATCGAGAGCGGGAGGTATGATAATTTAAGGTTAAATGAGCGAATGTGTAGTGTGTTTTTGGGTGAAGTTGAGGACGAAGCTCATGTTTTATTACGGTGTCCCCTTTATAGTACTTTTAGAGATCATTTATTTAATATTGCTTGCACTTTTAATGGAATTTTTTTTGTCTTTTGATGATAATCAGAAACTAGTGTTTTTATTCTCAGATTTTAATATGATAAGCATATGAGCCAAAACCTGTAATTTAATTTTAAATGAAAGAAGAAATGTTTTATATTGTAGATAATGTTGATTTTGTATATATATGTATGTAATATATTGATATAAGATTGTTTTATATATTTGTGCTATAGATACTGTTTTAATTATAGTCTCTTATTATTCTGTAAAGAATGGCTCTCTAATTTATTGTTGTATGATTGTTTTATTTGTGTATTATGACATGTAATTGGGAGATGAGACTTAAATAAGATATTGAATTGAATTGAATTGTATCATAACATTGTAATAAATTAAACAATGTTTTATATTATATAACATATGCTGGCACTGTTAAGTTCAATAAAGAAGTTAGTCTTTATTTGAAGCAGTACACTAAACATAAGTTTTCTATGATATACACCGCCGCGATATAATTGAACTTTTGTTGAAAGAGGCGTTAAACACCGTAAACCTAAACCTATGATATACACAACAAATTAAACAGAGAAATCATTAAATTAGGCCAAACATTCAGAGCATAGAACATATTGATATGAATCTTAAAACACAGTTGTGTCCTGCATAGGCGACAGACCACAACGTTTAGTGTGTGTGGGGTGTGTGTGTGTTGGGGGGGGGGGGGTCGGGCTATATTTTGGCCTGGGTCAGAATTATTTTGAACATGCAACATCTGTAATTTTCCTCAGATTAAGAAATAACAGTGCTGTATTTGAATAGCTGCAGGTGTCAGTTGGGGATGTGACGGTCCAAAATGCAGTTTTATTATTTTCCTATGGCAAATATTTTTGTCTCAGTAAAAAAAACACAGACAACCCCTAATCCTTACCACCCCACACCCCAAGTTAAATATTAGTTCCCTGGAAACACTGTACATACATCGTTAGTATTAGGGACACTACTATTTACTATTTGTGTATACTATTATTACCTAAAAACTACTTTGACAAGAACAATGTTTTATTTCTCTAGCTGGAACAGCATAATGAATTAGACATTTGAAATCATGTCGCACGGAATTTGAGTCATTGCGTTTATCAGATAATGGTTTTGCTGCAGTAATTGAGTCGTCCAGTTAATGGCAATATATTTATTTCTGGAAAACGACCATTTTGAATTTCACTCTAAGGTTTTGTAAATATGTTCTGATATTTTGTGTGAGGTAAACTTGAGTTATCGTCAGTTGTGTAAAGTAAACTTGAGTTATCGTCAGACATGTGACAACAATGTCAATTTTCTACGAAGATAGTCCCACGAGTCTCCTGTGTCATACGTGCAAATCGTAAAATCAACCGAGAGATAACTGTAGATCTACTTTTATCAATCCGAGGGTATTTAAAAAATTTTTGGAATTTGTCAAATCTGAATAACCCTTAGCCGTGTGAACGGACGACTGTCTACCACAATACGTTCCTGTCTTTGATGAGCGTATGAAAATGAAATAGGAAATATAAAAAAAATTTGCAGAATAAGCGTGGTTTTCGCATTTAACACTTTCCAAAATACGTGCATTATTCTGCAATTGTGTCATGTAAATTCTAACAAAGGGGTCAGATATTTACTCATGGACATTATAAAGCTTTTCTGGTACCTGATTCATGTAGAACGAGAGTAAGGAACGGGAACCTCATGAGAGCGAATGTAATAGAGGACATCATAGAACAATATTAGGACGACGCTTGTTTCTTCTCTTTTTGACATTTCGGCAGTTGTTTTGGACTTTTTGACATTGTAGGATAAATACTGTATACATACATTGTCGGTAAATATAAAATTTATTTGCTTTCGCGGCGTAAAACAAGTCCGAAAAAGTTCACATTTATACCTGTTTATATGACTCGTAGATATAAATTATATATTACGAATTTAGTTTGCTACACAAATTTTCATTGGTCGTTCAACCATGAATGTTCGGCTGCGTCTCAGGCAATATATATCCTAAGCCGGGAATGTCACATTATATACCTGACTGATAGCTGAATAACATATAATATGTACAAACAATGGACGTACAGCGTAAATGTAATACAGTTAAATCTGTCTAAACCGAACACCTTTGGAACTGACGAATTAACCCTAACACAGGTTCAGATTAGACACATTTAGTAGCTCGGACTTAAAGGTCAGTATGGATTAGGTATTTTTCGGTTTACTCAGGTTTAGACAAGCTTCATTGTAACATGTGAAATGAAATCCCTTTACGATATCATAACGTCCCAGTACAAGGTAATATATCAGTTACAAATGTATCTTCCATTTAACTGTTACATTTCTATATATTTTTTGATATTAGTTGTTATGTTTGTTATATAAATCTATAGGCCCCGGGTGGCTCAATGAGTTAGGTAGTTGTAGGGCCCGGGTGGCTCAATGAGTTATTTAGTTGTACCCCCGGTGGCTCAATGAGTTAGGTAGTTGTAGGCTCCGGGTGGCTCAATGAGTTACGTAGTTGTAGGGCCCGGGTGGCTCAATGAGTTAGGTAGTTGTAGGGCCCGGGTGGCTCAATGAGTTATGTAGTTGTAGGCTCCGGGTGGCTCAATGAGTTAGGTAGTTGTAGGGCCCGGGTGGCTCAATGAGTTAGGTAGTTGTAGGGTCCGGGTGGCTCAATGAGTTAGGTAGTTGTAGGACCAGGGTGGCTCAATGATTTAGGTAGTTGGATTACTTAACAACTCATACAATCATATCACCAATACGGCGTGGTTTCGCACTCGTCTTTGTAAATTACTAAAAGGGTGCACTCGACTCGCAGCCGCAAGTGATAAAGTTTACCAGTTGCTTGCCCATTGTCAGTAGTCCGCTTTGGGTACTCCGGCTTCTTTCATCACTAAAACTGGTCGCCAATGATATAGCTGAAATATTGCTGAAAGTGGCACTAAACACCAAAAATCAATCAATCAACCATGTTATATAAATACAGCAGCATCATTTCAATATTCACAATTACAACACATACAAATATACATTACTATCTATATCTATATTATAATTACAACATTCAAATACAATCAAATCATACTATATTAAGACATGATATATGATAAAATGTGTCTATTAACACATATGTCTAGCACATATGTCGTTTTGACACATGTAAGATATCTACACATATACATTATAGTTATATTAGAATTAAAGCATTCAAACAAAATAAAATCATATTATGTTAAGACATGATATATGATAAAATGTGTATATAGACACATCTATCTAGTACACAGTACGTTTGAGCCACTTGATTAACGTGCTCGCCTCGCGTGCGGTCGATAGTGGAATGGAAGCCCGATCGGGTCAAACCAAAAACTATAAAATTGGTATTTGCTGCGTCTCCGCTCAGCACGCAGCAAAGATCAAAGACTGGTTGACTCAGAACTAGGTTAATGTGTCCGAGTGGGGCGATATGGCTATCTTCGGACTGTTGTTTAAGTGAGCTAGCACTGTAAAAATCCATCTAGTACAAAGTGGACATCATTTCATTTAAAATTAAATTTTTATCGCCATGATATAGCTGAAAAATTGCCGAGTTGGCGTTAAACAACAATCACTCATCCACTCACTCACAGTAAGTTTGTGACACATGTCAGATATACCAACTAGCGTGATATTAACACACGTGATATTAACACAATCTCGACTTTTTTAATGTGACATTGCAATGACGTCAATAATGTCATCTCACCAAATTCTCGACAAGTATAATGTCATTGTCATGATTTCCTCAAAATGGATTTCTCATCACATCTCACGTTGTTTCGCCTTCGGTGTGATATTACTCTAAGAAATCCATTCCCACAAAACAAATCGACGATGGTATATATCATATTTACAACATTCATATAAAATAAAATCATATTAAATTAAGACATGGATTTCTATATGATAAAACATGTCTCTAGCACATATGTCGTTTTGACACATGTAAGATATAAATACACACATCCATTATG
>MJUT01013753.1:33039-45791 GCA_002080005.1 Gigantidas platifrons
GATGATGATGATGAGGTCCGTTTTGTACTAGACCAACACGCTGAGTTGGATTTTCATAGTGCTAGCTCACGGCTAGACATGTCGCCGCACTCGGACACATTATCCTGATTTTGAGGCAATCAGTCTTTCTCCTTAATGCTGTGTGCTTAGCGGAGAAGCAGCAAATAACAATTTTATAGTCTTTGGTTTGACCTGTAGGAGCTCGAACCCATGATCTACCGCACCCGAGGCGAGCATGCTAACCATTACGCCACCGATGCAGTCTTTATTGATTGATGTTGTATACCAGGTGAATAGACTTTATCGCAGTATGATTGCCCTCCTTTGACTACCAATGAATTTCTTGAGAAAAGGACGAGACCTATTTAACAAGCTTTACTTTATTAATTTACAAATATGTAACGTCATAAGCAAAAATCCATCGTAAAATAATTTTTTTTGGCAGGACGATATGGGTCCCCTTGGCCAACGGGGCCATGTGCTTAAGCTTAACCTAGATTAGTAAATCCGACACTGACACGAACATGTTAAATAAAGGAAAAAGAAATGAAATACTAAAGACATTTTATTGAAAGTAAATTAAATGTGTTAACAGAAAGTTATATAAATACAATGTATTATTGTACATTTTTTTTTACTTGTCATGACTTTTAAAATTTTAAGTTTTAAATGAAATTGCATGACACTTGCGATGGACTGTGATGAAAGCGATGGCATTATAGATTTATATCTCATATTATGCAATTCACTGTCTTTTACCACGACAACTAAGCTAGGTCACCCATGTACTGACACGGATTTACAATGTATTAAGAATTGAATGCATTCTTTTGAAGTTTCATTCGGGTATGAAAGCATTGACCGAAGTACATTTTCAATGAAGCGCTTTCATACCCAATGAAACTTCAAAAGAATTCATTCAATTCTTATAATTATATTTAAATCACACCAAAATTTAATATAGGTGAATTTTTCGTTGTGAATTTTATTTATTAGATTATTTGCTGTTGGAAATTACTACGCCATTGATTGTTTACATCTGACGTCGTCATGGAGGCACGTGCAAGTTCAGGGGCGTGTTTTATTGCTCGTCGGTAGTGAGCCAGAAGAGGTCCATTTCTATTTTGTTGCATTCGGAAGATCTTCGGACTCTCTTCTACCTCTTCCTTTTAAATAGGTAGTTTAGACGACAGAGACACGTGTTTCACTTCGTTATCAGAAAAGTCGAAAAGAAGAACATTGATAATATTTGCTTAAATATATCGTTTTAAATATTTTTTTTTGTAATAAAGTACTGAAAATGATTATTAAATATAGATTGGGCATGAAGAAAAGAAGCCATAATCTACGTATTACATAGTTTTAAGTGTTTAAATATGAAAATCTATATTTAATCATCATTTTCTGTACTTTAGATTGGGAAAAGAAGAAAATTGATAATATTTGCTAAACTATATATCGTTTTTCTAAAAAAAAAATGTAATTTTGTATTCAGAATGATTATTAAATGCATAATATTGTTAAAAATAACACATAAAACAACACAAGAGTTCGATGGTTTTCTCTGGGTATATATGGTCTCATCTACCAATATAACTGACTATCACGTTATCAATGATATCATATTGAAAGTGACATAAACATATCCCTCTGTAGCTTACGGATTCTTTATTTAAAGTGTTTATATCTAAGACTATAAATTTGCTGCTGTAGAAACTGAATGTTTGTTAAAGATTTACTGCCTCTTGCCTGCATTTTTGTCCCCCGAAGCTTCGTCGAAGGGGACTATAGAAATGTGTGTCGTCCGTCCGTCCACAGTCGCTTGAATTTCAATGATTAAATAAAAAAATAGAGTAAAAAAAATATTGTATATCTTTTTTTTTTTATATTTAATTGAAATTCAAGCGACTGTGGTCCGTCCGTCCGTGTGTTTGGTTTCCAGATAACTTGTGAATGAAAAGTCAGATTGAAGCTAGGTGTGGCATGTAAGTGTATCTTATGAATATCTAGGTCAAGTTCGATAATGACAATTTTTACTAGAGTTGTTCCCCTTTTTATACCTCAAAATGGTTAAATATTTGGTTTCCAGATGATAACTTGGGAACAAATAGTCAGATTGAAACTAGGTTTGGCATGTAAGTGTATCTCATGAATATCTAGTTCAAGTTCGATAGTGATCATTTTTCGACAAATCTTACCAGAGTTACATCCCTTTTTATACTTCGTCCGTGTGTCCCGAATTGATTTCCAGATAGCTTGTGAATGAAGTCAGATTGAAGCTAGGTGTGGCATGGAAGTGTATCTTATGAATATCTAGGTCAAGTTCGATAATGACAATTTTTCGACAATTTTTACTTGAGTTGTGCCCCTTTTTATACCTCAAAATTGCTAAATATTTGGTTTCCAGATGATAACTTTGGAACAAATAGTCAGATTGAAACTAGGTTTGGTATGTAAGTGTATCTCATGAATATCTAGGTCAAGTTCGATAGCGATAATTTTTCGACAAATCTTACCAGAGTTACATCCCTTTTTATACTCCGTCCGTGTGTCCCGAATTGGTTTCCAGATGAAAACTTGTGAATGAAAAGTAAGATTGAAGCTAAGTGTGGCATGTAAGTGTATCTCATGAATATCTAGGTCAAGTTTGATAATGACAATATTTACTAGAGTTGTGCCCCTTTTTATACCTCAAAATTGCTAAATATTTGGGTTCCAGATGATAATTTGGGAACAAATAGATTGAAACTAGGCTTGGTATGTAAGTGTATCTCATGAATATCTAGGTCAAGTTCGATAGGGATAATTTTTCGACAAATCTTACCAGATTTTTTATACTTCAAAATTGCTAAATTTTTGGTTTCCAAATTATAACTTGTGAACAAAAAGTCAGATTGAAACTAGGTTTGGTATGTAAGTGTATCTCATGAATATCTATGTCAAATTCGATAATGATGATTTTTCGACAAATCTAACCAGAGTTACTCCCCCTTTTTTATACTTCAAAATGGTCCTTGGGTGGTCCCCTTTCAGAATTATTTAAGTCAGGTGAGTGATACAGGCTCACCTGAACCTCTAGTTTACAGTAGTTTCAAAATTTAATCTTACCATATAACTTTGGCATCGGGGGACCAGTGGCCAACGACCTTTTATGATAAATTACCATTGTTGTTGTTATCAAGATCTCAAAGTAAATAACATAATTATATGTTTGCGAATATTTTTATTTTTAAACAGTATTGCATCGCATCAGTCATTAAACACAACAAATTGTTTTTTCATCACAATGTCTTGTATGTAACAATGAATTCCTTAAAAAATGAATATCTTATGAAATATATAACATTTGTTTACAATCATCATGACCTAGAGATACGGTATCCCTGGAGATATGCATATTTACAATGTATAGTCTCGCTATATTTAATGTCGAATACAACATGTGTAAGTATATCCTAGAAAATAAAATGTTAAATAGTAAAGGTGGTTAATATAACCAACCAAAACAATATAAACTTATTTCTCTGTGTAATGGTTGATAATATAAACAACTACAACAATATGTGATAAAGTTTGTCAGTGACTTGCGACTAATTGGTGGTTTTATCCAGGTAATCCTGTTTCCTCCACCAATAAAACTGACCCCCATGATATAACTGAAATATTGTTGAAAGTGGCATTAAACACTATATACCCTAAACCAACTACAACAATAGGAACCTATTTCTCTGTGTCATGGTCGATAATAAAACCAACTACAACAATAGGAACCTATTTCTCTGTGTAATGGTCGATAATATAACCAACTACAACAATAGGAACCTATTTCTCTGTGTAATTGTCGATAATAAAACCAACCACAAAAATATGAACCTATTTCTCTGTGCAATTGTCGATAATAAAACCAACCACAAAAATATGAACCTATTTCTCTGTGTAATTGTCGATAATAAAACCAACCACAAAAATATGAAACTCTCCTCTGTCACATCCAAAACTCATAAACAGATACAACACATTGAATGCATAAGAACGACCCTCTATAATAACTAATAACATTAATAAAACTGAAAAATAACCACACAGTGCAAAAATAAATAATTATCATACACATGTAAATAATAGACATTCAAATCAAATCATATGAAATAAAATACATGGGTTGGATATTTGGAAACAAACACCATGTCGTCTTTCGATATTTTGTGACCACCTCGTTTGATGAAATAGATTCAAAGGTATATTTTGTTTTATTTCTATAAGTATGGAGCACAATGGTCTTAGTGTTCCATAGGAAATCAAATGTCTATGCAGAATATTGGAGTTTCCTAATGAGGTATGGCTGTGTCTACCTCGGATCAAGACATGGAGGAGCAAATAAAATGTATGTAATAAACCAATCTATAAGTAAAACATGCAGTGCTCCATTTATTTTGATATATAACTTATCATGCGAAAATGCTGATATTTAAGAGATGCCTCTAATCAAATTCCTTTAACTATCAAACACAAATATAATGAATATCTTTGATTTATGTCAATGCTATTTGCTTTTTTCATTAATACTACTAAAACGGGTATTAATTTCTGATAAGAAATATGAATTACACAAATAGTTCATGCACAGGGTCTCTCATCAATTTTTTTCCAACTATCAAACAGAAATATTATGGATATCTTTTTACTTATGTCAATGCTACTGGTATTTTTTTTTCTAAAATCCTACTAAAACTCGTATTAATTTATTACAGCAGGTATGAACTCCACAACATAGTTCATGTGCAAACTTGGATATATAATTTTAATCTCTATTTTGAGCGTACTTGATGAAGGTTATTCCAGAAACGCACATGCTCACTAAGTTTGATAGTTATGTTTTTAATACATAAAATACATGAAAATGCAAAAATAAGGCATTACACTAAAATGTATAAACGAAAATGGCTACTACATGTACTACATATGTAACATATACTGTGAATGTTATCTTTGAATATATAGATTGGAAATAACAACAAATGCTTTGGTATGGTATACACCAGTGAATTATGGTATAACATATAGCACCAGGTTCACTTGATTTAACACTACTTACACTTTACAATCTAGCACCATATCAAATACACTGGGAAACAAAATACCTAGTACAAATAAGTCTAACCATGCTGGTACTTAACATAAACATAGCACCAGTGTATCCTGAGAACTTAACATACATTATGAACAAAAAAAGTATTTGAATTTAATACAGAAATTTATTGCTATTATGACTACATGTGTATATTTGATGTTTTGCTCAAAAATATTTTAATATTAAAATCCACAAAAAAAATAATACAACTGAATACAAGATAATTTCAGGAGACTTTTTTTTTTAATTACACCTTATATAAGAATGCTGGATACTGATTGGTTAATAGCTGTGATATTTTTTTTTACAAATTCAGGCCTTGTATTGTGAATTTGCAGAATTTTTACTTCATGTAGGTGTATTTGCATAAGATTTAACTTTTTTTCATGGTATTTGCAAAATCGTATTTGCCGTTTGTACCCTTCGCCGAGACGCTTGTAACAAAATTTGTAAACGTTATCAGTTGTGCGTTTTATGTAACATCATTCGGTAGAATTAAACAGATGCAGCATGTTAGGTCCTGAAAACAACAGACAAAAGGTATTATTTATTTAGCCAGTGTTCTAAATAATATTCGGTGTAATTAAATAGATATATCATGTTTGGGAGGAGTATTTGCGAAAAATACCAGTCTTGAGACTAAATTTCCCTCGCCATTTGGCTCGGGAAATTTTTCGTCTCTCGACTGGTATTTTTCATAAATACCCCTCCCAAACACGATATATCTGTATAATATGACCCTCTTAAGATTTTGAGGTTACCATTATCGTATAATTCTGTAACTGACTTTCTATGGAAGGCGATGTTAATGAATTAATGGTTACCGGTATTTATTCTATATTAGTAAATTCTACTACAATAGATTTCAACGAAAAGTCATTTAAAAAAAAATAAAAAACGTATTCAATGCCTCAGATTTAATATCCACTGGCAGTAAATGTCACATGTTACTTTTTTTAGTAATAAATAACACGTAACATTTATCGCCAGTGAATATTGAATCTGAGAAGAATACGCTTTTTTTTATTCAAAATATAGAATAAAACAATTACTGTCTTTTGATTCTGTAAATGGGGATTAAATGACTTTTGAAATAAAAATGATATTCACTTTGCCCTTTGTGCTCAGTGAAATTTTTTTTGTTTATAAAACAGTAATTGTATAATATATAAAAACATGGTATATCTGATTAGTAGACCAAGGTAAATAATTGTCATGTTTTATTACCATTTTTCATGTAACTTCTATCAGTAATCTTATATATAAATATATGACAATAAAACAGGACAATTATTGACCTAGGTCTACTAATCAGATATACCAGGTTTTTATACATTATACAATTACTGTCTATATAAATATATAGCAGATGTGGCTGAGTGGTCTAGGGTGCTGAACATAAGGCTAAGCGATTGGTGCTGCAGTGTATCAATGGTGTGAGTTCAAATCCTGTCGAGGGAAGAACAAAAATTTGTCAGCTCAGAGATCTATTTCTAACACTGTTTGGTCTAATTATCAGACGTATATATATATATAAATATATATATATAAAGTCTGAGGGAATCTCCAACCACAGAACTTAATGAGTAACAGATCGTTTACCACATCTATATGATTTATCCACAGAAAACGTTCCATTTTTGCTAAGAAGCAAATTTATAATGATAATAGAGAACAAATAAGCAGGATTTCAACCAAAATATTAATAAACGATTTATGGAGAATATTTTTGAAATTCAACAGACCTTTTCTTCAATGGTACAATTTTATGTTGGACTTCCTCATATATGTGCATATTTTAAGATATGTGTTCAATCAATACGTTGTCATTTAATTTTAGCACCAATCACACCTGGCAATTTTCATAAAAATCAGTATATAACAAATGGAGGACAAAAATAAGGAAACCTAAAAACGAGTTTCAACTAGGTTTACAAAGAATTTAAGAAAAGTTACCGTAAGTAAACGAAAATAAAGCATGCCAATTTCATGTTATTTAATCATATGAGTAAAATACCATAGAACCTCATTATCTCAAACTAGATCAAATTATTTCATTGGAAAGCTCGACTGAAAATACTGGGTTTGCTCGCAGTTGCCTTAAATTTAATGAATTCTGGATAACTCTAAAACTTGGTTATTTCGAAGCAAAATCATTGGTCAACTCCACTTTGGGTTCGACTGTTTCGTTGTAGATCAATAATTTACTGATCAATGGAAGGGAATGTATTCAATGCCATTTGTACTTCTATCAAATACTGACCACCTTAAACAAGTTGAACGAAAATATTATTTAAAATTCATCAAAACAAATTATGAACAAATATTACAAAAACAATCAGCTTACTCAAATGAATATGTATAAAGAATGGTAATAAATGAAATCAAAATAACTACAATATGCCATTATGTGAACAATGTAGATCTCGTTATAAAAAATGTTGTCATGGAAATACCTCATGTATCTTTGATTCTCAATATGATTCATCAAAACTACAGAAATCATTGTCTCTTTTCATAAAAATTCTGCATTTATGCAATCGATGCACATTTATAATTGCACAAAATTGCATCAAATTGAAATCTAGCAGTAATTTCCCCCATTTTCTTCTAAATTCTCTAAAACTCAAGTCTGTGACAAAGGATTCTACCCGAAATTATCTGGTTCTCAGTTATTTGTGATCCTGTTAATTGTCCATATGCTTGCACACAACACAATACACAACATATCTTTGAGCAGGAGACACATATAATATTTGGCATCAAGAATTGTTGGCATCAGTCTCTGTAATAAAATGAGTTTATCATGAAAAACAAAACAATATATAACAAAATAACACCGAACTGGCAGAAGTTTGACACAATGAATTCATTATACTTAATTAACAAGAAAACACATTTTTCGAAGTAGTTCATGATGTCCAAGCTTCTGTTTTAATTGCCTTGGTTTGCCTTAGTGATGTTTCGTTCTTCTGTATCTAGATCTGTGATATGTCCGTTTATTTTATACATATAGTGAAAATGTTCTATTACCAGATGATTAGTTTTTTATTTGGACTTCGGTATAATTTAACATCTTCAATTACCGGTAGTTGTCTTCATATTCATCCAATTAACTGTCCTCATGATTCACAGAAAGTTTTTATTTACAGTATATTTATAAATGTTGACTGGCAATGTCTGTTATCAACAGAGGGCTGAAATTTCATTTGCTGTTTAAGCACTCGCTAATTTCCAACAGGTTCTGTGGCTTTATTTTTTTTGTTTTAAGTTTAAAAGTTAAACATGTGTAAGAGGTGGTATTATGGTTGATAAAAGTTATGCCATGGCTAATAAGATTGTCAACATCACTGCTTAACCGTTTTTTGCTCTAATTCCTAAAGGGATATTAAACCTCATTTTGGTAATTTTTTGTATCTCATGAAAACTTGTAATTGGTTCAATAAATGATATTTATGAAACATTAACCCGGTTTTTATCAATGAAACTTTGTAAAAGTGACATAAATCGTTGATAATTCTGTCATATCTTGCGGTCTTTGCCTTGAATTGAAATTTTGCTTCCGGGACAAAAATTCATTTCGACCCTTTTAAGTGATATTTTAACGATATTAGGGATTATATGGGCGTGCAAAGTATTTTTGGATTGTTTTATTGAAAAGAAACAACCTTTGTCACAAGTTGAAAAAATATATGTTAAAATGAGCTTTAATATCCCTTTAATGTGGGTGCTTAGAGGAGAAGCAGAAGTACTATCTTTATAGTCTTTGTTTTGACCTGACTGGGGTTCGTTCCCACGATCTACCACACTTGAGCCGATGACATTAACCCTTACACCACAGATGAGGTTGTATAAACATGAAAGATATTTACATTACTGTATAAGTTATAAGAATTACTTACATGTTTGGCTGATCTCAAAAGTTTATGTCCCATCCAGATGTCTCGTCGGGTGGTACTTCTGAATTTTTCGGATAATTATCAAAGTTACTAAAATCAGCTGGTCCCTTTATCTGTAAATAAATAAAAATAATATTACACGTTGACTATCTGAAATGTTATTAGATTTTCACTTTGCATTTAAATATTCCAATAGAACAAAAATTAGAAAACATGTAGATATCAAATTTTTTTAACTAGAGGGAATATAATCTGGATAGACAAACTAGCACAGTAGAAACAAAATTAGAAATTCATGAATTATCAGAAATACAAATTGAGTAGAGGACCATCTCAGTAGCATTTACACAAAGTAAGAATTCCATAGACTATGTGGTTTTTCACATGAACCGGTTTATTATCCTTCCTGGTAGATTACTACACCCAATATGCATCGACCCCAAACAGTTAATTGGAAAAGCAAAGTAACCACAAGACATTGAAAATCATGCTAAAAACAAAATGTTCAAACTAAACTCTAGTTGATGGTATATGTACTATGTGTGTAGCAGGATCGTTTACCTATGGAACTTGCATAGTTTAACTTCCTGTAGCCCTTTTCACAAAAATTCGTAACTATAGTCCTAACTTTTTCACTTAAGATTATCTTACGACAATTCCTAAGTCCTTTTCACAAAGATTATCTTACTATAAATTTTAATCTTACGACTAAAATTACACTTACGATAAAAATTCTTCCTTAGGTGTACTCAATACAACATTATGTGATAAAGTTTGTCGGTGATTTGCGACAGGTCAATGGTTTTCTCCGAGTACTCCAGTACTGGTAGAAATATTTTTTTAAGGGAGTGCATCTGGAGTGTGAAAAAAAACCTATTCATATAATTCATTTTATCGGTTATTTGGCAGCAAAATATTTGCCCCCCTTTTTTCCAATTAATCCCATCCCACATAAAATTAAACGCTTGTTCTTTTACTGATGAAAATTTATCTAGATTTTTCTGACATAACCCAAATTAAGATGTGTTTATCATCTATCAATCATGAAGACGAATAAATATCCCTGTTATATATTAATATTAATATAACATAAGAATGTACACAAGTTTATGTATTGCCAGAGTGTTCGATGATCATCGAAGTTGCCAGAAATTGATAAATTATATTACTAATATAAAGGCAAAATCAAAATGATATCATTGGATCCAGAAACTTTCAGTCCTAAAGTGGCTGTTCATACAAAACTTTTGTAAGTGGAGTAGATGTCTAGAAGAAAATCCCATATTCCTGTTTTATAAAAAAAAAATATATATAATAATAATGAAAAAGAAGAATTCTTCCCAAGTTTGCAAGTAGTCTTTTCGATTGTCGATCGTTTCCAATTTGAAATCTAAAATTAAAAGAATTATCCTGATTTTTTTGGTGATGTAAACGATACACTTTGCTGCATTGAAAAAGTAAATGTACAGAATGCATCGTTATAGACTTTTATTAGTCACGCCAAAAAGGAGTAAACAACAATGTCATTTGTAGCGTCTGTTTGTATTAAACAATATTCATTTCAATAAACATTTATCAATATGTGTAATTAGGTTTGTCATACGGTCAGAGAAAATGCACTAACGATGAATTGCTCTCTTATTTTCAAGTTGAAGCGCCAATACATCGTTCATCTTCTTTTCTATTTTTTTTCACTTACGATAAAAGATAAGACCAAAATTTCTCTTACGATCAAAATTTTACACTTAGGACAGGGTAGTTTTACACGTAAAGTTAGGACTTTTTTTACACTTAAGATTATCGTAAGTATTTTTGTGAAACTCTTTTTAATCTTAGTTTTACACTTACGACAATTTTGTATGGTAAGAATTTTTGTGAAAAGGGCTATAGTTGTATTGGATTTTGCTCTCTGCCATATTTTCTTCTTATTGTTTATTATTGATGTTTAAATAGTGATATTTTGTCTTTCTCGATTGTGATATACTTATTCTCAATAATTCTCTATGTTTCTTGTATCATGGTAATTGGAAATACATGTACATTGTCATAGATCCTTAATTAACATGATTTACTGTCAATAGTATTCTGTAATTAACCTTTGGGCTATAATACTTCTAAGACAACTTCAGCTTGTTTACCACAAGATGACAATTGATTGTTCAATAGGTGTTTGAAATATTGGACGTGGAGAAGAGAAAATCACCCATTCATTAAATATAAGTCAATGATAGTGAATGAATTAATGATTATTGTTTAAAGTCAACTCAGCAATGTTTCAGTTTTAGTATATGTAAGAACATGATAATCCCTGTCTTCATGAATAAGTACGAGCAAAGGCAAGTACTTATCATGAAGACAGGGATTATCATGTTCTTACAAACTTAGAACATTGTAAAGTAATCAAGACAATAGAATTTTGCCTTGGGGAACAATGGGGAAAATCCATGGTCTTAATGATTAAGTAAGGCAAAATTATATTGTTGAGAGTACTTTACTATGTTCTAATCATGTTAAGAATATGTTACCTTTCGATAAATGACAAAACCTTGAAATATTTTCTTTTTTTATGTTCTGATGTAATCTTCTTAAACATTACATAATGATATATTGTAATTAAGTTCTATTATCCTGCCAATTTATGGATACGAAAATAGTTCATAGCTGTTGATCACTCACTATTTGATTTCACGGTAATGAACTAAAACAATATTGAGAATAAAAACCGGTTGAAACATACTTTGTCACTGTTGAGCAACACCTGTAATTAGGCATCAATACAATGAATGAATGAGAGAGTGATTGTTTGTTCTTCAATGCCTACACAGGTAAACAATTTTCAATGTTTCAGCTAGACATCAACGGAATTATACTAGGTTTTTCGCTTGTGATACTTCTGTGATGACCATATCTCCCACTTTTATTTAAGTTGAGGTATGGGCTATATTTTTGAATTGTCTAGTGCAACACATATGCACTTTATGTAGTTAAATAAAAAACAAAAAATCCTCAGTCAGAATAATTTCAAAATCAAATATCAAAATAGAAGAAAGAGACAAAATCAATACCTCTAACACACAAATACATGACCTCTAACACACAAATACATGACGTCTAACACACAAATACATGACCTCTAACACACAAATACATGACGTCTAACACACAAATACATGACGTCTAACACACAAATACATGACCTCTAACACACAAATACATGACCTCTAACACACAAATACATGACGTCTAACACACAAATACATGACCTCTAACACACAAATACATGACCTCTAACACACAAATACATGAAGTCTAACACACAAATACATGACGTCTAACGCACAAATACATGACCTCTAACACACAAATACATGACCTCTAACACACAAATACATGACGTCTAACACACAAATACATGACGTCTAACACACAAATACATGACGTCTAACACACAAATACATGACCTCTAACACACAAATACATGACCTCTAACACACAAATACATGACGTCTAACACATAAATACATGACGTCTAACACATAAATACATGACCTCTAACACACAAATACATGACCTCTAACACACAAATACATGACGTCTAACACACAAATACATGACCTCTAACACACAAATACATGACCTCTAACACACAAATACATGAAGTCTAACACACAAATACATGACGTCTAACGCACAAATACATGACCTCTAACACACAAATAAAT
>MJUT01013753.1:63202-73777 GCA_002080005.1 Gigantidas platifrons
AGATTTCTGCCATCAATAGTTACTGAGAAAAATGCGACGAAAAATATCTTGGACGGACGGACGGACAGAGGTAAAACAGTATACCCCCTCCCCCTTCGGGGAGCGGGGGTATAATAAAATAAGGAGTTTGCAAATAAAGGGCCAATATTGCCAAGATGGTGTTCCCAGATAGAAATTGATTTCAACAATTCAGGATCAAATAACAGTAAATTAGTAACAGCAGGGGGAGATAATCGTAGGCTAATGTTAAACTACAACTTCAACTGATATTGTAATTTCAGTACATGTATTCATACTAACAGATAGGTTAGGGTTATGGTGTTTAACACCACTTAGCAATATTTCATCTATATCGTGGCGGTCAGTTTTATTGGTGGATGTAACTGGAGTATCCCGGAGAAAACCACCGACCTGCTGCAAGTCACTGACAAACTTTATCATATAATATATGTTGTACTGAATACACCTCACCATGAATGGGATTCGAACTCACAATCAACAGACGAGATTAGTTCACGGTTGAATATATTTGAAACTGAGGTGTCAAATACAGAATAAACAGATACAATCAAATTAAAATGACGATGCTTACAAATATTTTTTCACAGAAAGGAAGAAGACATGTTGACTTATTTACTAGCACTTTAACAAATATATTACATATTTAAATTGTGAACAAAGTTCCACACATGTGAAAGTGCATACATAAATACAAAAAAATATATAGTGGTGAAATAGAAAATGGAATAACATTCTCTTTGTGACAGCTTATCTCTGTTTAAAGGCTCGTAATTATGTCTTTTCACAATATTAGTATCACTTGTGTGATTTTGTATACCACTTATTCATAATATCGATCTTGTTGAATCAATTGTCCACAAACGAGACTTATTTATTGTGTTGTAGTGAAGGCCTTAAATATATATACAGTGTAGTTGCAATACAGAATAAAATCATTTTGCAATGGAAAAGGCTATACTTTTACTTATTTATGAAAAGAAGGTTTAAACAGTGATAGTCAACAATTCCACCAATATCAACAAAGACGAACAATCACCTCTCAACCTTAATTCACTGAACACAAAAAAAGGGACCACGACATACGGCGTTGGAAATTCAGGTCCTGTCTTGAGACAGGTCCTAAAACATGGTGGGGTTAAACCAGTTAATGGGATCTCAACCCTCCCCTTGTAATAGCTGGATCTCCAACAACAATTTATATTTTAACAAAAGATAAAAAAAAACCCTGCACAGATTTGTATCCACTCATTGGACTATCGGTGCTTAATGCCACTTTCAACAATATTTAATTATATCATGGTGATCAAGTTTTTGGTAAGGTCACTGCCAGACCCTATAGCAAAGTTGTATTGGTCCAGCTTGTCAGACTCACAAACCAGAGTGGTGATAGGCACTGATTACACAGGCATATCAAAATCCAACTACCCTACGATCGCTACCATGACACCCCCACTACCTCTATCTCAAAAATGTTAAAATATTTTAAACGGATATTGACTTTGACTTGTGTAAATTGTCGTCTACCTTGCTTTTAGAATTTTACTTGTTTTAAGTTGATAGAATCTAAATGCCATTTAATTAGAAAATGTCAGTAACTTAATTTCAACTCATGATATTTTGCTATATAGATACAAAAAAATCGTCTGCAAACAAGAAAATTAGTGGATTTTTTTATGAGATTCATTTCCCAATTATTATTAGTTAAAATACTGTCGTAACACACAAATTTGTTATACATACAAAAATTGAGCTTTAATTGCAAAACAAGAAGAAATAACCAGTAATGGTGGATCATCATGACCAGCCATAATGACAAGAATCCCTTCATTGGCGACACAAAGCTTTCAAATACACAAAAAAAAAAAAAAAAGAGGAAAAAAAGAAAAACAGCCGAAATCAAGGTGCTGGTTGATATGCACAAACCTGATAATATTATACTGATCAATTGGATCGCAGCCATTTTCCATTGATTCGCATGCTTCCAGCATTCAACCAAATGTAATGTTTGGGTTATTTGATCATTGGTGTGTATTGTCACGTATTCTCAGCAAGTTGTCAGCTATAGCGAAACACCCAGATGAATTGGGAGAGTAAAGCTCAGACAGTTATAACACACTAATGTGTGATTCCAAACCATCAATAGTTATGATATCCGGAAAACTTAATATTTCACCTTAGATATAGCGTGAAAGTAAATATCATTCGTGGAGTGCCAATTTTCGTGGATTTTGTGCTTTATTAAAACCATGAAATATAATATCCAACGACATACAAAATTTCAATATTATTATTTGTGCCAATTATGAAACCACGAATATAAAGAACCCATGATCCCAGGAAATTTACTTGAACCACGAAAATGGTATCCACAAATAAAAGAACTTTCACAGTATACACACTATGTTGGGTGTGAACCGACGTCAGTGTCAGAAGTAAAAGAACTTTCACAGTATATACACTATGTTGGGTGTGAACCGACGTCAGTGTCAGAAGTAAAAGTACTTTCACAGTATATACACTATGTTGGGTGTGAACCGACGTCAGTGTCAGAAGTAAAAGGACTTGTGGCTCACGTTCCCAAACATATGTAAGGAATTATAAGCAAGCAATTATTATTAAATGTGATGTGATATTGCATTAACAGCTTCCCTGTTATCAAAATATAAACGACTTTTAGGGATATGTATATACGTAAATATGATAATAATATCTGACCTTAGCCAGATTTTGGCTAGCCTGTTTAGGCCCTTTAGTTTATATTGCTCCCAAAATTGAAATGATTTGGTTTTCCAATGTTTTGATTTTGAGCGTACCTGATGAAGGTTATTCCAAAAACGTACTGTGCACACAAAGTTTAATATGTACGCTTTTATTACTATAATTGGTTTATATCGATTTTGTAAGAAACACTTGTAGTCCTCTATCTAAATATATTTAAGAAAGACAAAAATTCACTCACCAGTTCCACTCGACCAAATCCACCCATTCCTAATGTAGCTACTATTTCTAATTGGTCAAGTGTTATAAATGAAAATTCGTCTGTGACCTTTTCATGCATGGGCGATAAGGTAACATCGGAACCACTTCCACCGCTGATTCTAAAATACAAAAATAGCACATATGTATACTTAACATAAAAAAATGCATATTGTATAAGCTTCCTTCATTCTAAAGGGAAAATCCCTGGTTTTTCGTGGTTGTTAGTGTTACTCAATCTATAGTTTTCTGTTAATGATAGGGTTAGGGTTATGGTGTTTAATGCCACTTTCAACAATATTTCAGTTGTATTGTGGCGGTAAGTTTTATTGGTGGAGGAAACCGGAGTACCTGGAGAAAACCACCGACCTGTTGCAAGTAACTGACAAACTTTATCACATAATGTTGTATCGAGTACACCTTGCCTGAACGGGATTCAAACTCACATTAGTGGTGATAGGCACTGATGGCATTAGTTTTTCTGTGTAGTGTTATGTAGACCATTATTTGTCCTTTTGACCATTGTATTTTCTGTCCTTTACAGATACTGATTGTACCCCTTCAGTAGGTATCTTGGATACTGATTACCCCTTCAGTAGGTATCTTGGATACTGATTACCCCTTCAGTAGGTATCTTCAAACTTTTCTCATAAAAAAAAAAAAAAAGAGATATATATATGACATGCAATGTATGATTGTGTGATTCCAAAACATAACATTTACACTGAAAATTTTACAATGCCTTCATCATCGTAAACAACACCATATATGTCTAAACTTCCTAATATTTGACTCGGAGTGAAAATTATTTCTTAAAGTGGAAAATATGCAATGTGTTAAACATAACCTGCATATGATGATTTACCATTATATACCAAAAAGCATTAAAATGCTTAAAGTTACAATTTGTGTTTATAACACTAGGTGATCAATACAACAATGTTTCCATGGTAATGATTAGCAAATTACAATAGATATATTATATTTCATATCTATACAGGTATGCAGATTTCGGTTAACATCTATATAGTATGTCAATTCAAGGGGAAGTAACTTAACATGTTTGTATAAGTAACTTTTCACGATTTTTATGTCTTGTGTAAAGCCATTATGAGTATAATTTTATGTTTTCTAACCCAATAATATATAATATCATGCAAGTTTTCAAATGCAATAATTTATATATCATATCCTGATCATATTGCATTTCTAATATAATAATTATCAAAGAGGATGTGATAATTTCAAATATGGTTGCTGTTACAAGCTATTGTACTGTCTATGTTTATGATGTTTGTTTATATCTGTATTGTCATGGAAGATCCAAGAGAGGAAATACATCAAAACAGGTGGAAAAAAGGCTCAGATAATTTCTACAATCACATTATGATTATGGATATGAGATGAGGGTTGCTTCAACATTTTTGTTGTACATTTCATAATGGACTTTAACTTACATTGTAGCATTACTAGATGTACATAGATATAAACAGTCAGTGTTGAATGTAATGATAAGAGTAAAACAATTTTTTGTTCATGACAAAATATGCTGTAATTATACTATTATTGAGTATTCCCATTGTATTTAAGAAACGAAAAAAAAAAAAAAGAGTAACATGACTGTTTCCCAATTCAGAGTATAAGCGTACTTTTATTCCAGCATGTAGAATTTCCGGTTAGGGTTAGGGTTAGCATGGAAAAAATAACCTAGTGCAATAATTCCTCTGGAAATTATACACTTGTGTAACTTGTCCTCTGGAAAGAATATGCTGGTGGAAAGAAAACACTGTTACAAGAGCACATAAGTTCACCCTCATGTTTTAGTGGGGTTCATATCTGTCATTCAATTTACGGCTTCATCAAGCTTTACTTCCTATTATCACATTGTCATTACATACTCAGAGACAACCAAATTATTAAATGATATCATGTTTCATACCCTGTGATACATAAAAAAAGTAGAAATATAAATCATGCATTCTTACTGAGTAATAAATCATCATAACCACAGTATTATAACTGTTACATATAACATGACCCAAAAAGTAAAAAACAGGCAAAAAACAAAAAACACAAAAACAAAACAAAACAATAAAAGAAAACAAAAAATACGAAAATAAAAATAAGTGAAAGACATGCAGACGATATTTTAAAAATCCATTATGCATGCTATCAATTAAGTTTCACCAGATTTTTAATGAACAAAGAGAGGTTCAATAACTAGGATATTAGAAAAGGAAATGAAATTATATGCATGTGCAAAAAGATTCAGGTTCAATGATTAAAGTTCCATGAAAAATGTTAGCCAAACTTATTTTTTCAGAAAGCATGTAGTAATAAGGTTATTGAAGAAGATAGAGCGTGTATATTATCTTTTAACATTTCTATAGGTCACAATAATGGTCTGTCCATATCATATCCAATACAAAAAAGTAAAGAAAATATAAAAGAAACGTTTTGATGCTTTACTTGATTAATCTCTGTCGATATCTGAGCAATGTTGTTCGCGATTTTCCACGGTAGTTTGGTTTCTTCACAGACCTACAGACACAATAGTAGTTTAAAACACTGGTGTGAACAAAAGTTTAAGAGCTTCTAAGAAGTTTTTTGTATCCTTCTCCTTAGATAAATTAATCTGAAGCTCTGATGCGGAAATGTTTGACGACATAACCTGTGCAATCTGAATTTATATTGATATTTGGTATTATCACTTATTCTAATATGACGTCATAATTTCGCTTTTTTGTAAACAAACAAGCGATGTATTACCTCTTAAATAATCATTAGCACATGCATGGTCTACAAAATTTAGTTATATAGGTGATGAAATCACACAATAATATACATTTATGGCCCTTGTTGTAGAGAGATATGAAGGTTTGTTTACCCTCAGAAATCATATTTCACTCGGGCTTTGCCCTCGAGAAATATGACTTCTTCGTGTAAACAAACCTTCATATCTCCATACAACAAGGGCACACAACAACAAAACATTATTTTAAACTAATTTAACAGTTTGTTCAATTTGTGTAGTTGTTTATGTTGATGGTTACCATGGGGGTACGCGGCAACGGGAAACATGATGTTTATTTCCCTGGAGCATGCGGTCTAGGGATACATGAAGTTTTGTCTTCCTGACATGTGATGTTTTTCAACTAATCACAGACACTCTTATATCTATGAGGTATAATAAGATTATTTAACGTTCTAGAAACATCTATATTCAATGAAAATCATCAACACATCCAAAAATTTATAAATATACAATGGGTAATTAAAACGTAGAAACACAACATTATTGCTACGACTGTTCCATCAATAAGATTTTCCTGCCGTAAAGCACATGTTGATGAATTATCGTCTGCTCGAATTTGGCAGTGTGAAAGATAGAACAGCCAACCTACGTCACATATATTGGTTGACCTTTCTCGCAAATGTAAGGATAAATTACCACCTCTCAGATCAAAGTGTACTACTGTATTCGTACTCTTAAGATAAATCAGAATCAAAATAATTCATGGAAGCCATACTGTGTTGTGAGTTTTAACATGGGCTAGCAAGATATTAGTCAAATACTATTATTCTACTAACTCATGTTAAAACTCACAACACAGTATGGCTTCCATTAATCATTTATGAAATAGAACATATTATTACAGTTCCAATGGTACAATTACAAAAAAAAACTTAAAAAAGAAACCAATCAACACAAACAAGCAAATTAATACAAAACAATACAATAGATAGACAACATTTCGTAAGCTCAGTTAACGAGACAAATAATGAAATAGAAGTTGGTACACACCGTTGTGCTCCTCGTGCTTCATCACCATAATCTTTCTCTCTTAGTTCGTTTAGGTCACCTATAAGTTGATTAAATGATCTGCAAAAAATTTATTAATTAAAAATATTAATTTTTGCTCAACAAAGGTTAGATTTTCTAATCATCTTTCCCTCTTGTGAATTGCTGACCTTTCAGATGTATTGTTGACACTTTCACTTCGTTGACTTTTTGACACGATTGGTCATTTACATCAATCCTCCGGTAGTTTGTTGCATGCAGATGACGCTTGATTTCCTCCTTCATTGAAGTAAGGTTATATAGTAGATTTGTGTACGAAATGAAATTAAATCACATGACCGAGGACTGATGGAATACAAATTAAGAAATTGTCTACTGTCTGTCTCAATGATAAGCTAAAGTATTTAGGACTTTTATTCTATACATGCAATCCCTCGGGATATCCGAATGGTGCCTAAAAAGAAACAGGAACTGCTTATCATTCGCGAGCACCTGGGTTTGACCCAGGTAATTTGGTGGGTCTGTGTTGTTTATCTGTTAGTTTTCTGTGTTGTGTTTTTTGGTTTTGGTTGTCTTCGATCTATGTCTCATGCCAAGTGTTGCCTGTATCTCTGGATTCTCCATTCTCGATTGCCCATTTGGTTTTCTCCAGAGTGTATTTAAAGATGTTTTATATAAATTTACATGTGTTGGATTTTTAATAAATATACACTTTTGTGGTCACTGATCCCTTTAACTGAATTCACTATTAACTGATATTATATGCATAAGACTCTTAGAATATTTGCATTGTAAAACACTTGACAACATGATTAAGAGGGACAGAGAGAAAGTACTTATATACACACAATGGGTGTGGCATGTACACACTGTGATTAATGGAAACATTACAAGATAGATGACAATCTATATCCACTGAAAGGGCTAGATTCAAAATTTGAGATTAATAGATGCATTAAACGGAACATTCCACTTACTCTTTATCCACTGTTACTCATACTACACTTTTGCTTAAAGTGAGTGAGAGATTGTTGTTTATCAAGAAGTAAGAAGTTTGTCACCTATATTATGGCAAGAGCAAGTTATATTACGATGAGATGATAATGATGTACTAGACCAACATGCTTAGTTGGATTTTCAGAGTACTAGCTCACTCAACAACAGTCCATGGGTAGACATATCACTACACTCGAAAACATTCCGTGCAAATCAGTATTTACTCTTATTCCTAAATGATGCGTGCTTAGCATTAATGGACTGGTTTGGTTTGGTTTATGGTGTTTAATGCCACTGTCAACAATATTTCAGTTATATCGTGGCAGTCAGTTTTATTGGTGGAGGAAACCGATGTTCCTGGATAAAACCACTGACCTGCCGCAAGTCACTGACAAACTTTATCATTGACAAACTTTATCACATGTATAATGTTGTATTGAGTACACCTCGCCTGAGCAGGATTCAAACTTACAACATTAGTGGTGATAGGCACTGATTGCATAGATGCATAGGTAGTTGTAAATCCAACTACCATACGTTCACGACCACGATGACCCTCTTAATGGACTGTACAGAAGACAGTAGTACTTAATTTACATCCACTGTTAGACATTATACACCCGAAATCAATGACTGCATTGTTAGAGAGAAGGGACTTAACTCTATATCCACAGCTCAGATTACTGCACTGTAGAGCATACAAACTAAGATGATACTTACTCTCTGTCTACTGTTAAACATTCTACACCAGGTGCTAAAGCTATCACATTAGCAGTACGTCTATCCTCACTGAAATTAAACCACATAATAAATGTGAACACTCTTAAACTTGTGTAAATAAATATATCTCGTACACGATTTATATAATCCACAACATCTAGACGAAATGCATATGGATACTGTTTTAAAGGATCTAATAGCATAGAATATTACAACTAACAAAATGCAAAATGAACAAGAAAGGATTCGGAAACAAGTGTGCTTTACAAAAATTAATGTGACACTCAGAAGATATGGAACCATGATTCTATTCTTTTCTTTACATATTAAAAATCACCATGAAATCATCAATAATGAATGTAATTGTAACATAGATAGCTGTGAGATATGGAGATTTTAAAGTGAAAGAAACATCGTTATTTCATTTAGTTATATAAAACATTTAAGTGTGTGACATCACAGTACTAACGTTGTTACAATGGAAAATATTATTCAGCGTAAAACAATAGAAACAATTCTTTCCTTGAAATGAAACATTTTATTAGCACAAATAAAAGTGTAAAATATATGTAATAAATAGTATAACCATTTTTGAATTTCGAATACCAAAAATAAACCACTCATAACCAAGCACCGATGACAATTCTGTCAGGTGCTAACATGCATTTGTGAATTACTGTGTTGTAGATTTAATCAAGATTTTTTTTTTTTTTTTGCTGAATAAAGGGAGTAGCTATACTATAGATACATGTAATTCCAAAAAGTGAGTGTGACATGACTTCAGAGCAGTATTCTTAACTTTAAACGAATCAACACTACATCCGTGTTTTTCCTTATAGATAAAACCACAACATTATAACTGAAATATTGTTGAAAGTGGCGCTAAACACCATAACCCGAACCCTTATAGATACAACTATTAAGTAGATCATTTTGAATGTAACAAATATGCATTTTCTCATCCATGTTACAACAGTATTATTTGGAATAATAAAGCCCACTTTATCTGTAATAATATAAAAGAGACCAGCAAATATATCCATGTTAACAATCTTCAAGATAAAAATGTTTAACACTGTAGCAAGTAAAACTATAATACCTGAGCAATGCCTTCTCTCCAAAATAATGACCTCTATCTAATCTTCTTATTTCTTGAGCGTCTTCAAAACCAGATATTTTTTGAGTAACCTTCACCTACAACAGTAACAGTTTCTGTGTGAGTCATATTGTCGTGCACACTAAATTTGATATCAATGTTTTTATTGCTGGTGGACTATTATCCCCTGAGGGTATCATCCATCCAGTAGTCACTGTTTCAGTGTAAGGCAAAATAGTGTCCTATGAAATTGTGTCCTGTTGTGCTATATTTCAAATGAAAAACCTTAAATGGACCGAAAGAAGTCATCACTGCACTTTATTCCGTCCTCAGACTATATCATAGGAGTCAATTGTAAAAGAGGACAGTATTTCACTGCAGACACTATTTTATGATACATCAGCACTGGCATGGTTTATTAGTATACACCTATTTACTGGCTATGAGAACAATAGCAAGTTTATTGTCTGAATAGCCAGTAAATAAGTGTTTTATTATACCAAAAGCAATCTAGGAAATCTGAGAAGATATGGCTATTAAATAGACACAAGTAGAAGTTCTTAATAGTAATATTCAGAAAAAATATCAACAATAAACATGTTTTGTTAAATTGCCAGTAAATAGTTCAGTGGCAGTCAATAGTCTTGAAAACTATTGACCGGTCAATAGTCTCAGTGTTAAAAATGTGAAACAACAACATTTTTATTTCTTTCAAAAAGCTTTAAGAAAGTATATACTGAGGTATAATAAATATATTTATTATTGAAATGTACAGTTCCTAAATCATGTAATTATTAATAAAACTATGGTACTCCTCCCTTATGAGTCAGGTAACTATGGTACTCCTCCCTTATGAGTCAGGTAACTATGGTACTCCTCCCTTATGAGTCAGGTAACTATGGTACTCCTCCCTTATGAGTCAGGTAACTATGGTACTCCTCCCTTATGAGTCAGGTAACTATGG
>MJUT01013753.1:75093-87898 GCA_002080005.1 Gigantidas platifrons
TTTTTCTATTGAATTTTGTAAATGTTCCAACTGTGTGGTATTTTTTGTTTTTCATTCATTACATTTTGTCAGGATGTGCTTTACTTAGCAGCATGTGTCTATTAATAACTTAAAGGGGAATTTGCGGTAGTGACTACCACCAAAATTTGTCGGCGGAGCTTATCAGCAAAAATCTCCGTTGATATGAACAGCATATTTATGAACCTGTATGTCACATGACCATCTTGACCAAGGTCACATACCTCAGAAATTTGAAGTGATTTTTGTAGGTCTTAGACTGATGAAGAATATTATTTATGATAAGACTAAAAGTTTCGTAAGGAGGAACACTAGTGACCATGCCTGTCAAATATTTTGCACCAAAAGTAACTATGAAACTGTGTATCATTGATTTTTCCTCCTCGAGATGACCGTGGCCAAAATAATGAAGAAACTGAATGTTTGCTCCGCCCACAGCTATTTATACCCACGCTCCCGCTTTAACAGTTTCTAGTCAATCTAAGGATAATTGAAATCTTACCTCCCCTTTATTAATAATGAAAAAATTATCACCAACTGCACCTTCTCTTATGATAAAATCGCCTTCATGGAAAAAGTCCTACAAGAAAAATAAATTGATATCTAATTATAGGAGTAGTATAGGGAGTTCATCCAGAGACTAGTGTGAATAAATCAAATCAAAATATTGACTAGTTTTTGTTTTTATTTTGATATAATAACATGTTTATCATGTTCTAAAAATAGAAATCTAAATTATTTAACACATTTCAAGTGTCATTATTCTGATAATAATAGGATCTCCTGCAAATAAATATACAATTCACATACATTTTTCGGAAAATATATAATTTATTTATATGAGCTTCAGAAACAGGTAGAAAAGCGAGTTTTTCTAGCATGTTTCGCAGCAAGTGCCAAATAATTATATATTTAACGACAATGTTTATATATTGTGTTTATCCTGCAATATCAAAAAGTGTTGTTCTAATCGTTTTATATGGTGACATCTGTGATGAAAGAGCTTGTACTGTTACCATTTCTTTCTGTCACTCTACATGAATCAGATACCAGAAATGCTTTAAGTCCATGACTAAATAACAGTGAAGTTTATATATTAATTTGACATCCTTTATTAGTACTCAAAGTCACATCATTTCATGATAAAGAACGTTAGGATCAGTCTTTGCACATAAAATGTATACATGTAAATATAAAATGAATTATCAGAAATAATTTCAGTAATATATATCAAATTTGAGATATCAAGTATAACCCCCTTCAAGCATAGACAGTCTTAACTAGGTCCCATCCTAAGTTTGGACATTGTAATATTCCCCTGATGCATGTAATTATAGGTATGAGGATATGATGAAATCAATATTTACAGACAAGGTAATTTAAACTAATAATTAAAAAGTCTTTTTTATATCATTATAACAAATAATCAAGAAATTTGATACTTTTATTGATTTTCATTATTCATTAAAATCTACAGAAAGAAAGGAAATGTATTTAATTGTAAAAAATAGTATATAATAGTAACATGAAAACCTGATTAAACAAGGATAAACTACTTTTTTGTACATTAACAGATCAGTAACGCTAAATATTGAATTAAACTAATAAAAACATACCACTTCGAGCACATCAGCTATTTTAGCAAGTTTTTCTGTAGGAAGGTTGTGCAATAATTGAACACTGAAAAATAAAATAAGTGATTGATGGAAATTGACAGAACAACACGAAACACGGTTTTCAGCAACATATATATCTTGTGTTTTAAATATGAATTTCCCACAAACGACAGGAGATGTTAACCCATAATTCCATTTGTGTGAAGATCCCTTGGATCTTATTTTTTTTTTTATCATTGGTGTTTGTTTTATCACTTCAAGAGCAATTGGGCTTAAATGACTATCTTTATGAGTTATTGTTTATGTTGTGCACATGTCAGTATTTCCTGGCTATCCATTAATATTTGATGGTTTGATTTGGTTTATGGTGTTTAATGCCACTTTCAACAATATTTCAGTTATATCGTGGCACTCAGTTTTATTGGTGGAAGAAACCGGAATACCCTGAGAAAACCACCGACCTGTAGAAAGTCACTTACAAACTTGATCACATATTGTATCGAGTACACCTCGCAATGAACGGGGTTTGAACTCACAATTTGAGTGGTGATAACCACTGATTACACAGGTAGCTGTAAATCCATCTACCATACGATCACGATCACGACAGCCCAGTATGGTGATTTGTCTATTTTGATGTAGCTGTAAATCCATCTACCATACGATCACGATCACGGCAGCCCAGTATGGTGATTTGTCTATTTTGATTGTTGACAGATTTCACTGTCTATCTGTCTTGTTTTTCAATGTTTTCCTTTTTCTATCCACATTTGCTACACTTATAACATAAATATTGCTAATTTAATAATTGGAATTTCATATCAATTTATTTGACTTGATCATTCACATTGTATAACATTTTATCCTAGAATGTCCATTAAGGTTGTTGAACAATGTCTTGTTAATTGAAGCAAACAAAGTCAATTGAATTTACCTTTTTTTAAATGTTTTATATGTCTACAGCAACAAAAATAAACACCATGTCAACGGTTAGACAAAATAAATAACATTTAAGAATGTGGGAATGACAGTATAATTGGTGGCTTCTGTGGGTGTGAATAGGACTGAACGTCAAGACAGTAATAATGTTAGAATTGTATAATCAGAAGATTTATTGATATATAGATATAGTGATAATTACATATCAATATTGTGACGCTAATAGCATATATTCTATTGAAAACAAAATAACAAAAATGACAAACTGAGTTAAATATCTGAAAAAACATTGTACAAAACATAGGATCACCCGAATCTTAAACAACACGTCTGGTTATCAATTGTCTAAATAATGATGTAGTTTCTAATCAGAGTATACAGGGTCATAGGTTAGGGTTATGGAGCTTATGTAGGATTAAATAGTGTCCGCTGTGAAATATTGTCCTCTGTTACAATTGTTTTCTATGATAAAGTCCGAGAACGGAATAAAGTGCAGAGGTGACTTCTTTTGGTCTGTTGGGGATTTTTCATTTGAAAAAGATACAATCGGACACAATTTCACAGGACAATATTATGGCTTACACTTAAACGTCACTTTAGTTTACAAAAGCTTAATATGTTAAAACATGATAGGATGTGATGCTCATAATTTTGAATGTAAAAAAAAACACAGATGAGTGAGGTAGTTAGTAATTGTTGTTTACATCTAAACCAAATAAACAATTTGTCAGATCTATCATGGCGATAACAAGTTAAACTCAATGAAATGATGATGTCCTCATTGTACTAGACCAACACAACATGCTTAATTGAATCTTTATAGTGCTAGGTCACTGAAACAACAGTCGGTGGATAGACACTCCACTAAAACACATTGTTCTGATTAATAGCCAACCATGCAGTCTTTACTCAAACAGAAGATCTACCACAGTTGAGTCGAACAGACTAACAATTATACCACAAGTGAGTTTAAAAAAAGACAAATAAAACATAGTTTTAAAACAAGATGATATAATGTTATTTCAAGAACTAGTACAATTAAAGGTTGTGTGTCTCGCCCAACATGTATTTTTGAACGTACTCAGTGAACGTTATTCCAGAGACGCACTCAATTTGATATCTATGTTTTTATTATCCTTTATTTTTAGATATACCTTATAAGAATTCTTAATTTGAGTAATTCATATTCATATGTAAGAAAAGTTGCATGTACAAACGTCTTAATGAAATATCTAATAAAAAAAACTACAACAACGAATTCAAAATTGGGCCGATCCAACTGCTGTAACGATATGGTAAAAAGCAAGCATGTAAAATGTTGAGGAATTTTTATTTAAAATGTTGGAGTTGTTACAACATTTTGTGACGGACAAGTGAAAGTCATGAAAACAATACAAAGAATTTCATCCATCATTTCAGTGTCTGAATTCTGTTTCAAATGAAGTCTTATCTACCTACACGTAACTCTGATATTATTCATTAAACAATGGTCATCTTTGACATTGAGAACAAAACGACAGAGCCCTTGTAAAGAAATTAATGGTTAATTTATATCCTGCGTTGAACAATCAATTCAATAATTTACAGGCAAAAACATGTCTAAATCATGAATAACAGTTTTATATTAAGGAAAGCAAATGTCATAAATAATTTATAAGTATCAGAGAGACTGTTTACATTTTGTCTCAAAAGAGCCATTTGTTTTAATCTATTCCCAGCGTTTGTGTTCATGTCGAATTTCCGAAAGGCTTAACAATTCATAATTTTTTTCTGAAATAGTTCAGTGCTCTCAAGACCAATGAAGATGAACTGTTAATGAACTACTGAGAATCGAGTCCATGTCTAATTTCCCAAAGACTTAAAAATGTATTTATATATATTTTCTCAAATAGCTTAGTGCTTTCAAGGACGAGGAGGATGAACACATAAAGAGCTACCTAAAGACATAAACAAGAATGGTAGAACCAACAAACATTACATTTCTGATCAGTTGGCATGAAAAGAGGACTTTTTGTGATTCTTTTATTGATTGGTTTTTAAACTCAAGTTAGTAGCATTTCATCTTATTTTCAAGAAAAAAACAAGATAACAACAGATTATATAACTAAATATGTGTTTCTTGAATTGGGTGGATCTGGGTGGAAAGGGTTATTTAGATTGGCCTATAAAAAGGATATAATGGAAGAGTCAGAATAAATTTCCACTCCTACTACATTTTTTCCACATTAGGAGAAGCTGCTAGTAGTTTTTGTACGTGTAATGAGTATGACATTCTCTATACACATGGCACTTATTTACGTTACTCTTAGCAGGCTTTGAAAAAAAGGGTGCACTCAACTTGCAGCCGCAAGTGATAAAGTTTACCAGTTGCTTGCCCATGGTCGGTGGTTCTCTCCGGGTACTCCGGCTTCCTCCACCACTAAAACTGGTCGCCATGATATAGCTGAAATATTGCTGAAAGTGGCATTAAACACAAAAATTCAAATTCTTAGCAGGCTTTCATCTACACTTCCTTCAAAGTGTGACCAATTGACAAATATCGATAATAAGTGCAGCATTGAAAGGTTAAATACCTTTGTAAAAATTTGATATTTTCTTCTTGTCGTTGTAAGCCAGTTTTCATCATGATAGCCTGGAATATTCGTCGGTCTAAAACCCATACTCGAACGTCCGTCAATGCTGAGAATATAAAAAAATGTATTGAAGCTAGATATTCAATATGTTAATTTAATTTCATACAATATAATACATATTTTAAAAAACAAAGAAAGTAAATTTTTATTAAAGCATACTTCAAGAATAAATAAATGGGAAAGCATTTCATAGGTTTTATGTCTGAATCCTAACATATCATTAAAACATGTTCTATAAAGAAGTGAACATGGAACATTAGGGTGTTTCAATCCATGTTGCTCTAACATTCAGAAACCATAAAGTCACTGTTGATTCAAATATATACACCATGAATGATTCCATTACAAATTGACAACAAATCTGGTATTTCACACTTCATTATGATATTGTCAATACATGTTAATCTATTGCCATATTAGGCCTTGGAACAGTAGACGTACCTGTTTGACTGATTGTTTACGGATTGGTGACGGATTGGTGAATGATCAGCAGCCGTAACTAAATGTGTATTTGACTGATTGTTTACTGACGGACGTAAATCGTAGGTTTTACGGTCACAAATTGAGTTTACATAAAGTTGCCCAGCATGTCCGCTGTGGCTTTTTGAGTGGGGAGGAGGGAGAGTTTGGTTGTCAGGTTATAGTATAGAAAGCCTGACCGTGGATCATAGTGAGTTAGGTGTTTGAGTGGGGAGGAGGAAGAGATTGGTTGTCAGGTTATAGTATAGAAAGCCTGACCGTGGATCATAGTGAGTTAGGTGTTTGAGTGGGGAGGAGGAAGAGATTGGTTGTCAGGTTATAGTATAGAAAGCCTGACCGTGGATCATAGTGAGTTAGGTGTTTGAGTGGGGAGGAGGAAGAGATTGGTTGTCAGGTTATAGTATAGAAAGCCTGACCATGGATCATAGTCAGTTAGGTGTTTGAAGAGTGCTATGCTCCATGCAAGATAAAGACCTCTTTTTGTAGACCCATGGAACTCACTACAAAAGACTAAATTTGTTGTCCTTACAAAACTCTCCGTACTTTTCCAATGGCAATGAAATGTCATTGCTTATGGTTATTTCTCCCTCATTTCAGATTTTTAAACTTGTTCTCGTCCTAAATATACATCAAATATTTGCCATTGAAGGTTAATCAACAAACAACCAAAGTAAAACATGCTCTGTATATGTTTAGAATAGATATATAAACAGAATAATGAGTATTATTGATGACAATTATATATGCACCAAGATCACTTTGTAGGTTATATAAATGTATTTTGATGAAATAATATGTATGTCACTATAAACACTTTAAAATCAAGACCTTATATAAAGTTATTTGGGCTGTTATGGTTTTGATCGTATGATAATTGGATTTACAACTACATATGTAATCAGAGCCTATCAGTACTAAAGTTGTCAGTTAAAATCCCTCTCATGGTAAGGTGTACTCGATACAACATTTTTATTCGTGGAAGAAACAAGAGTACCCTAAAAAAAACCAAACCAATCTGCTGCAAGCCACTGACAAACTTTATCACATAATGTTGTTTCAAGAACACCTCGCCACAAGCGGGATAGGAAATAACAACTTTAGTGGTGATAGGCACTGATTGTATATGTAGTTGTAAATCCAACTACCATAGGATCATGACCCCGACGGCCCCTATGAAATTAGGGTAAAATAATCGTTAATTCACGGTGAATAAAACATAGAGTACATACCTTTGACAGAGGCTGTTCGTGTACAATTATAGAGTATGGCTAATTCACCAAAAGCCCGACCTGCTATCATCTTGCCCAATACTTTGTTACTTTTCATCACCTCAAGTTCTCCGTCTATGAAAGAATAATTAAATTGTTAACAATAAAGAATACAATCATAGATTTTGCATGAGCATCATTTTTTTTATACACATGTTAAAGGTTTAATGTTGTTGATTTTGGTGATTTATTTTTAAAAGTTTTTTTTTTTTTGTATTGAAAGTTAATACCGGTATATACCTTCAAAACATGAGTATAAAATGTAATAAAAATACAATAGAAGATGAATATCATTTTATATTAGAGTGTAGCAAATATAATGATTTGAGAAAAAATATATATAATAAAACAGTATTACTGGAGAAATCCATCTGCATATAAACTTATGCAATTATTACTTTCTGTTAGAAATATAAAGGAGTTAAACATGATTAGAGTTATTGGAACATTTTTGTATTGAGCAGAGAAAAATGTAATGCCTAAAATTATTATCATAAAAGATGTCATATATGTATAATTATGCATCACACTCCGTGATATGTGTATCTTTATCCATATATATATTATATTTACATTTAATATACAGTTTATGTGATATCTATAGCTGGTACTTATAACATGCAATATATCTATATTGTACCATCCTATAAGCTGTATTTGCTTTCGAAAATAAAATATTATTACATGTATTATTATAATTATATCAATAAGATGTCCAATAGCAGTCACAATAATTCTCAAACTTCCGGAACACCTGAGTTCGCCCCCGATTGTTAGTGGGGTTCGTGTTACTCGATCGTTAGTTTTATGTGTATGTTTTGTAGATTGTAATTTGTCCTTTTGTACTTTTTCTTTTGGCCATTCTGTAGTCTGTCCTTCTTCTTTTAAGGATTCTGACTACCTCTTTGGTATCTTCAAACTCTTCTTTGATTCTATCATTGACGATAACATATAACAATAACAAGATGAAGAACAGTAGTCAAGGTGTTCATTGACAGTAGACCTTATCAACAAGATCACAAAAGTCCATCACAGTGATCTTTGATTCTGTCATTGGTGATCACATATAACAACAACAAGATGAAGAACAGTAGTCAAGGTGTTCATTGACAGTAGACTTTATCAACAAGATCACAAAAGTCCATCACAGTGATCTTTGATTCTGTCATTGGTGATCACATATGACAACAACAAGATGAAGAACAGTAGTCAAGGTGTTCATTGACAGTAGACTTTATCAACAAGATCACAAAAGTCTGACACAGTGATCTTTGATTCTGTCATTGGTGATCACTTATGACAACAACAAGATGAAGAACAGTAGTCAGGGTGTTCATTGACAGTAGACTTTATCAACAAGGTCACGAAAGTCCATCACAGTGATCTTTGATTCTGTCATTGGTGATCACTTATGACAAACAGAGGAAGAACAGTAATAACAATAACCATTTTTCTTCTATCCAGATGAGACTGGAACGACGTCAGAGGTACAATGCATATTTTGTGTCATTTCTTAACATATTAAGTGAATAGCTAGTTACATTTGTTAGATTTGCATTATTTCATTAAACTACAACTGTACTTGAAATTTGTCTTTTAATCTTCATTGTAACTATTGATTGTTTCATTAAGAATGTCTGAAGATACTAAAGGGGGGTAATCAGAAGCTGTAAATAGAAGTACAGACATTATACAGTGGCCAAAAGAAAAAAAGGACAAAAGGACAAACAATAATCTACAAAATATTACACAGAAAACAAAAAATCGAGCAACATGATCTCCACTAAAAACTGAGATGAGGTGCTTGTGAAGGGTTAGCGGTTCCTGCTCCACTAGCAACACCCGTTATTAACAATATTGATATTGAATGTGTACGAATTGCATATTGCTCAATAACATTTAACCAAACTCTGAAAAGTTGCTCACATGAGTGTCTTGTAAGATGTGCTTTTGGCCATGATATAAAAACATGAATGAATGGGTATTATGCATAATGTGCCTTGAAATCTCCAGAAAAAAAATAGTTTGTGTTTATTGCCATTTTAAATCTATTTTTGACATTAGAGAAATTATTTGCCACAAGTAATAAGATTACTTTAAACATATTTTATTGTCATACAAAACAAGACAAATGGATAAGACACAAGTTGTAAACTTATGAAGTCTTCTCCAGTACATATATAAACATTAGCAATGACAATATATTACAAATACAGATAAAATGAATAACTACTACAGCAAAAATTGAAGATAACATAACAGGACAAAAACAGTTCTATTGGTTGGAATATAAGAGTCAGTTTTGTATACTATTTATCTTTAAACACAAATACAGGAACGTATATACAAAGTCGTTGTTGTCTGATGTATATTCAATATATAAATTTACTGGACAAATCTTTTAGAGTTAACAATGAATTTTTGGACGAGCAAGAACAGTTTAGAGTTTTTGTCATTTTCAAAAGATGCATTTCCAAATAATATATTTTCGATGCTTATATCAAAACCCAAATTACACATACCACGGAATAGTTGTATTCTGTGTTCATTATATATATTACATCTTAAAAAGAAATGGTCCACAGACTCGATGTAATTTCCACAATCACAATTACAAGAGGCAATTAAATTACATTTGAATAGATCACATTTGAGGCTACTACATTTTTGACGTAAGCGTGCATGTAATATATTAGCAATTCTAATACCAGTAGAAAAATATATTGATTCATTCTGGTTGCAAATAATCTGGATATATGGTTAAATATGTGTATTGAAAAAACAAAACAAAAAACTTGGTTTTTAATTAAATTGTTTTTTTAAAATCAAACATTATTCAGGGGCCGACGTGGTAATGATCATATGGTAGTTGGATTTACAACTACCTATGCAATAGTGCATATCACCACTAAAGTTGTGAGTTGGAATCCTACAGATGGTGAGGTGTACTCGATACAACATTATGTGATAAAGTTTATCATTGACTTGCAGCAGATCTGTGGTTTCTCCGGGTACTCTGGTTTCCTTTACCAATAAAACTGACAGCCACGATATAGCTGAAATATTGTTGAAAGTGGAATTAAACACCATGACCCTAACCCTTAAATATCATTTAACAAATGAAGGGTTTCTAATTACATTAACCATGTTAGAGGGAATATTGAGAAAAAGAAAATCATTATGGAAAAAAAAAATAAGGTACAAATTTTAATAAATGCAAATAACATGAACTCCTACAAAAAACTTCATATAATTTTAATGAATATATCCACAATGCTTAATGATCTTTTCTGATTTTTCAAAGGTTACTCCATCATAATAGAATCAAAAAATGTTGTTCGAGTATGGTCAAAAGTAGTCACTGTCTGATCTTAATATTTGCTTAATGATATATATGGAACAATACTCACATGTGTTGAGGATGGTATGGAGGTTGAAATTTTAGAACAACTCCAGTCTGCATTAGTAATTGAGGCAAATAATTATTCACCATAATAGATTTAAAAATGGCATTATAGACAAACTAGTTTTTTTTCTGGAGATTTCAAGGCCAAGAGGAGGTGCACATTATGCACCAATGCACCTTATGCAATGGTAATGATAGTATAATGTTTCTATAGGTCATGTACTTATACATCTACATTGTATACATATACATGTATAAGATGAGTTGAATTTTTTTCTGGGGAGTTTTAATCAATGGGTGATTGACTTCTCTCTTCCAGTCATACAATAAGAAGTTTAAATGTCCAACAATAGGATTCACCTGTAAACAAAGGCAATTGTATTTCTTCAATAGATCAGTTCCAATTGGAGTTTTTTAAACTCCTAACACAGTACCAATTGAAACATGGGTAAACTAACAGCGGGTCCGCTATAATACTTTTTTTTAGATTATATATACACCTAATATGTTTTTTTTACATTTTGTTGACTAATGGTAAAACATTTCATTTTCTTGAAATTGATTGAGTAAAATAATAACTTAACCGACACACAGATAATAACACAGCTGTCAAGTTTTATATGTTTCCAATCAAGGCTAAAACAGATTGGGAATAAAACAAGATCCAACTTAATCCACCGCTATCAATGCTCTGAATACTAAATAATATCGTGCTATAACCGGTGAAAAAATTAACGACACAATGAAATTAGATCTATGCATTGTATTTAATGGTGATAATGACCGATTTATCAGTATATACATGTTAATATTATTATACCAGCAAGAGAGAAAAAGAGAAACGCATGTTTTTCTGATGATCATATGTCAAAAGCTTTACAAGAATTGCTGATTAAACATTGATGAGTTGTGTTTTTGTTCCACTCATGATGAAAGACATGTGTGAGCCGAGTGACTTTGTGTGTGACATTAACACATTTTCTGGTCTGTGGGGTTAGCCAGTGGAGGATTGGGAAACTGTTTTGGTTTACCTTAAAGTAATATGAAAGGCCAATATCGTGGAATTTTTGGATTAAATATTTTCACTTAATATGTCACTTAATTTTAACTAAAATTAACTGCATAACATTAAAAATCCGCTCAAAAGCAGATTTTAAGAGCAAATCGCAAAATATTTGACAGCTGATAATTCTCTTTTCCAGTACAGTAATGCAAATGATATGTGTGTAACACAAGATTTGAACTCTTTCGGGGATATTATCGCTCATGCGCAATGTTCAGTTGATGAAAAAAAAAAATATATTCCGTGTGTACCACATATAAGAATAATTGCAAACAAAAAAAATTGGTTCACACGACATGAAACAGACAGATTCCTCAATAATCATTGTCAGGAATGTGTGCGTGCTTATACCTCAGCATCCATGATTGATTATCTTTTCTTCACAAGGTCATGATCGGCAATCATTGGACCAAAACTTTTCTTCACGAGGTTATGATCGGCAATCATCGGAAAACAAAACAACCAAAAGTTAATCAGTCTCCACAATAATGGCGAGGATGATAAACATGCACACGGATTTACAGATTTCTAGTTGTTGGGAACATATTTCGACATGAAACATGCATGAATAGCTTAGTAAAGGTACCACCGTATTCCAAATTGAATTTTCAGGGAAAAATTTTCTTCACCCAAAACTAGTGTAATATTACTTTAAATTGCTGGGCGACGCGATATTGTGATTACCTCATAGTCATATTAATAGCCCCTACCCCCAAATTTTCCCCCCGATTTACTTTCTGACATTTGTACCATTCTTCTTCTCAATAGCCTTTTAATAAATTATGTAATTGATGTGCACTATTATAAATCTCAATTTGACATTGCTTTCAAGTCAATATCACGTCAGAGTTTCCGACATACAAGTGTTTTTTCTTCTTTTTCAGGAAAGTGGTTAAAAGCATATACTACAATACGTCATAGTGGTTCAACGAAATTGTATCAAAGGTAGTGCACAGACTTTGTCAGTTGTCAACTTTTTACATCTCCTCAGTAGATAAAAATTACATGATCAAAACTAAACTTCCATTTCTCTATTTCACTAGTACAGTTGTCAGACACTATTGTCTTTCACTAGTACAGTTGTCAGACACTATTGTCTTTCACTAGTACAGTTGTCAGACACTATTGTCTTTCGTTAGTACAGTTGTCAGACACTATTGTCTTTCACTAGTACAGTTGTCAGACACTATTGTCTTTCACTATTACAGTTGACAGACACTATGGTCTTTCACTAGTACAGTTGTCAGACACTATGGTCTTTCACTAGTACAGTTGTCAGACACTATGGTCTTTCACTAGTACAGTTGTCAGACACTATGGTCTTTCACTAGTACAGTTGTCAGACACTATGGTCTTTCACTAGTACAGTTGTCAGACACTAT
>MJUT01013753.1:94933-117405 GCA_002080005.1 Gigantidas platifrons
AAAGGGGTAATCAGAAGCCGTAAATCTAAGATACCAAAGGGGTAATCAGAAGCCGTAAATCTAAGATACCAAAGGGGTAATCAGAAGTCGTAAATCTAAGATATCAAAGGGATGATCAGAAGCTGTAAATCTAAGATACCAAAGGGGTAATCAGAAGCCGTAAATCTAAGATACCAAAGGGTAATCAGAAGCCGTAAATCTAAGATACCAAAGGGGTAATCAGAAGCCATAAATCGAAGGACAGACAACAAAATGACCAAAAGAAAAAGAACGAAAGAACAAACAACGATCTACAAAACAATACACAGAAAACTAAAAACTGGGCAACCCAATCAGACTATAGCTGGGGATGAACTCAAGTGCTTCGTATGGGTTACCTGTTCCTGCTCCACATGTGACAACTGTCGTGTTACTGTTAAATGACACGAACATCATCTGATGTGAAAATCGTGTTGAACACCAGTATAGTAAATAAATACAAATAACATTAATAGAACATGAAACACCTACAAAACAAATGGAAGTCAAGACGAATAGAACATTAAATATGTGCTGGTATACAAGACGAATAGAACATTAAATATGTGCTGGTATACAAGACGAATAGACAAGACATTAAATATGTGCTGGTATACAAGACGAATAGAACATTAAATATGTGCTGGTATACAAGACGAATAGAACATTAAATATGTGCTGGTATATGGATTTTTTTGTCTTGAACCAATCCGATGACCCATAAATACTGCCAATGTGATGCAATAAGTTTATTAGGTTACTGGGACAGTGCATGTATGGATGCTGGTATATGGATATTTTTGTCATGAACCAACCCGATGATGACCCATATATATATTGCCAATGTGAGACTAAAAATTTGTTCGTTACTGGCACATGTTTGAATGCTGGAATGTGGATATATACATATTATGATCTTGAACCTACCCGATGACCGATAAATACTGCCAATGTGGTATCATAAGTTTACTAGGTTACTGGGACAAAATGTATATGGATATAAGCTATTTTGAACCTACCTTCCGACATATACAGATGTTGACCAACATCTCCTACTCTAATTATATAATGACCCTGCTTTATCCCCCCAACCTGATGACCCATCCATATTGCCATGGTAATGCTATAAGTTTACTAGGTTACTGGGACAGTACATGTATGGATGTAAGCTAGTTTGAACCTACCTGCCGACACATACAGATGTTGACCAGCATCACCTTCTCTAATTATATAATGACCCTGCTTTATCCTTTTCTCATACATACAGTCAACAATCTCACGAACTTGTGTAGAATCAAGATTCTTTAAGAAATCGTTGTCATGAATTGCATCCTTAATAAGCTGTTTAGATCTAGACAATAGATAAATAATTGATAATAAATAAAACAGAATTAATTGAGTTATATACAATTCCTCCTACACTATTGACAGAAGGATCTATGTACAGGGCATCTTCTGTTCTCGAACTGACTGTGACAGTGCTTGGTGAAATGAAGATACAATAAAATAGCTACTTAACATTCCATATGTGAACATTTGAAACAAAAATACAACATGATCTGAATAAAGAAAACAAGAAAACCTTTCTGTACCGGATTGACTTTCCATGTTTGCTTGAATATCACAAATAAGATTCAATTCCTGATCTCGGGAAATCTTTACACATGTTAAACATGTCAGCCAATATGAAGATCATAATTGAGTTTTCCTGTTAGTATTGGCGATTCTTTTCTTTATCTTATAAGAAAAGCAAACAAAAGATGATTTCAAATTGAGGGTCTCTGCTCAGAATACACCGGGACATTTAGTACAAAGTTCTATTGAGACCACTTTTGAATAGATAATACAAATAATTTGATTATGATCATCATCCCATGTTTTTGTTATAAACATGATCAGTGTTAAAATGGTTAAAATATTTATAAGAGCTAATGAATCTATTATTTGGTGGTCTCGTTACAGGCATTGACGAGAAAGACTTTCACAGCATCATATTAATTTACTACAAACAAAATGGAACAAACTTTTGGTCTAAATTTCGAATACTAGAATTAAACTCTATTAATGGGAAAGTTTACAATAACATTTTCTGAGCTTTATCACAACACACGGTGTACAATTGATGTTCAGATTTCAAGCAATTATTCAGCTATATCATGACCAGAAAATGCTGCATTCAATGAAATGATGATGTCTGCTTGTACTAGCCCAACCAGTCTTTGCGTCTTTGCTTTTACTCGCTAAATCTGTGTGCTTAGTGGAGAAGCAGCAAATACCAATTTTATAGTCTTGTGTGTGTGCCTGACCTAAGCCAGGACTTGGATTTCAACGTCATATGTCGTGGGTTTTTTTTTGTATTCAGTGAGTTAATATGAGAGGTGATTGTTGGTTTTGTTGATATTTGTTGTATTTTTAACATTGACCATCACTGTGTAAACTTTCTTTCCCTAAGGAATAAATGCTAATATGCTCAAAAAAGATAATCTCTAGTATCAGTTAAAAATAAAGAAATTGTGTATGCCTTCGAATTATAAGGATTTAAATGACATTTTGTATATCTTATTTAGCCATAGCCATTATCAACTATTACTTTTACCAGACTCTTTGTGAATTACAGTTTTTGACAAGGATGTGAAGATTTCTTAATAAGATTTTGATGAAACATTATTAGATTAGAAACAGCACCTCTGGAAGCTATGTTATGCCTTATTAAATACCCGAAGGTTTCAGATGAACGGAAATATCAAATTATAGTCTAAATAGTTTAGGATTTAATATTTTTTTATACGAGTAGAAATAAAATTATTTGAAAATATCAATGCATATTATTATATTCAGTTTATGAATGTATACACATACTTTATAAACATTACTTGTTTTTTTTCACAAGACAGATAACTGGCTAAAGTTTGATTTAGGAGGTTCTATTCTCATTCAATTAATAATTTTAAATTACTACATTTCAAAGCATTGGGTTGACATTTGGACACAATAGGTCAACTTAGCAATTTCCACACAAAAAAAAAATTAAAGATACGCCTCCCCCACAAAATAAATAAATAAGCGGGGTGCTGGTGGGTGGGTTATGGTGTTTAACACCATTTTCAACAATATTTCAGTCATATGTGGCTATCAATTTTTGTGTGGAGGAAACAGAGTGCAAACTTTATCACAATGTTTTATTGCATACACCACGTCTGAGCGCGATTCGAACTCACAACGTTAGTGGTGATAGTTACAGATTGCATAGATAGTTATAAATCCAACTACCATACGATCACGATCAGGTGGTACCATCCAACGCTTACTTAGGAGTACAAATACAAGAAGATCTTAAATGGAAAGAACACATTAACAATGTTACTAAAAAAGCCAGTTCCACCTTGGGCTTCCTAAGAAGGAATTTACAACACTGTCAGAGAGAATGTAGAAAAACAGCCTACATTGCACTGGTCCGGTCAATAATGGAATACGGTGCTATCATCTGGGACCGGTATAATAAAAGTGATATTAATAAATTGGAAAATCTACAACGAAGGGGTGCCCGTTTCATTACTAAAGATTACAAGTCACGAGAAGAAGGAAACATCTGGGGCGGATCCTTGGGGGGTGGGGGCCCACCCCTAAAATTGGAATTTTTTTTATTTTTTTTGCGTAAAATCAGGAATTTTCACACGAAATACCCAAAAAAATTTCGCGCCTCGCTCCGCTCGCCGAAATTATTTTAAATACGCCCCCCTAACTTGAAATCCTGGATCGGTCCCTGAGCATGACTAAAATGCTAAGAGACTTAGATATACCACTGTTACAAACCAGGAGACAACACCAGCGACTGATATTCTTTTACAAAGTGGTTGAGGGGCAGATACCAGCGATTCCTCCTCATGAATATATATGTCAACAAAAAACCAAAGCGACACATCAGAGCTAGAACATTCCAGGACTGTGAAACCACGAACATTATAAACTCACAAGTCAGAAACAACACACACGCCGTAGTAGTCGAACATTCCAACACTGAACAATATAGAAACTCCTTATTCATAAGACCAGCCATAGACTGGAACCACCTAGACAACAGCATCGTAATAGCAGAAACCACAGAGGAGTCCAAAGGGCTACTAGCTATATGTAGTAGCCCCATATGCGACTAAATACGCCCCCCCGTCGTTTCATAGCCCAGCAGGGATTCTACGACGTACAAATACAGATCACGACGGCGCCTAAATAATATATAGGTAGCACACATCTTTATGACATTGTCTATAAATAATATATAGGTAGCACACATCTTTACGACATTGTCTATAAATAATATATAGGTAGTACACATCTTTACGACATTGTCTATAAATAATATATAGGTAGCACACATCTTTATGACATTGTCTATAAATAATATATAGGTAGCACACATCTTTACGACATTGTCTATAAATAATATATAGGTAGCACACATCTTTAAGACATTGTCTAATTTCCTATTCTAAAAATTATTACTTTAATGTATTAGGTTAGTGCATATCGTAATTAATATCTGATACATTACAAAGCAGGTGATTGGGTTAATTTACATTATTAGAAGATAAATTGATACCTTCTGATGGATATCAGAAATCAAATAAAAAATATTACACACAGCTGTCAGCCTACCATTGTTATCAGATCAAAAATACAATAAAATATAATGACGATATTCAAAAATGCATTTCTCTTAATTCATATTTAACCACATCTAACAGATTTATAAATTGATACTAGGTTCACATCTAATATAATATCTCTTGGCGATGATTTTTGCATACATAACAAGAGAAAATTGTACGTTTTTTTATGGAGGGATAACACAATTTATTACACTTACCTAACTATAAACGAAAAGCTTTTTACGTAATCTTTACAAAAACATTCATTTTTTTTACTTCTAGACTTGAATAAGAAGATGAATATTTATTTTGTAGACTATATTTTTACAATCATAGCACATCTTCTTAAACAACATATATAGTCAGTCCCGACCTCATCTATATCTGGTAGACCGGGTGGCTCAATGAGTTAGGTCGTTGGATCTAACAACTCATACAAGCATATCACCAATACGGCGTGGGTTCGCGCCCGGCTCTGTAAATTACAAAAAAGGTGCACTCGACTCGCAACCGCAATTGACAAAATTTACCAGTTGCTTGCCTATGGTCGGTGGTTCTCTCCGGGTACTCCGGCTTCCTCCATCACTAAAACTGGTCACCATGATATAGATGAAATATTGTTCAAAGTGGCGTTGAAACACCAAAAATTAAAAATTAAAAAATTCACTTATACAATGTATATGCAAATTTTGCTTAAATTTACGGGTATTTTTTGGGAAAAATTTTAGCCATAATCCCCACCTCCCTTTACAGCCAACAACAAAATGAAGCTCCGACGTTGCTTTACATGTAAGTGATGTCAATGTCAATTTCCAACAAACACGCAGTTATAAATGACTGTATAGGTATTCTGTTTAAACAATCATATATATACGTCTATATTTACACATTTATATCTGAGGTGCAATTCATGACAGCTGGTGATGTTCCGATTGTTAGTCAATAAAATGTGTGTTGATCTGCCAAACAGACCTCACCAAAAAATGGGATGGAAGATATTTACAAAAAATGGGTATTATTAGGAAGGAATATCAGGGTACCTCGCACTACAGCCCAATAAACTAAGCCTATTTTTTTTAACGAACACATTGTCCAGGGTTTATTCGAGATGAAGGACACAAATTGTGTTATGATAAAATAACATGTATCTTTCATATACATGTACATGTATTTTAGAAAAAAATATTGTTGAAAGTGACGTTAAACACCATAAACCAAACCATCCTTATATTCATATACATGTGTCTTATATTTTTCTTCTTTCTGAAATGTACATTTGTATGTCATTTCACTTTGTCGTTTGATTGGTGGTTCACACCATATGCTAAATTATCAGCTTTTTTCCCACCCAGGAGCCACCAAGAAGGGTTGAAAAATGCTTTGGGTTATAATTATTTTTTTTTACAATAACAACTTTCTCACATCTCAAATCGTGCTCTACACCCACTGGAACCAGAAAATGATAATAGGTTATGCTTAATATTTTATAGATACGTATGAAAATGCAACATTACATTGCAGTGTTAGAGGTAGATTTTTAGCTGACACCCCCTCCCTTTTTTAGGATTCAGAGGAGTAGATACGTTGCATGATTGTCACTTGCTTGAGACGATTGTACTATTTGTTTCATGTGACAGTACGATAAAAACAATTCACCCTATAAAATGTATAATCAAACATTCCGAGTTATTGCTGCCATTTTAATGATAAAGAAAATATATGTACCACTCCCTTAAACCAAGCACATGTTATTGTATGAACGTCAGCCTTGGATTTTGACGTCAAACAGGTGTTGCAGTATACCCAGAGGTGGATTTAGAGGGGGCGTGCGGGGCGTGCGCCCCCCTAAAATTCGCAAAGCATATGTTATACAACGTTAATTAAGCAATTCAACAAACAACTTTTTGTAACTTCAATAAAAAAAGCTTGTGTTATTTTGACCACAATGAATCCCTATTATTACTGTGGCAGCAATCTTATCTGAAACTGTTCAAAAGTCAAAATGAATAGTAATGATAATGATATTAGGAGTAAATTTGGGATATCATTCTAAAAAGTTCTACCCATTGATAAATGATCAGTATACTGTCCGTCCGGATGAAGCTTTTCGTTTCGCCGTTGGTTCATTCATTGAAAACGTATGATTCGTTCTTGTTTATAGACAAACAAAGGTGAATAGGTTAACATTTATGCTGTATGAAACGATTCTGATCATCTAATTTAGTTACGTTAGCTAAAGGTGAATATGTTAACATTTATGCTGCACGAAACGATTCTGATCATCTAATTTAGTTACGTTAGCTAATCAGAAATCAACAAGTTCATGTATTGAAAATTTCCGCTTTTGTTTATCTTTTAACAAGAGCGGTCGAATCATACGTTTTCAATGAATGAATCAAACGACGAAAAGAACAGTTCCATCCGGACGGGAAGTACTAACTAGAACCACCCGAAAGGACAAGCACCGAAAGTACAGACCAATTAGTGAAATGAGGAATGCTTTAAAACTAAACCAATAGTTCTTTGAAGGGTTAAAATATCGTGATCGATCACAGGCACTTGGGTCCAGGATATTTTCTTCTTCTGCAATTTTATCAATAAAATGTGCATCTACAACGTATATGAACCCGTTTGACATGCTTCGTTGTGAAATACACGCCTTTATGAACTATACCCCATTTTCCTAATATCTAGTATATGGTAGATATTAGGAAAATGGGGTATAGTTCATAAAGGCGTTTATTTCACAACGAAGCATGTCAAACGGGTTCATATACGTTGTAGATGCATATTTTATTGATAAAATTGCAGAAGAAGAAAATATCCTGGACCCAAGTGCCTGTGATCGATCAGTGATGAGTTGAACAATTCGCATCATGGTTGTTCAAAAAAAGTTTTACTTTAGGTTCTTATAATCTGACAAAAACATACTGTCAACAATTATCCGACAAAATTAAGACTCAAAGTCAATTTTTTTTTGGTCTGATAAAAATGGTGTGGTTGATTCAAAATTGTCGTTCAAATAAATGTATAATTCCTTAAACCCCCAGAGCTTCTGGGGGGCTTCGCCCCCTGGGCCCCCTACCAGGGCTCTGTCCTGGATCCGCTGGGGACCTTAACCGGTCCCGAGAACTATCGCCTACTCACGCCCCCCCTAACCACAAATCCTGGATCCGCCCCTGGTACCAACGGCGTGATTTCAAAACCAGCCGAAGGAAGAACAATATATCAAAAAAGAAATGTCAACTAAAAATATAACTAATTTTCTTTAACACTATTGGGTTGAATTTTCAGACGGACAAATAAAATATTTAACACAACCTAGAATCCGCTCGAAATTCAGTGTGGGCAGATCTATACATCGTATGGTTGTCTCTTCATTTGAGACATCGGCCGACATCATGTGTTTGTTCTTTATATTAATGACTTGGAAATAATTAGTTGGGTTTTTCCACTGCTAATTATAGTTTTTTTATGATTGTTTTCTTATATCATTGTTGCTTGTAAACAAACGGTTTACTTTTGACATGATGATATTTTACATTTTCACACTTCGGACCAGCACCATCAATTTTTGTCTTCTATTTTTACCTACATTTTATGGTCCATAAATTGAGGAATATGACAAAGCCATTTATCAACCTACATGGTAATGTAACCACGTTAAAATGGAGTACTGAAATGACAATATCAATATGCATGATAACGTAACCTAGTCATAATGGAGTAGTGAAATGAACGATCTAGCTTATTTCATTTTCAGTAGTAATGGATGTTATTTTAATACCGTAGTATCGAATTTTACTTCTGGTATTATTTATAGGAAATTGATTATTTAAAAAAGTTATTAAAGAAATAAAAGGTTAAATGTGTTGTGAAGAATTAAATTTCAATACAATTGGACTACATATTTATGCTGCTAAACGCCACTTTTAACAAAATTTCAATTATATCGCGAACTACATGAAAAAGAAAAAGTGAAATAAATAAGTATACATATACCTGAAATCCTTGTCGAAATGTTTCAGTTCTAATATTTCAATATTTTGATTGGCATTTGAGCTTTCACCAGACACACCCTGTTTTTTGGTTCGTGTTTCTTGCCCTGCCATCGTTGCATCTTCCTGAATTGTTGCCAAAATGTCCGGTTTCCCTGCATCTTTATGAACTTTGATTTGTAACACAGATTGTAACTTGTCCACTTCGGCACGTAATTTAGAAATTTCAACATCCTTTTCTTCCAATAGTCTACACTTTTCCACAAGTTCTCCTTCATATCGTTGTATTTTAGAATCTCTGGATCGAATTTCCTTTCTTAATTCCGGAACTAAATGTTTTAATTTAATAACATCTACCTGTTCACCGTCAATAACAATATTTGTAGAACTGGCACCATTCCCCATCTTGTTCCCCGATGGAGCAACATGAGAAATATGATACACGCCTGGTGCCCTTGAGGTGACAGGAGGTTTACTGGTACCAGTTTTATTCAATACTGAAGTATTTGATTTGTTACTTTCACTACTATGGCTGGGTAAAGGCATGTCTGTGGAATTGTATTTACGTCAACCAGTTCTGTTAATTCTATAGGCTGTCGGAAAATTGACTGGCTTGATTGATAGAAGTGTATTGCTTAGCAACAGAATTAAACATCGGTTTAACACCTGTTGGTCACAAAAATTGTCACTTATCGCTAAAGAGTCTGAAAAAGAACAAAATAATCACAGGATTAAATTCTGAACAGGAATTCACACCCGACGTTATACCAGTATTGATCGTGTATATGTTATATCTATATGTTACGTTTAAGTCATTGATTACAAGGCAATGTTCTTCAGTATCAGTATATATACATTTTAATTGTTAGTTCATCCTTGTTGAAGATGCAGTGAGACAATTATACTATTATATATAATATCTAATTTGATACAAGAATGCATATTGTAAATAAAAATCGATGTCAAAGATTCGTAACAAACAAATATATATGAACGAAACATTTGTATGTTTTGCAATATTTTTTTAACATTGAAAAAATAAATCATGAAAACGTAATTGACGGAACAATTTTGAAAATTTTAATTAAAAAAACGTAATATATATTTGTTTTCTTTTTTTTTACCATAAAATATATAGATATAATTCTGTTTACGTTTTTTTCCCATACATACAACTTCAACACTATACTGAGAAAAATATATCCACTAGGTTTTGCTTGTTTGTTTGTTTGATTGTGTCAAGTTAACGCCACTTTCAACAATATTTCAGTTATATCGTGGCGGTCAGTTTTATTGGTGGAGGAAACTGGACGACCCGGAGAAAACCGCCGATCTGTCGTAAGTCACTGACAAACTTTATCATATAATGTACATCTCACTCTGATGGAGATTCGAACTCGCAACATCAGTGGTGATAGGCACTGATTGCATAGGTAGTTGTAACTACCATACGATCATGACTACGAAGGCCTCAATATTCACTAGGAGACTGGTTAGTAGAAGCCTTAATTAGCATGCTTGTGAATCCTACACTTATGTAATTTTATAGTTGTGTTATATTGTAGTCTGTTTATTATATGTATAGGTATGTATAAATTAAAGATATTCTTAAGCTTTTCGCCAACTTTCAACAAATAAATATATATAACCATAATAACGTTTTTTTATTGTTGTGTAGGGTCACTTTCAATACACGTTCAACTGTATAGTGACCATCAGTATTTCTGGGAAAAGGTAGCCCAAACAGGTATAACAGATGAGAGCCCGACCTTAAAACAGGCGTCTCTTGATACCCATTTGACACTTGAAGTGGTTATTAATGGTGGAAGCACCTGAGTTCACCCCCAGTTTTTAGTGGGGTTCGTGTCACTCGATCTTTAGTTTTATATGTATGTTTTGTAGATCGTTGTTTGTCCTTTTGTACTTTTTCTTTTGGCCATTGTGTTGTCTGTTCTTTTTCGATATATGGATTCTGATTATCCTTTTAGCATCTTCAAACTTTTCTTGCCATTAACGAGGTCAAAAGTCATCAACCTTTACCATCTCGTATGTACTGTGACCAACTGATACCCCTGTATTTGATTATAGAGAAGATGCGTCCTAAATTAATGCTCATATAATATATATTATATTTGAAATAAAGAGAAATACGTGTCCATGTTACATGCAAATGATGGTAAGAAGATGTTATTCAATATCTTAATATGACGTCCTTCATTGGATATATAAAGAATTAAAGGATAGAATTACTGACAGTCTTTGCTTCGCACATGCGCATTGACCAAAAATTACATATTGTTTTAATTTAGGTAGGTGGTGCATATTACTATTACAATATTACTTTTGTTTCTTTACATATATTTATTTTCAGGATAAAATACTAAACACAACAATCAATCGACTTTGCCACTTGTAAATTGTTATCTTCGTGTGTTGTTGTTACCAAGGAGTACTGGTGACAATGACGTATCTGGTTATTGACTTGTTTTATGATGTTTTGAGCATTTCACTTGTTTAAGTTACTAAATTCTAAATGCCATAAAATAGGAAAATGTCAGTAGCTTAATTTCAACTCGGGATGTTTTTTCTATATATAATTAAAAACTACTATAAACAAGAATGTTAGTCGATTTAGTTCAGAGATATATTGCAAATACTGGTTTTCCCTTACAACATGTAAGATTTTCCATATCCGACTCGAAATAATTCATAGAAGACATATATTGTTTGATATTTTAACATGGGAATCAGGTGTATTTTTTCAATCCTTATCGCTCGGAATATGTTTTTAAATCAAATTAAAGTTCCCATGTTAAAATCGCATATAAGATATTGCTTCTATGAATTATTTCTTAGGTAATAAAAAAAATCAAAAACATTATGATTTAGATATAAAATGTATACTAGTATTGCGACAGAAAGATCAATATATCGTTTGCAACAACAATCTAAGTATTACTGTCTTGGCTGTTTATGCTAAAATTAAAGGTTATTCTAATATAATTCAATTTGATGCGAACACTGCAATCTGATTGGCTGATCCGCCTGCAGCAGCATTGGTTATACTCGATAACCTGGGTTGATATTGTGATGTCACCAACATGTTCATTCGCCAACGACAAATTCAAAAAGTCCCATTAACAAATTGTAATTAAAATCGAGGAATCATTACATTTTGTTTTTGAACAAGTTATACTTGTATAATCTGGGGCCTGTTTAACGAAACTATCCTAAGACATGTCTTAGGACCATAATTAGGACCATCTTAGGACATGCCTGAGACAGCACAACGAAGGTGTCTAAAGACCATCCTAGTAAAGATGGTCTTAAGACCACCCTAAGATATTCATTGATTAAAATATCCATATGGAGTGGAGATAATTATCCCAATAAAGAAAAGGAAAATTTTATATTAATTATGAGCTTTCAATAAATTTAAAATCAGAAAGAAATTTAAATTAAAAAGACAATTTGTAGTTAATCACAAGTTTTAGAGTTAAAATGTCTCTTCTGTACAATATGCATATCGAAATTGCCAGTCTATATTTACATTATTAAGCTTTCAAACGAGTTATTTACGGGTAGTACACCCTATATAGATGAAAATAGTGAGTATATATTTACATTATAAGCTTTCAAACGAGTTATTTACGGGTAGTACACCCTATATAGATGAAAACAGTGAGTAAAGTCGTGCAAATCGTGTTCATTTATATGATAGACTTTCACCTTATATAGAGTCGTATTTTGAATGTTAGGCATACATCCAAAATGAGCCGAAAACGTAGCCCGAACTTATCGATGGTGTTTTTTATTATGTGAATTAATAATAATTTATTTTACTGTGTGTATTTAATTATTATTATCTTTTTTATATTTATTGAAATGTAGTTGTTACCTTAAGATGGTCCTAAGTCACCTAATTCATTGTCCTAAAGTTATGATAAAAATTAGGACATATCTTAACTTAAGAGGCGGTCGATAAACAGACTTAAGACAAAGATATGTCATAAGACTATCCTAAGATATGTCTTAGTCTTAAGACATCTTCGTTAAACAGGCCCCAGGTTTGGAACAGATTACGCTTTTCATAAACCGCTTCGTGGTTAATTAAGCGTCAACTGCCCCAGACCAGGTTATACCGGTATCGTATTACCTGTTCAAAACTTCAACATATTCCTTAAATGACGTCCTTCAATGGCTATATAAACAATGTCATGATAAAATTTCCGATATATCTTACTTCGCAGATGCGTATTGTCGGACAAATTATGAACATCATTCTTAATTGCAGAGTTTGAAGGTACCAAAGGGGTAATCAGAATCCGTAGATTGAATTCATGTATTTCTACAGGAATGTGGTGTATGCAAACATTAATGAGTTTATTTTGTTTTTTTGCACAGCATTTTTTTTCCGGAACAAATACTAAAGATAAGCATCTATACCTACTTTGACTTTGTAACTTGTCGTCTTCCGGTGACGTAGTTTACAAAGTACGCTGTTGACATTGGCACCTAGTTACTGATTTATTTTACGTTTTTATTAGCATTTGCTGAAATGAAAATGCAATCAAATTGTAAAATGTCAGTAACTTAAAGGGACACTAGCTACGATTTTGACCAAAACAATTATATGCTTTGGAAATTGGTAAATAGCTTTAAAATGCTGAAATAAAGGTAAATATTTCACATTAAACAGTTTATCGAACCACTTTCCGCCTTTTGAGAACGAAAATTATCATCGATTACTTATTTGCTTGCAAGCAAATAATTTGACCTCAGTTTTTCCGTATGGAATTGACCTTACCAGTGACAGGTAAAAACGAATAAACGAGCAGAGTTGTTGTTTGCTTGAGTTCACCTGCTTAGCATAAAGCTATGAGTTCAGGCTAAAATCATGGTGATAGATAAATCATATTTTATCTTGATAAAATTATTTATATAGCCCATGATCAGATGGTGATGTTGGCTTACATGTATTACATGTATTATGTAATACATGTATGTACAAATTAAGACATAATTTTAAATTTAGTTATAAAATGGGGAAATCAGTCTAGTTGTAAAAAGTTAATAAATACTAATTCATATTTCAAAAAGTATACATTTAATATTTAATTTTAGAAAAAATTTTGCTACTGACCAATGACAGTGGTCAGTTTCTGTCACGTGTAATTGTTGACAAATTTCTCGAGCGGGATACACACGATTCTTGGCATCAAAAAATTTTAGTTCCCACCATCCACCGCTTATTTTTGTTTTTTGTTTTTTAATCCACCTTTGTTGTATTCATATATGTATATATGTAGATGTGGCCTTTTTTAGTCGCCACCCCTTTTGTATAGTAGAAATTTGTTGTTGGGGAGTGTACTTATATGTTTGAGATTATATCAGATTGGTGTTCAATGTATATGTTTAAGTTACACTCCCCTTGTTGTATTCATATATATACATATAGGTCATTTAATAAATGACATGAAATGGATCAGTACAGGCACATAACTCCATAAATATCTTTGTGATCAAACAAGCATAAAACGTAATAAAACAAAAAAAAATTGATGCCAAGAATCGTGTGTATCCCGCTCGAGAAATTTGTCAACAATTGTACGTGACCGAAACTGACCACTGTCATTGGTCAGTAGCAAAAATTTTTCTAAAATTAAATATTAAATGTATACTTTTTGAAATATGAATTGGTATTTATTAACTTTTTACAACTAGACTGATTTCCCCATCTTATAACTAAATTTAAAATTATGTCTTAATTTGTACATACATGTATTACATAATACATGTAATACATGTAAGCCAACATCACCATCTGATCATGGGCTATATAAATAATCTTATCAAGATAAAATATTATTGTTGTACTGATTTAATGACGATTCGACAAAATCCGTAAACAATGTCGATAATTAATAAGATGACGTCCATTTCTTGATCGATCTTAAAACACGAGCAGTTGCAGGTTTTTTCGCCGATGCGCGTACATTTCATAACATTTATAAATTACAGAAACACGTTTTATTAAGGCATCAATCATATCTGATAGTTTTTATGGGTAACAAAAAATTACGATTTTGCAGATAAAGCCCCTTTAATTGTATCTATCTAAGGATTGTCTATGACATTGAAAGAGTAAAAACGACTGGGACGATGAGGTTAGTGGATAATTAAGATGCATTTTCAATAGTGATTTCCATATCTTAAAACCAGCTACCCTTTCACTTAGAATCGAAATAAAGTTATCATGTTAAAATCGCCTACAAAATATGGCTTCTATGAATTATTTCTAACGTAATAAAAAAAAATCAAACACATAATGATTTAGATATACCAGTATACTAGTATAGCGACAGAAAGGTCAATATATCGTTTGCAACAACAATCTAATTATTACTGTTCTGGCTACTTATGCTAAAATTAAAGGTTATTCTAATATAATTCTATTTGATGTGAATACTGCAATCTGATTGGCTGATCCGCCTGGAGCAACATTGGTTATACTTGATAACATGGGTTGGTATTGTGATGTCACCAACATATTCCTTCGCCAACGACAAATTCAAATAGTCCCATGAAACAATCGTAATTAAATCCGAGGGATCATTACATTTTGTTGTAAAAATTAAATTATAAGAAATATGTTCAATTTTTGAACAAGTTATACTTGTATAATCTGGTTTGGAATAGTTTCCGCTTTTCATAAACCACTTTGTTGGTTTATTTCCCAAACCATGTTATATCGTATAACCTGTTCAAAAATTGAACATATTCCTTAAATGACGTCGTTAAATGGCTATATAAACATTGTCATGATAAATTTTCCGGTATATTTTACTTCGTAGATGCGTATTGTCGGACAAATTATGGACATCATTCTTAATTGAAGAGTTTGAAGATACCAAAGGGATATTAGATAATCAGAATCCGTAAATTGAATTCATGTATTTCTACAGGAATACGGTGTATGCAAACATTAATGTGGTCGTTTTGTTTCTTTGCACATCAGTTTTTTCCTACTTTGACTTTGTAACTTGTCGTCTTCCGGTGACGTAGTTTACAAAGCACGCTGTTGACATTGGTACCTAGTTATTGATTTATTTTACGTTCTTATTACCATTATACTGTAGTTGCTGAAATCAAAATGCAATCAAATTGGAAAATGTCAGTAACTTAATTGTATCTATCTAAGGATTGTCTATAACATTGAAAAAGTAAAAACGACTGAGACGATGAGGTTAGTGGATAATTAAGATGCATTTTCAATAGTGATTTCCATATCCCAAAATATGTTACCTTTTTTTACGCCCGTCTCGAGACGGGCCGTATTGTGTGATTGGGTATGGCGGGGGCGGGCGACCGTCCACACAGGTTTCCGCACAATAACTTTAGTTCTGTATATCTGATCTTTACCAAACTTGGCCACATGATTCCCCTGTGGAAGGGGAAGAACCCTATATATTTTGGAGTCATTAGGTCAAAGGTCAAGGTCACCGTTACTATAAATAAAAATGTTGACAACAGGGTCGTTTCCGCACGATAACTTTAGTTCTCTATATTGGATCTTTACCAAACTTGGCCACATGAATTCCCTGTGAAAGGGAAAGAACCCTATTTATTTTGGGGTCATTAGGTCAAAGGTCATGGTCACCATTACTATAAATAGAATTTTTGACAACAGGGTAGTTTCCGCACGATAACTTTAGTTCTGTATATTGGATCTTTACCAAACTTGGCCACATGAATTCCCTGTGAAAGGGAAAGAACCCTATTTATTTTGGGGTCACTAGGCCAAAGGTCAAGGTCACCGTTACTATAAATATAATTTTTGACAACAGGGTCGTTACCGCACAATAACTTTAGTTCTGGATATTGGATCTTTACCAAACTTGGCCACATGATTTCCCTGTGGAAGGGGAAGAACCCAATTTATTTTGGGGTCATTAGGTCAAAGGTCAAGGTCATCGTTACTATAAATATAATTTTTGACAACAGGATCGTTTCCGCACGATAACTTTAGTTCTGTATATTGGATCTTTACCAAACTTAGCCACATGATTTCCCTGTAGAAGAGAAAGAACCCTATTTATTTTGGGGTCATTAGGCCAAAGGTCAAGGTCACAGTTATTATAAATATAATTTTTGACAAAAGGGTCGTTTCCGCACAATAACTTTAGTTCTGTATATTGGATCTTTACCAAACTTGGCCACATGATTTCCCTGTAAAAGGGGAATAACCTTATTTATTTTGGGGTCATTAGGTCAAAGGTCAAGGTCACCGTTACTATAAATATAATTTTTGACAACAGGATCACTTCCGCACGATAACTTTAGTTTTGTACATTGGGTCTTTACCAAACCTGACGACATGATTTCTCTGTGGAAGGGGAAGAACCTTATTTATTTTGGAGTCATTAGGTCAAAGGTCAAGGTCACCGTTACTATAAATAGAATTTTTGACAACAGGGTCGCTTCCGCATGATAACTTTAGTTTTGTATATTGGGTCTTTACCAAACCTGACCACATGATTTCCCTGTGGAAGGGGAAGAACCCTATTCATTTTGGGTTCATTAGGTCAAAGGTCAAGGTCACCGTTACTATAAATAAAATATTTGACAACAGGATCGTTTCCGCACGATAACTTTAGTTCTGTATATTGGATCTTTACCAAACTTAGCAACATGATTTCCCTGTAGAAGGGAAAGAACCCTATTTATTTTGGGGTCACTAGGCCAAAGGTCAAGGTCACCGTTACTATAAATAGAATTTTTAACAACAGGGTCTTTTCCGCACAATAACTTTAGTTCTGTATATTGGATCTTTACCAAACTTGGCCACATGATTTCCCTGTAGAAGGGGGAAGAACCCTATTTATTTTGGGGTCATTAGGTCAAAGGTCAAGGTCACCGTTACTATAAATAGAATTTTTGACAACAGGATCGTTTCCGCACAATAACTTTAGTTCTGTATATTGGATCTTTACCAATCTTGGCCACATGATTCCCCTGTGGAAGGGGAAGAACCCTATTAATTTTGGGGTCATTACCATTATACCGTTTGATAATTTATATAGACGGGCGTATTTAGTGATGCACACATTTCTTGTTCATATTAGAATCGAAATAATTTAGGGAAACGGTAGTTTGTATGACACACTTCAACTTATAATATTTCTGTATTTTTCAAAAATATTCTCCATTCTGTTAGATTTGTAAATAAACGTTAGAGAAAACCGAAGGGGCAATCAAGAATTGACAATCCAGAGACACTAACGGCATTTGGTGCACAAGACGAATGCAAAAAAAAAAACAAAAAAAAAACAACAACACAACACTATATGTGCTGGACACCACACTGCTATGATTGTCAAATAACTGGATACACTGGAACCTTGGACAATATCATATACACCAAGTTCACAAAGGAAATTCTGTAATCTTCCGAGCAAAATTAATGAACAATTGTATTGTAACTGAAGAGTTGCCGGTGTCAATTGGGGAGTTGACAGTTGCAAATGCAGTTTTACAAGACGACATCTCGACTGGGAATTTGGCGACAAGCATTAACCAATGAAAAACGTGTTATATAATAATTGCATTAGTTAGTGAGTGAGTGCATGATTGCTGTGTAACGACAAGTGAGCAATTTTTCAGCTATAGCATGGCGAGAACAAGATATATTTGATGAGATGAGGATGCTTTTGTACTAAACCAACACTTGAATGTTTATAGTGCTAGCTCACGGGAACAACATGCCACCGGACGTATTATCATGATTCCGAGCCAGTCTTTGCTTTTACTCCTTAATGCAACGTGCTTAATGAAGAAGCAGCGAATACCAATTTTATAGTGTTTGGTTTGACCCGACCGGGACCCGAACACACGATCTACCGCACTCGAGCCCAGCACGCTAACACACGATCTACCGCACTCGAGCCCAGCACGCTAACCATCATACATTTGATTGCATTAATGAACATTATACTGAAGTTAGAAAAGGAAAATGATGATCAGCTATCAAACTGAAGCTGTCATAAACATTGTATCGAACCATCAATATTATGAATTATTCATAAAAAATATTATTGTAAAACACTACCTGTAATTTTCTGATGTATGTACTAATGACAGCCTAGGTAATTACATCAGGTGTATTTACAATTGGTGTTAAAAAAAACATCAATTATTGATAATTATGTTTTCATTGGCTACAACTACCTATGCTATCAGTGCCTATCAATACTAACGTTGTGAGTTCGAATCCCGCTCAGCCGCGGTGTACTCGATACAACATTGTGTGATAAAGTTTGTCAGTGATTTGCGACAGGTCGGTGATTTTCTCCGGTTTCCTCCACCAATAAAACTAACCGCCATGATATAACTGAAATATTGTTGAAAGTGGCGCTAAACACCATACACCAAACCTATAATTTTTAACCATGCTTCAGCACAAAGAATCAATACAAACTATATCGCCAAAAGCAAGGTAAATATTAAATATTATTATAAATTCGTGAAAATGATTTCACTTGTCTGCAGAGAATAGCAACAAATTGATATTATAAAAAATAAAGTATTTACTCTATTTAATTACATTTCAAATTTGTAATATAGCTAAAACGTAATCATTACGCGTTTATTACACCTGACAGAAATTCAATATTTCATGTCAGTTTTATAATTCTACTGAATCTGAGCGCATTTTCTGCAAATAGAATCATTACGGAACTGATAAATAATGCAAAAGACATCAATTTTGAGAACTGAACAGCTTTGTTCGCCATGCTTATATGGATTAAATTCACATTAATCAAAAATCGTATTCAATATCTATCATTCCATATTTTAATAAAATACTATCTCCACGTCTAGTATTTGCTTAGGAAATATACAACATGAAAATACATTGCAATCGTCGTGTTTGAAGGAAATCAACAATATTGTTGTCGATGTCGATTGCAGATGTTTTTTCTCTCCAATAGTCGAGTTGCAATACAATTAATGTTCAAAATCACAGGCACTTGTTTTATTCTAAAAATATATGCCCCCTCCTCTTCCTTTTCCCCCTCCCCACTTTGCCTCAGTATTTTTCTCTTATTTGTGATGCTTTCGCTGACCCAATTATATCGTTACACTCCCGAGATATTTCTCTTTTCGACTGCCACATTTAAATATACCTACCGGGCCCCCTCAGNAAAATACTATCTCCACGTCTAGTATTTGCTTAGGAAATATACAACATGAAAATACATTGCAATCGTCGTGTTTGAAGGAAATCAACAATATTGTTGTCGATGTCGATTGCAGAAGTTTTTTTTCCAATAGTCGAGTTGCAATACAATTAATGTTCAAAATCACAGGCACTTGTTTTATTCTAAAAATATATGCCCCCTCCTCTTCCTTTTCCCCCTCCCCACTTCGCCTCAGTATTTTTCTCTTATTTGTGATGCTTTCGCTGACCCAATTATATCGTTACACTCCCGAGATATTTCTCTTTTCGACTGCCACATTTAAATATACCTACCGGGCCCCCTCAGACGAATTGGACAAGAATAGTCAGCGAAGGTAGCTTGTTTTATTTTTAAGTCATTGAATCGGATACAGCCACTTCCGGTCCGTTTTAAATTGATTTAGAAAATAAAAATAAAAGGTGCTTTAAAAATCAAATGTCAAATATTAGTTACTGTAACGCAGAGCTGAACAGCTTTGTTCGCCATGCTTATATGGATTAAATTCACATTAATCAAAAATCGTATTCAATATGTATCATTCCATATTTTAATAAAATACTATCTCCACGTCTAGTATTTGCTTAGGAAATATACAACATGAAAATACATTGCAATCGTCGTGTTTGAAGGAAATCAACAATATCGTTGTCGATGTCGATTGCAGATGTTTCTTTCCAATAGTCGAGTTGCAATACAATTAATGTTCAAAATCACAGGCACTTGTTTTATTCTAAAAATATATGCCCCCCTCCTCTTCCTTTTCCCCCTCCCCACTTCGCCTCAGTATTTTTCTCTTATTTGTGATGCTTTCGCTGACCCAATTATATCGTTACACTCCCGAGATATTTCTCTTTTCGACTGCCACATTTAAATATACCTACCGGGCCCCCTCAGCCGAATTGGACAAGAATAGTCAGCGAAGGTAGCTTGTTTTATTTTTAAGTCATTGAATCAGATACAGCCACTTCCGGTCCGTTTTAAATTGATTTAGAAAATAAAAATAAAAGGTGCTTTAAAAATCAAATGTCAAATATTAGTTACTGTAACGCAGAGGTTACAAATGTCCCCCAAACGAACAATACACAAGATATGATCATAATATGGCTCCCAAACCATGGATATCAATTCCCAACATCAAAATCTACTTGGAAACCAAATTTCGCCTAAATCGGGAGGATTCTTGTATTTTGGCGGCCATTTTGGATTCAAAATGGCCGCCATAGCAAACCAACGATGGATATCAATTCGCAACATCATAATCTACTTGGAAACCAAATTTCGCCCAAATCGGAGGAACTTTGTATTTTGGCGGCCATTTTGTACCTTGGTTACCATAGTAACGGCCACCATTTTGATTTTTTTCAAACCCCCAAGAGCTGCCACACACTACGGTGGATATTCCTACAAAGTTTCATGAAGTTTGATGAAAGGAATCCAAAAATTTTTAAATCCCCTTTTTTGTTTCCATGGCAACTGCAGCAAAGTTTGTCCAACCGATTCCGATTTTTTTTTTAGCTTATCTCATTCCACTAGATGTGGATGTTGTTCCTATCAAGTTTCATCAATTTCTGTTCGGCGAGTAACCTGCTATGATCATTTTTGTGTTTTTCAATTTTTTGGCATTTAGGCCGTTTCCATGGCAACGGCAGCCATTTTGAAAAAATCAACCCTAAAAGGCACAACTTCACATGGCATATGATATTTCTACAAGGTTTCATGAAGTTTGATCAAGGCATCTCCGAGAAATGTGTCGGACAAACTTTTGCCGGAAGAAAGAAAGAAAGAAAGAAAGAAAGAAAGAGGAAGAATAATAATAAGAAACGGAGAAAACTTTATTTGGGGGACATAATAATTTGGAGTTGAACACATTTTTATAATCTGCATTGGAACAATTATCTGTATTTTAAAGGCTTACTTTACATTTGAGAGGAGATGATCACGATGGCATTGTTACACATGGCCGGTCTAGAGAATTCCGAATTAATATGAAAAAATCCAGCGCAAACAGGAAGTGGCTGTATCCGATTCAATGACTTAAAAATAAAACAAGCTACCTTCGCTGACTATTCTTGTCCAATTCGTCTAAGGGGGGCCCGGTAAGTATATTTAAATGTGGCAGTCGAAAAGAGAAATATCTCGTGAGTGTAACGATATAATTGGGTCAGCAAAAGGATCACAAATAAGCGAATAATATTGAGGCGAAGTGGGGAGGGGAAAAAGGACAGATGTCTACCTTGCAGTAAGGAAGAGGAGGGGCATACATTTTTTGAATGAAACAAGTGCCTGTGTTCAAAATGTACAACACCAACCAGTCAAGTAACATTCCTAACAAATTTGGTTTGGTTTAAATTGGCCCAGTGGCAGTGGTTTCAGACAAAAAGATTAAAATGTAAAACTTTACGGACGACGACAACGGACGTAAATTGATAACAATACCCCACATAACCGTTTGGGGTCAGAGGTCAGGTGAGCTAAAAATCAAAATTAACAATAAATGTATATAAACTCCATCTAATATGTGTTCTTCACTGAACAAATAAATTATTTCACATCATGAAATGTTTTTTTTT
>MJUT01013753.1:129163-148502 GCA_002080005.1 Gigantidas platifrons
TACAATACATGATTATTTTGATTGAAATAAGTGAATAAATAAATAAATACAATTTTATAAGATGCTAACAAGTTTCCTTATAAAACATGATGTTTTGATATATAGATTTGTATTACAATAAGATAAAAGTCCTTTGAATTTTAAGTCACTTGGGTATGTTGTGTAGTAATTATAACGATTCGTTGAATCATCACTTTACCAAACAAATAAAAAAATTTCAGACATATCAAGATAAAGGTAAATACCAATTAGAGAGATAGCGCAAAAACCATCACTACCCATGATGGCAACATAATATTTAATAGAAATAAAATGATAAAACAATGATACAGATCTTTCCTGTCTATGCTTTATGATAATACAATTACTCGATATCTCATTTTATAAACGAACAAACAAAAGTGTTTAAAATAACTATGACTACTCAGAATGAATACGACGATTCCGTGATAAGACGTTCTCCTGACTTGGAGGAAGAATTCGTACCACCGATCACGTGACTTCATAGAAAATCTAGACATTTTTAGCAGTAGACACTGCAGGTAGAAATGGATCGAGGAAAACGATCTCAAAAGTCATCCAGCAAATATTGATGCGTAGTTCGGGGGTGTACATCTGACAGCAGGAAGAAACCCAATCTGGAAAAATATGTAACATTTATCCCATTTCCGACAAAGTTGAAAGACCACAGGCCATTTTGAACTACAGATGTCTAGATTTTAGTCACGTGGTGATGGAAGTCACATGACGGTATTATCTGAATACCAGTATCCAGGAACCGACGTATGTGGAACACAAAATCGCCTCACCTTTAATATGTCAACAAATATCTCCTTGAAAGTTCTTAAAATGTGCAAAGCGTATCTTTAGTGTTAATATTAACAGGTCAAAGGGTCAAAAAGTAGTGAACGACGTGAAAGGTAACACAACTTGTGAATGTTATACATGCATACAGATTCAGATGGAGTGTGTGTTGTTTAACGCCAAGTGAGCACTTTATTTCAGCCGTTTCAACGCTCGATACAATTTCACTGGTAAACAGCAGCACAAGAAGTATAAAATGTGTTGGAAGACGTATACGGCCCCATCTCGCGTTTTCGCCTTTGATTTTTCACAAAGCGAAAATGTGAAGGCAAAAACGCGAAACTATCCTCGCGTTTTTGCTTTATAAAATTTAAAAGGCGCAAGCGCGAAAAACGAAAGGGTTGCATCCAATTTTCATAGTTAATAACATAAGCGGTTCTAACTCGAATAATACTGCCCCCTCTATCGGCACTTACGTCGGTTCCGGGATACTGGTATTCAGATAATACCGTCATGTGATTTCCATCACCACGTGACTAAAATCTAGGCATCTTTAGTTCAAAATGGCCCGTGGTCTTTCAACTTTGTCGGAAATGGGATAAATGTTACATATTTTTCCAGACTGGGTTTCTTCCTGCTGTCAGATGTACACCCCGGAATCACGCACCAATATTTGCTGGATGACTTTTGAGATCGTTTTCCTCGATCCATTTCTACCTGCAGTGTCTACTGCTAAAATCCATAGATTTTTTATGAAGTCACGTGATCGGCGGTACGAATTCTTCCTCCAAGTCAGGAGAACGTCTTATCACGGAGTCTAGATGAGGTTACTGTAGCGATCAGCGGGAGCGTAATATAACGACTTGATTATTCGGGTTAAAGCGGCTCCAATCCAAACATTTTTGATAAATTTGCCGTTATCGGACTTTATCTGAGCACTTATACATAAAATTAAGTAGTGCCGATAATTTGTCTACCATTGTTGGATATAATCAATCATAAATTGTATAAAAACGAACACTTACATGAAGAACTGGCAGATCCTATTATATATACATGTTCTTTCTTTATATCTTCTGCCTTAAGTACTCGATATTTCACTGAGCATTTCTTGCAACCCATTATTTGTTAGTGGGAAAAATGAATCCAAATGATTTGTGATTTTTTCATATTCATTAATAGCATCACCTTGTCACTATCGTGTTAGTCTTATATACGTATACGTTACAAATTCGTTTTCGGGAAACTCGGGAAGCATGGACATTTATTCTTTGAAAGGAATCATGGCATTACATATTTATTACTGAATTTGCTTAAAACATTAAAAAAAAAAAAAGTATGCGACACGAAAAAAAACCCGACGTCTTTTGAAATATTCGTCTGCTTGTCCCACCCGACCACAGGGACTCGGATAACAATTTCTGACAAATATGCGATCTCTGGCAATGGCAATCTCGTAGAAATTACCAGGGGCGGCGCACCCGGCGCGCGCCAACCCTAAAATTGGAAAAAATATGATTTTTTTGCGTAAAATCGAGATTTTTCACACGAAATACCCAAAAATTTTCGCGTCTCGCTCCGCTCGGCGCAATTATTTTAATTCCGCCCCCCTGACTTGAAATCCTGGATCTGCCCCTGAATACCAAAAGGGAAACATCGAGTTGCATACCGTCTTTTTTCAAAATCATAATTTCGTCTGATCTTTGCCCACATATATCGGTCATTGGCTATTAAAATGTCAGGAATTGAATAAATTTTACATATTTACATACCTTTGCTATTGATTTTTACTTTTTATGCTGTTTTCAAACATTTCTTGACCCGATTTGACCAAACGGCCGAGATCCCTTTATTGATAATTAAAAAACACACTATCCGAAATCACAGACAAACTATCATTTCAAACTTGGCGTAAGTATGCATATTATCATAAACTTTTGCAAAAATTACAAAAATGAAAAAATGAGATGCAGGAGTCAACAGACCAATAAAATTAATAAAAAGACATATCATAGTCCATGTTCAGCACAATTTTGGTCCGGATCGGATCCATCGAAGAATAAATATGATTCAACAGTCCCTGACTTTTGACCTCAAACTTAGCAACATCAATGTTGGTTCCACCGCCGATACTCATCCCAAATGTTATGGTTTACATAAATATGACTCGGGTGAGTATGCCGACCATGTCACCACAAATGTCATTCCTTGTACATTAGAGATAACATGCATTAGCTCCAAGTGAAGACCAGATTGTCATGATTTGTAGATAATGACCCATTGTAAGACATTTTGTGTAACGTATATTAACCCTCTTTATTTGTTACACTAATCCATATGTGCAAACCCTTTCTCATTTTCTTGGTCTGTCCTCTTGGCCATTGTACTGCCCGTCCTACGATTAACGGCTTCTGGGTTCCCCTTTATCTTCAAACCTATCTCATCATGAATATAATTGAAATACCCCGGTACTATTGATTTGACAGTAAACGACAATCGATAAATCAATCAATCAATCAATCAATCAATCAATCTTCCTCGGTCGAGGATGTCACCACTGACCATTAGTTGTCAAATGTATGAAAACTTAGAACGGACATGTAATTGTCAAGAATCTCTTTCTCAAATTATGAATATATAAGTTAATTTGGTCCTTTTATTAAAAAATGCAATTTACGACCAAAATCAACACGGATTACAAACTCCCATAGAAACACGACCTTTATATAACAACCATTATATCATTAAAAGATGCATCTTGTCTGACCTAATTGTGCACAGCAAATTTGTAACAGCTTTTCCCTCATCAATTAAAGATAATCACCAATAATGCCACGAACGAACACTACAAGAAAATTGTGTTCCAAGTAAAAACAATCTAATGCAAGGTTTCTTACACACGTAATCCTTGTTAAGAAATGAATTTTTAGTAACAAAAGCAACACAAACCGATGGGATTTTGTCATTTTGTAGATTATTTTGGTAACCAGTGTTTAATTTTATACGTTAACAAAATCATTCACAGAGGGAGACTAATTTAATAATAACAATAAAACTAAGATTCGAGCAGACCCAGAACTGATGAATGATTCTGTTTTGCTTGAATATCTATATTTCGTTTGTGTATGAACAAATTGCCTTTCTGTATGATACATTTGATGTCTTCTTCTTCCCCCGAAATGTAACACTAATGTCTATAATACGAGTGTGTTTTTAAATACCGCTTGAACATGTGATGGATTTGGGTTTGGATTTATGGTGTTTAACGCCACTTTTAACAATATTTCAATTATATCGTAGCGGTCGGTTTTATTGGTGGAGGAAACCGGAGTAACGGGAGAAATCCACCGACCTGTCGCAAGTCACTGAGCGATATTCGAACTCACAACGTTAGTGGTGATAGGCACTGATTGCATAGGTAGTTATAAATCCAACTACTATACGATCATGACCACGAAGACACCTGAAGATGTGATGGTGATGAATACATAAGTCAGTATATTATATAAGTCAGTATATTATAGTATAATGAATACACAAGTCAGTATATTATATAAGTCAGTATATTATAGTATAATGAATACACAAGTCAGTATATTATATAAGTCAGTATATTATAGTATAATGAATACACAAGTCAGTATATTATATAAGTCAGTATATTATAGTATGATGAATACACAAGTCAGTATATTATAGTATAAGTACTTTCATAGGTAAATGTAAAATCATTTATTTTTGTGATACATCAACAGATTAAGTAGAAGATGAAGTACAGTCTTATAACATGGTTGTAACCGTAGCATGATAAATGATGATGGATCATGTTTTGTTACATCTCTACCTACACGTACTGCTAGTCTGCAGTAAAATGATAGAATTCTATAACGGCAAACAAAACATAGATGTTGACATCTAAAACATAGTTAGTTTTGGGAGGTAAAATTAAGACATTATTACGTATCAGAACAGTTTTTTCTCTCTCGCCGTTTTAGTCATTATAAATAAATATCAAATATTAAAAAGTGGTTTTCGCCAAAAACAATTATAAAGTAAATGTCAGGTATAAAGTCAATTTTGATCTGTGAGGATGGTCTAAATAAGTTCTGGATACATATTGTTATTAACAACTTGAAGGTTATAGACAATGTGCAGTTTTAATGTGTGTGAGAAAGCATGTTGTTTTCTTCACAATTGATGTGATCTGATGTGACAATGATGTTACTTTAAGAAACCAATTAATTTAGAAAAGGGGGGATATAGTTACTGTAATACATTGAGAGAGAGAGAGAGAGAGAGAGAGAGAGAGAGAGAGAGAGAGAGAGTTAATTTCCTTCCACAATGGGTGTGCTCTGATGTGACAACAATGCTACTTTCAGAGATCAAATAATTCTGAAAAGGTGGATATATTCAACGTGGCCTTTATTTATTGAAACATTATGATATATTTTTGTAGTGTTAATATGATGTCAGAATAACTCATTTTATAATCTAAACATTTATAACATTGAGCATATTTTATCGTTCCAATGCAGTTCCAGTAAGTCAACACACACTTTTATTAAGTGTATATAACCACTTTTTCACAAGCTAAACAACACTTAGTTAGTATGCAACACTTGGCCTGAAGCGTTCTATGAGAGATTAGAAATAAATCAACAATTTAAGTGAGGTCAAATGAAAATGGTAAAAAAGCCTTACCTTAAAGGACATGTGTCAGGCGTTCCATACCGTTCCGATCCAATCAATATGTGTTTGTCTGTAACAAAATGACGAAGAGATAATTTTGTAATCCTTTCTCAATTGTGAAACATTTTTTTTGGTTTTCATCGTTGTCTACTCATATTAAGGTTAAGCTTCAAACCAATAAGGTCGTAAATTTGATCAGTAGTCGATCTGGCGTGGATTTTTTTTGTCCTAATGGATTTATTGTATCACAATCCTATACACTAAGCCATTTCTTAGCTGTATCTGTTACATGACTGCTATACTGAATAAATGAGCAATTAGAAATACTGATTTATTCTAGTTTTGGGTTGTGAGAGTAATTAAAAGTGAAAACACCATCGTATTGCCGACCATAACATTGTTCGTTACAAATTAGCTGGACGTAAAATTCAATTTGCCTAGATTAACTGTAAACGGCTGATTTAACTGTCTAGAACGCGTACCGGAATAATAACCAAGGGACTCGTTTCAAGAAAACAAGAAAAAAAATATTCTGTACACTTTATTCTAGAATAAATCTTTTCACTATTGTGCTGACACGTATTTTAGTTAAAGCTCTGTCTTTCACAACCACCAACGTAATATAAGACTAGTAGAGAGATGTTAGCTATTTCTGCTTGCATAAATCTTATTTGCACATCACGTTTTATCATACATTTGACAGATACGTCTAAAAGCATAATAAACACAATCACCAAAGATATTGCTTTAATCAATGGTAAATCAACAACATTGGAAACAGCAATACAATTTTAAAATCAATTTTAAGAGCTTTTTTTCCTTTTTTTTACTATTTCATCTGACAATTTGAAGAGTTGTTCCCTTTTAATATTGTAAATAATATAATTTTACCAGACAATCACACAAATGAAGCATTTAAAAAGTATTGAATTATTCTTTGAATAAAAATGTCATGTAATTTTCTGTTTAGGGTTCAAGTTTAAAGCTGTATAACACATGGCTTGCATATAGTAACATGTATTTGTATATATGGATGCGTGAGTGAGCGAGAGAGATGTTTAACGCCAAGTAAGCAATGTTTCAGCCATACAATGACGAGAACAAATTACATTCGATGAGATGGTGACGATGTTTGTTTTGTACTATATCAATACAAGTTTGATTTTTATTGTGCTAGCACACTGAACAAACGCCCACGGGTAAACATGTCGCCCCATTTAAACACATCATCCTGATTCCGAGCAAACAAGTAGTTGCTCTCTTTCTGCTTCGTAATAATATGCTTAACTGAGAAGCAATTTTATTGTCTGACTTAATCCGACATGGGTTCTATCCACGATCTACCCGATCAAATTAAAATTAGATGTTTGTTCTACATAATTTTTTTTTTCTTTCACGATACATTAATATCTATTCTAATATGACGTCCTTCAAACGCTTTGAGTCCAAACCCGTGGTAAAAATAATATATACCTACACCCATTGTAATTTATTACGTCATCAACAATTTGTAACGATATTTTACCAATTTTTACATATTAGAATCGAAATAATTTATGGTAGCCCGAATTTATATTATTTTTACCATGGGTAGGCACTTTATGCCTATATTTTACACATCGCTAACGCTCGGGGTAAAATAATTGGCATAAAGTGCCTAACCGTGGTAAAATATTGGCATAAAGTGTCTACCCGTGGTAAAAATAATATAAATTCGGGATACCATGAATTATTTTTTAAACAACATCTCATAAGGAGGCACATACAGGTAACCTTTACTCGTCCAATCATATTTCCGCACCTCAAATTTTGGAAGTAAAACTGAACAAATCTTGCAATCGGAAAATTTCGGGTGAATCCGGTACTCTCTTGGGTGGAGGAACGGAATCCAACGAGTTCTGGCGAGTGCCGATTTATGATGAAAATTTAACATACATTAATCCATTTACCGGAACTTTCAAACTAACGTTCTGCACCCATAAGAAATGCATCATACGGAAATAAATTCCGACATTGAACCGAATAATAGTAGAGTCTTGAAACGAGGCCACAGTTCTTCAATGGTTGGTTTGGTTTGGTTCATGGCATTTAACGCCACTTTCAACAATATTTCAGTTATATCGTGGCGGTCGGTTTTATTGGTGGAGCAAACCGGAGTACACGGAGAAAACCACCGACCTATCGCAAGCCACTGACAAACTGTATCACATAATGTTGTATCGAGTACAATATTTCTTCGATATTCAACAATTAGTTCGACAATACAGTGTGTAGCAGACGATAATAACAGAGATGATTAATGGATAAGATTTACAAGGTTACGATCTAAATGCTTATTAAATAGGAAATAACCTGTTATTAACAGTCTGACATTTCAAAGTAACCAAAGACGCATAGTAGTATTCTGTCTTTGAAGTAAACCACCACCAGATTGGTCAGCTCTAATTTTATTTAAAACATGACCTCTTATGTTTTTAGATGTTAGTATATCGCCCAAGAATAAGTAAACAAATAAATAATATACAACAATCATATAATTCAATTCTAACATGACGTCCTCGTGGCCTTCTTTTGCTTTGTAGACAAACGAGCGATTTATCGATGGTATAATCGCATTCGCACAAGCGCCGGTGAATGTGACTGACTTTTCCACTGACAGCATAAATTGTGTGTGACATTTTCCGCAAACGTAAATATAAATTACCGTCTTCCAATCAAAGTATACTACCGTATTTGTACTCTTAGACATATCAGAATCAAAATAAATCATGGAAGCCATAATGTGTTTTGAATTTTAACATGGGTTGACGGATATTAGCAAATTTTATCCCTCGGTTCTAGCTCGGGATAAAATACTAATATCCGCCAATGCATGTTAATACTCAAAACACATTCTGGCTTCCATGATTTATTTCTTAATTAGATCACTATCTACAGTACAGATGAGAGTACGATAAGATTACATCACCGATCACTATCTACAGTACAGAGGAGAGCATGATAAGATTACATCACCGATGCGGTCTGTATATGGCTTTCTTGTTAAACGTTTGTTTCTGTATTTATGCCTTGCACGTTACACGTTCCCATGTGCATATATGGCTTGCATGTTACACATTCGGAAATGAAGACATCTTCGAATAGAAACAAATCGAATATAATAAACATAACTCAAGTTCAAACAATCACTCACAAAACTCGTCATACAGATTATCATTTTTTGGAACAGTGAGCGTTTACTGCTCAGTTATCAAACAAACAAAAGTTAAATAAGATAATTCAGAATATACAAATGTAAAGTATTTCAGAAATCATTCAAGATTCAACGGTGATCAACCATGAATTTCTTATATCCATAACAGTGACTTCATTCATTTTACCATAGTCATATGTCACCTTTCTTTGTTTAAATTTCGTTTCGCTAAAAAATATCGGAATGTTGTTGTTGTGCAATATATGGCGATTCAGAATTAAAATTTCTGTTTAAAGTATCTAATGATTTTAAGGAATCCTTAGTGTAACATTACCGACTTCGCATATCATTGCAATCTCTAGCATAATCCCCGTCTTTACTTTGTAAAATATATCGTATAAATGCAAATTCATATGCATACCGACAAAACACAGGCTTAAAACACAGTCGCTTGAATTTCAATGATGAAATAAAAAAAAAAAGTAAAAAAAATATTGTATATATAGTATATAGGGGAAGTTGTGAAATGCTTTTTTGCGCCAAAATGTAAACAATCGTCATTATGCCTAAACGGACGCAAAGTGGTACGCTTCGTGGATATTTTTCTACACTGGACATGTTTTTTTATACATCCGTATTGTAAGAATCTTCATTCCGAGCATTTTACAAACGTATGGGCCATTTTTTCACTGACGTTCAACCTCTGACTTCGTTACAGTCGCCATAGTGGTACTCATCAGCAGTGAATGAGAAATAATATTTCAAAGCATCTGTAAAATCACAAATTTAGCGGTAAGTACTTCATATGAATATTACTCGATTAATTAGATCATTTGAGAAATTTAGAAAGCAATATTTGACTGTTCAATGTTTCGCATGTACGAATATAAGGGGAGATAATCTACAAAGTTGAAATGGCGCAAAATATAAAAATTACACCAAAATTCGATGATAACGTTTTGTAGCTTGTTTCATGGTAAGAAAAACACAGTAAAACCTTGCTTCTGCATACATTTTAAGTAGGGGTACACAACTTTACCTATGAGCTAGATATTTTGAGTCCCTTGATGTCTTGTCCTGATCCGGAAAATTGCCGTTGTTGACTCGAAATTAGAAAACTTTTCATTCACTGCTGATGAGTACCACTATGGCGACTGTAACGAACTCAGAGGCTGAACGTCAGTGAAAAAATGGCCCATACGTTTGTAAAATGCTCGGAATGAAGGTTCTTACAATACGGATGTATAAAAAAACATGTCCAATGTAGAAAAATATCCGCGAAGCGTACCACTTTGCGTCCGTTTAGGCATAATGACGATTGTTTACATTTTGGCGCAAAAATGCATTTCACAACTTCCCCTATATACTATATATACAATATATTTTTTACTCTTTTTTTTATTTCATCATTGAAATTCAAGCGACTGTGCTTAAAATGAGTGATTTGTTTATAATCATATAGTATTTGAGTGTCTTCTATTTTGGTTATTTTTTCGATGTAAATATTTTAACTGGGAACATATTGAAAAACAAAAATAAGCACCAAATAAACCACTTTAAAGTATAAAATCAACCTTCTTGTTATCACAACAATATCTCAAGCATAATTATATTCCATTACTTTGTTAGATGCTTTGATGATTTTCCACTGCGCAGACGTACAGTTGTTACTGATTTAGAAATGGCGACGTATGCAACAGGTAGCACGAGGAAGATGTTTTGTCAAGATACAACACACTGTATACTAAAACATAACAGAAACAACACACTGTATACTAAAACATAACAGAAACAACACACTGTATACTAAAACATAACAGATACAACCCATAAAGCACTAGCTAGCCTGTTGGTTCGTACCTGCTTCTATTTTTGACAGAAGTTTTACCAAATGAAGTCATCATTGTTTACTTCGGTCAATAGCAATGTAGGTCATTATAATTAGTGATAATAATACGATTTTCAACCGATTTACGTCGTACAACCTTTTTTACCCTTTCATTCAATGTTTATAATATCGTTTCACTCCTAAAACGTACAGAAGACAATAATCAAATAGTGCTGACACTATCCACTTTAAATAATTTAAGGTTCATTATAATACTTGTCAGGGGTGTGTTCGACTTGCAATTTGATAAAAGAGAAAACACAAATTTGACTTAAATGAATAAAAATTGTGAAAAATCAACAGCACATAGTCAAAATATTTTACATGAGGATACTTTGTATACCATTAACAGAAATAAATACAAAACGGTTTGTAAAGAATTGGCATTCGCCAAAGACACCATCGACAGAATGGTCATGATTTAAAAAAAAAAACGTTTTCTTTATTTGCTATGGAGTTGGATTATTGTAATATTCAAAGAGTGTATGATCAAAGGTAGGCGGTCCCACTGTCTACATATTCATTAGTTGTATTCTAATGCCTCAAAATTGTATCAGAAGTGGAAAAAGTTGCAAAATGTACGCCATATTTACAATGTTTCCAAGTTCAAATGTACTGTATCTACATTTCCAAATAAAATAAAGCTATATCCTAATCCGTTTTTCGTCAAACGTCAAATTCCAGCATTCATTTAGCGTTTATCACTCCGTCATATCAGATCGTTGAGCGAGACTATGACTGCCCAAATATGCTTCATTAATGTAATTACCATGAGATGCAATTAGAAATGCTGAAATTGGAAATGACCACGTCGCTCTTATTTTAAATTATTGTTATAAGTAAAAGAAAAAGATACTGTACACTGTTATAAAACATTTCTCAAGCCAAATATATTGCTCCAAATCAACGAGAGCAATGTCCTATTTTTTAGATAGTCAATCGTAATTTCTAGGTAGTAAATCGTAATTGGTGAATTTGTTTATCATCACTATTTAATATTTCTTTTTATTCAAGACGATTATCAATCAAAGTGAACGGAAAATTGAAAAGTATAGTCGGACAGTGCGAACTTTGACATAATATCACAATTCATGATCCGCCAGTCTACTTGTAGTATTCGTTGTACAGATATAACACGGATATCGTGTACAGGGAGATCCAATGGTACGTCCGGTTGACATCGATCAACAATTGACATCGTTCTTAGTTATTTTATAACAAGGGATTTTGATCTAATTTTACAGTGTAATTTTAATTTAACATATAATACAAGTACCGGTAAATGTGAACTCTGTAGAAAAAATGACAAGTAATTAACTAGTATCTGATCACTAATTATGAGATGGAATACAATGTTTGCTTCCTTTACAGTGATGTGGTTAATCTAGCTGAACAGGTTTATATATTAATTACTACCAATCCATGCAGATGTCAGCATCAAGATAAATAATACATCAAAACCATATCAATGAACAATTTGAAAATACCTAGGGGTAATCAGAAGCCGTAATTTGAATGGCTAGGGTTATAGTGTTTAACACCACTTTCAACAATATTTCAATTATATCGTGGCAGTCAGTTTTATTGGTGGAGGAAACCGGAGTACCCGAAGAAAACCACCGACCTGTCGCAACTCGCTGACAAACTTTATCACATAATGTTGTATCGAGTACACCTCACCTGTGCGAGATTCGATCTCACAACGTTAGTGGTGATATGTTATTTGAATGACTGACAATGCAATGGCCAAAATAAAAAGAATTAAAAATACAACACAGAGCAAAACGAATCTCACTAAAAAAAACGAGGCTGAACTCAGGTGCTCCTGACTGAGTACCCATTTATAAGTTACTAGAATATGAGTTGATATTATTCAATTCAACATATTCAATATTTATTTTCTAATCAACAGTGTTGACGTCGTTATTGAATAGGTATACTATTTTGGCTCAATAGAGCAAGTATTGCAGAGTAATATCATATGCCAGTCTATTTTTGATAGAGCAAGTATTGCAGAGTAACATCATATGCCAGTCTGTTTTGTCGAGTTATCATAGTATATCCATTTTATGTTTTTTACCGTCACATTTAAGGCCCCATGTGCCATCTTAGTGACGAATTTGTTTTTTTTTAATGAGTATAGCAGAAATACAATTCACTGGTCGTTCTATAACTATAATCAATCAATCGTGTATCAAATATTTAACAATATCAACAATTTCATTACTTATTTTAAAACTTGAGAATGGGAAATGAAACTTATTTACATTTGCAAGTAACATAATTAAAATTCGTTGTAACAGAATGTCAATACAAAATAAATTACATTGCTACACTCCATCTCAACTATAAGATAACCTATTTAACATGCCATCGTTGATGCCAAATATTGTCAAGTTATGATTTAACAATCACATTATCTTCATCTTCTTTGTCTTGTATTAGGGAGATAGTATGACGAAAATGAATTTTAATATAATACACTTTATCCTGTACTTGTTCAATTTGAGCGGTCAAATTGCATTGATTGGATAATTGTTTTGTTTTATACGGTCATTGACCGAAATATAGCTTTTCTGGTACCATTTTCACGTTTTACCTGTTGAGCTTTGGGATACTAGCTGTAAATCAGTTGACTTCCTGTTGACAGAATGTATCAAAAGAAGCAATCAAGGGAGAATTGTATATTTTTATTATTTAATTCAAATATTACCTACCACCCATCGATTAAATTGATTTTTTCTGCATGATAAGCACAATAGTAATGCATTGTCTTAAAATATAGAGTTGTTGTCTCTTCGGTGCAAAACAGTTCTTAACGCCATGCACATAAACATTATATTTTAAGACACTGCACTAATATTGTATTTTCATGCTGTTTCGGAAGATATTATTTATCGGTTGCATTTCAACTGTAAATTCATTGTACATCTAGTCTAAACAAAACCTCATGATAAAAAGCTACAACCCACCAATACGGTAAGGTGGCTACAAGTCATATTCATATGTAAGATATGCAATGTCTGGATAAAATGAAAAGTCAAGTATTCAAGACACCACTAACGAAACAAAAACCCAACACAAATATAAAATTCATTAGCTATAGAGCAACATCCCCCCAAAAGATTATCAAATGGTATGCTACTACACAAAGTCATCCTCCATGATTGTTCTTAAATCTATAAAGACTGGATCCGGATAGCTTCCGATTCCTACTAAAACATATGTTAACCTTAGCGGATTTTGGAGATCCTGTTTAGGTTCTTTGGTTTTCTTGTGCTCCCAAAGCTTTTAAAATTATTTGGCTTTCCAATCTTTTGATTTTGAGTGTACCTGATGCAGGTTCTACCGGAAACGTGTCGTGTGCACTAAATTAGATATCTACGTTTTTATATACCATTGTATTGCTCGTTGATTAATAAAAAAAAACCAAAATAAAAATAAATGTTCATTGTGATATCTGATGCAAGTTAAAGCAGAAGATATTATATATATTAAAGGACATGCCTTCAGAAATTGCATTGATTTTATTCCTGGTAATATTACACAACAGGTTGATATGCTGTCACTGTCAGAGCATGATTGTATTTATGTTTCTATAGTTTCTGCTGTACTTCAATTACTGTAGATATAAATTAATATAAAGATGTGTATATAAAAATAATCAAGTCATTAATCTTGAATTTATTAACAAGTTTATTTTAATTCCTATATTAACGTCTTTGTGTGATAAGGTTAAAATTAGAAAGATACAATACCTTACAACTTCATTTCTGTAAACACAAACCTTCAAATATCATTTATCAAATTGTATGGAGAAGTGTTTGAATGACACGAAATAAAATAGAGTGCATTTTAAAAGACAAGACTTCGGTCTCCTTGTTCATATACGTAACACTACATACGTGTAATCAAGTAGAGTGATTTGTACAGGGTAATATTAAATTAGGTTAGTATAGAGACACAAAGTACTCTAAAACAGAAATATAAATTTTCTACATGTGTGGCACTTTACCCGTTATAGCTAACAAAAACAGAAATATAAATTGTCGACATGTGTGGCACTTTACCTGTTATAGCTAATACAAACGTAAATATCATATTGAGTGCACATGACGCGTTTCTGGAATAACCTTCATCTAAGGATTGGAAAGCCAAATAATTTAAGATTGATATTCATTTCATGTTGCTACAAAACTTCAGAATACGAAATGTCAAAACAAACAACGCGAACCATTAACACAATGATAATTCTGGGATGTCTCCAAAGGGGGAACTTATGATTCATAAACAACATCAGTTGATTGACTCTGGGATGTCTCCAAAGGGGGAACTTATGATTCATAAACAACTTCAGTTGATTGACTCTCTGGGATGTCTCCAAAGGGGGAACTTATGATTCATAAACAACATCAGTTGATTGACTCTCTGGGATGTCTCCAAAGGGGGAACTTATGATTCATAGACAACATCAGTTTATTGACTCACTAACTGTTTAACGTCAAACGAGCAGTCCATCAGCAGCAATACTCGCGAGAAAAAACAAATAAAAAGGTGAAACTGGGATGAATCTCTGAGTGGAAGTTTCGAAAGAAGATATGGATAATATCGGAAACATTTCCGTGTTAACGGTTTGTTTCTCTTCAATAACTGTTATAGGGGATGCTAACATGAAAAGAACGTGACATTTTTCAACACAGAGCAATTCTGGGATGTCTCCAAAGGGGAAACTTATGATTCATAAACAACATCAGTTTATTGACTCACTGACAGCTTAACGTCAAACGAGCAGTCCATCAGCAGCATTACTCGCGAGAAAAACCAAATAAAAAGGTGACACTGGAATGAATCTGTGAGTGAAACTACTGTGAAAGTTTCGAAAGAAGATATGAATAATATCGGAAACATTTCCGTGTTAATGGGTTGTTGCTCTTCAATAACTGATGTAGGGGATGCTAACATGAAAAGAACGTGACATTGTTCAACACAGAGGAATACTTTACATTCCAATACAACCATGATAAACTCTTGTAAGAGGGATTGTACTCTGCAAGCCGGAAAACATGTCTGATATTCAAATATCTAGGGGTTCAAATGGAGACAGACATATCAATATATTGAAAACATATTTCACAAATACTTATTTCTAACGACGTCCTATTCTAATCTTTAAAATGCTCTTTAAAAACCTGTCTAAACCGAACCTCCATGGAACTATCTTTTGGATTCGGAATAGGCAGGTGTTCGGTTTATACAGGTTAAATTAACAAATATTTAATGTATTGGGACTTTATTTATAGTTCGGTTTATGCAGGATTCCGGTTTACTCAGGTTTTGGTTTAGATAGGCCTTACTGTATATACAAGTAAATATAAAACTGGAGACATCTCTTCATAGAATCATTGTGTTCTACATGTATATTTATATTTCACCTGTTTTTGCTGTATTACATTTTCTATGCTTCTTCTTTATTCACACCGTTAAACACCAACCCCCCTCTTTATTTACCGACCAATATGAGATAGATAAGAAATTGCATTAATTTTCTTACATGTACAATCAAACCTACTTTAGTGACCACCTCTATTAAGCAACAACTTGTATTAGCTGACCTTATTTTAAATTTCTTTTTGTCGTGCATTTAATATTATTTAACCTGTGTTAAGCAACCACCTGTCTTATGTGACCTTTTTCAATGTTCCCACAGAAGGTCACATAAAGCATGTTCGACTGTATACAGTCCAACCTGCCTTTGCAGTCACCTCTTTTAAGCAGTCACCTGTATTAAAAGATCACACTTTTCTTGTCCTGTCTTAGAAAATTTCATATGAATTGAACCTGTTTTATAAGGCCACATTTTGTTAGTCTCAAAGCTGACCTCTTAATACAGGTTTGACTGTTTTGTATATCAAGGATACTTATTTATTGTTATTGTTATTTAATGTAAAAATCAATCATATTTACACAACAAAGACCACCTTCTGACGGCTCTGTTTCCTATTGAACAATCATTACTTTACGTATATCTGACATAATTATAAGGCTGTACATTAAACCAACCTTTACCAACGGTCATTAGATGTGCAAAACAACTTCTGGAAAATTATAGTCGAACACATTTTATTACAGGGAATATGGACTGACCGGTCTTGTACAATGTTAATCTATTTTGTAATAATATTCTCTCCAGATAAATCGTTAATTAAGTGAGATTTTACGTCCTTGTGTATATATAAAAGATCTAGTGTTAATCGACTGTTGTCTTCGAACGGTCAAAGACAATCAGCTGAATATTTGTGATTTATCGAAAGTAAACACTACCTTCGGTACTCAGCTATATGATAATTTGATCTATAATAAATGGGTGTCTTATTTTTTTTTTTAGCCAAGGACAATGTCACCGGTTTCTGATATATACTGTTCGAGTTGAGATAAAAAAAAAAAAAGTCAAAGCAGGATGTGGAATACAATTTTGTAATTAACGGGGAAAAATAATGGAAAATGTAAATAAAAATAAAAATGCTAATGATCTTGTGAGATAAGGTTCTTTTCTGACATTTTTAACACATACAATAACAAGTTATATATACCTTAGTAACAGTTCTTTATCATAATAACAATTTCAACCAATCACAATTTCCCCTGAAAACGGCTAAATAATAATTCCTCTGGTCAAGCTGATAACGTAACACACAGACAAAAACAATTATATTGTTCATTTTCCATATTGGTAGAAGCTTGTACGAAGCTATAACATTGATAATGAATAGATTGGCGTTCTCGTATCATTTTCATGTAGTCTTGATCTTTCAGATCAGGAGACGATTTTATCTGACGTCATCTTACTTGTATAAATTTCAATCATATAAGGTAATCAATGAAAAATAAATAAATTGGTTATTATATTACTTAAATTTTAATAAATATTTGGCACATGGAGTTTCATGTAGCCAAGAAGAGCGAAACCGGAGGTCTTGTGTAGGTGTGAACAACGCGCGAGGTGGGCTATTAGCGTGAGGTGGGCTATTAGCGTGAGGTGGGCTATTAGCGCGAGGTGGGCTATTAGCGCGAGGTGGGCTATTAGCGTGAGGTGGGCTATTAGCGTGAGGTGGGCTATTAGCGCGAGGTGGGCTATTAGCGCGAGGTGGGCTATTAGCGCGATCTAATGCGAGAGATGTAATAGAAAAGTTGATATCTAATCGAGTGTGCGCGACGTGTTATCAGTTACCCTCAAAGTCAAACAAAATGGAATTTAAACAAATAAATTAAAATCTTCGGGAGCAAAAAAAACCCCAAAAAAACCAAAAAACCCAAAAGGCATAAACAGGATATCCGAAATCAGCGACGGTCATCTATGTATGAGGGAGGAAAAGTTTAGTCTTAATAATCGACGACGGTCATCTATGTATGAGGGAGGAAAAGTTTAGTCTTAATAATCGACGACGGTCATCTATGTATGAGGGAGGAAAAGCTTAGTCTTAATAATCGACGACGGTCATCTATGTATGAGAGGGGGGAAAAGTTTAGTCTTAATAATCGACGACGGTCATCTATGTATGAGGGAGGAAAAGTTTAGTCTTAATAATCGACGACGGTCATCTATGTATGAGGGAGGAAAAGTTTAGTCTTAATAATCGACGACGGTCATCTATGTATGAGAGGGGGGAAGTTTAGTCTTAATAATCGACGACGGTCATCTATGTATGAGGGAGGAAAAGTTTAGTCTTAATAATCGACGACGGTTATCTATGTATGAGGGAGGAAAATTTAGTCTTAATAATCGACGACGGTCATCTATGTATGAGGGAGGAAAAGTTTAGTCTTAATAATCGACGACGGTCAACTATGTATGAGGGAGGAAAAGTTTAGTCTTAATAATCGACGACGGTCATCTATGTATGAGGGAGGAAAAGTTTAGTCTTAATAATCGACGACGGTCATCTATGTATGAGGGAGGAAAAGTTTAGTCTTAATAATCGACGACGGTCATCTATGTATGACGGAGGAAAAGTTTAGTCTTAATTATAATGATTACATTATTTAAGAGCTGTACATTTCAAGAACAAATATATCTAATAAATAAACGTTAGAGATAACCAAAGGGGCAATCAAGAAAGGACAATCCAGAGAAACTGGCTATATTGGGCACACAGGACACAAGACGAAGACACCCCCACCCCCACAATATATGTTGGACACCATTATACACACAAATAACGTAAATGCGACTCGAGTCCTCTTACAAACAACTGGAAACAAAGACGAACCAACTTTCCTGTTTATTCCCTTTGCCTTTAATTTTCTTGCTCATAAAACCTTTTTACTTAGATGGATATCAAATCTTTTGACTATGAACGTATCTGCATTATTTGGTTTTCCGAGACTAAATATGTTATGTATATTCAAGATTACAGCGTTCTTTCTTTATAATAGCACTGTTCGTCCACTTATATGTAAAGGTGATATTGTTCAAGATTACAGCGTTCTTTCTTTATAATAGCACTGTTCCTCCACTTATATGTAAAGGTGATATTGTTCAAGATTACAGCGTTCTTTCTTTATAATAGCACTGTTCGTCCACTTATATGTAAAGGTGATATTGTTCAAGAATACAGCGTTCTTTCTTTATAATAGTACTGTTCCTCCACTTGTATGTAAAGGTGATATTGTTCAAGATTACAGCGTTCTTTCTTTACAATAGCACTGTTCGTTCACTTGTATGTAAAGGTGATATGGTTCAAGATTACAGCGTTCTTTCTTTATAA
>MJUT01013753.1:155941-175536 GCA_002080005.1 Gigantidas platifrons
TAATAGTATAGCCAAAAAGACATAATAGTATAGCCAAAAAGACCTAATAGTATAGCCAAAAAGACCTAATAGTATAGCCAAAAAGACCTAATAGTATAGCCAAAAAAGACCTAATAGTATAGCCAAAAAGACCTAATAGTATAGCCAAAAAGACCTAATAGTATAGCCAAAAAGACCTAATAATATAGCCAAAAAGACCTAATAGAATAGCCAAAAAGACATAATAGTATAGCCAAAAAGACCTAATAGTATAGCCAAAAAGACCTAATAGTATAGCCAAAAAGACCTAATAGTATAGCCAAAAAGACCTAATAGTATAGCCAAAAAGACCTAATAGTATAGCCAATAAGACCTAATAGTATAGCCAAAAAGACCTAATAGTATAGCCAAAAAGACCTAATAGTATAGCCAAAAAGACCTAATAGTATAGCTAAAAAGACATAATAGTATAGCCAAAAAGACATAATAGTATAGCCAAAAAGACCTAATAGTATAGCCAAAAAGACATAATAGTATAGCCAAAAAGATATAAATAGTATAGCCAAAAAGACCTAATAGTATAGCCAAAAAGACCTAATAGTATAGCCAAAAAGACCTAATAGTATAGCCAAAAAGACCTAAATAGTATAGCCAAAAAGACATAATAGTATAGCCAAAAAGACCTAATAGTATAGCCAAAAAGACCTAATAGTATAGCCAAAAAGACATAATAGTATAGCCAAAATCGTTTACGGTCACCTATACCTGAGTGTCACTCATAAATTCAACATTCTGACATAAATAAAATAAATAATAATAATAACAGGTTCAAAATATTATGTTTTTGGTGGTGTTCAGACACTGATATACAATGTACATCTACTGATTCCGATATACGCCTTTAGACCCTGATACAAGGCCTTGTGACCATGATATTCGCCTTCATATCTTGATATATGCCTTCAGACCCTGATTTACACAGTCAGATCCTGACATAGCGCCTTCTGAGCCTGATATTTGCCTACAGACCATCATGATTTAAGCCTTCAGATCCTGATATAACGCCTTCTGACCTGGATATACCGCGTCTTCAGACCCTGCTATAACGTCTTCAGACACTCATTTACGTCTTCAGACCAAGCTATACACCTTCAGACCCTGATTTACGTCTTCAGACCAAGCTATACACCTTCAGACCCTGATTTACGCGTCCATACTCTGATATTTGCCTATATTCGGGTTGTAGAAGATATCTGCCAATGTCTAATATATAATTACAATACGATTTCATTCATTGTTTGATGTTTAAATGTCAAGATACACTGTTCATGGTTAACCAATCTTTCTTTACGAGTGTTCTAGAAAGAGCATTCCTTGCGTTTTACTAGTATTAAAAGAGACTTATTCTTAAATGTGACAAATTTTTGTGGGAGTTCGTTATGTTCGAGAGTTTTTCTGTTGTCTTATCCTTCATTTTGTAATATTTTGTCCTATTTTTAAAATGTATCATTTATAATAAAAGTGTAGATATCAAATTTAGTGCGCCCAACTCGTTTCTGGAATAACCTTTATAATATAATATGAAACAGGCACGGCCTAGAATGCTCGCAAATCTGAAAATTATCTGGCAATTTCACACTCATCCAATCCATCAAAAAGTGTCGAGATTTTATGGGCCGAGATATATCGGGACCGGGACGACTTTTTTTTAGGACCGAATCTAATCTCATTCAATCGAGTTGTCGTTCCTTACGAAATCTCAAAAGTTAACTTCCGCGTAGAAACAAAAATTCTTGTCAGTATGTCAGAAGAGATTTAATCAATTAAAAAATATCAATATAAGTAAAACAAGCTAACAAAATGACTTTTATTACACACGGATTCAGGGTTTCAGTAGTATCGTACGTACGAGACTTAGTGTAAGGACCGACAACTCTGGGTAGAGATTAAAACGCAGAATTATATTTTATCCGTCAGTATGTGAGGCCATGTTTGTCAAAAAAAATCTAAGTACACATTCTATACCATAAAGAGCTCCCCCGTAAATATCATAAATGTATTGCATTTTCGTGTTTTTGGCAACATGAAGTATAGTAAGAAATTGTCAGAAATTGTTCAATCGTATTATGAATGACGAAGTATACAATTATTTTACCTCTAGACCACAATAACGAGTTCAGTCTGATCCTTTTCATTTAAGAACATTTCAACTTTTTCATTATCTATATCTTTGTATATTGTCTTATCATCATGATCACTGATAAAAATGTTTGTATAACCCCTGAACCTTGTCTTCAATATCGTTTATATACTATATACCATAACGAAACTGAATAACATGAGAATCTTATAGTCATCATTCAATACAGACGTAGTGTTCTTAGCTGCTGTAAAGTACATGTTAGGGTTAGTGAACGATCATTTAACTTTTATACTGGTGGGTGTGCGAGGTGAGATGTCATGTTTGTTAACCAATTACTGTAAATTCAGAAATTAATGCGATGTTTTTATTAATGCTAAAAATGCGACTGGTCGGCGATCGCAATATTTAAACCTCGCATTTTTAATGTTCATTCTGTTGCCCAGTTTTTGTTTGATTTATCCCCCTAAGATCGACAGGTGCATGTTATAGATTACTGACACCTAGGAAGCGGCGAAGCGTGTACATGTTTATTGATTATTTTGATTACAATTTCCTGTGTAAATATGTCAAGGGACAAAATAAAGTGTGTATTTGAACATCTGTGTTTCAATGTTTTTCAAAATAATGACTTGTCACTTTCATTCGATGTTTTTCCGTCGTAAGGGTAGATCAAAAATATTTTATTTTCTCATCGATCTAATTATATAAAACCTGTGTTGATAAATGCCCGATCTCGGTATTAGCAGTCATTATTTTGAAAAACATTGAAACACAGATGTTTTATCAGCAGCTTCTTTGCTTGTAGCTTTAGCAGGGTCTGATAGACGCAAGACAATGTCATCTGGAGCGCGTTTCTTAGTGACAAACTTCCACATAGTCCTACAATATAAGACTCCGATAGGCGCGATGTTTACTTTACATGTTTTAATTTTATTTTTCCTTTTTATTATTTTTTGTTATTTACTATTTACTGTTTTCTATTTATTTTTTTATTTCTGATGTCCGCGCCTCGGAGTCTTATGTAGGAAGCCATATTTCCCGTAGCATTTTTGAAAATCCAAGAAACACCCGTAACTGCGGTGTATGAGTAAAATCTATGATAATATAGTATGAAAATGTAACTTACCTTGATTTTGTGTGTCAATTAACTGTCCAATTAATTTAAATTAGGTAGCAGGTGAGAATCGTGGCGTGTTCCCGAGAAGTATTAGGTCACGTGAATGTTTAAATGTGGAGGTTTGTATACATTACGGATTTGTGCCTTGAAAAATAACGGTTTGCATAGAGCATATTAATATCATTAAGAACCAATTATAGATATTTAGACATCATGACACTAGAACATGCGTTATTTGCTGAATTAGAATCTATTTCATGTCGGTTGTGACAAATACACACAAGAGATATTTCATGAGACAAGTACAGTTTCGTTTCGTAAACCAAATTCCCAAATATAGGATTCACTGGGATGCCGGATTCTCTCGGAGGATGACATGTCGCATCATTGCAGACGAGAGGGGGGCTTGGCAAAATCACAATAAAAAACATGGAAATCGGACTTGACATATAAAAGTAAGTGCATTTTTATTCTTTTTTAACATATATATTCCAGCGTGTGCAGTTTGAGCTATGATGAAATGTTATTATAATAGTGTAAAATGGTCCAAAAGTTCCCATCGAAATTTCATGAGAACTTGCTAAAGGAAATATGGCTTCCTACATAAGACTCCGAGGCGCGGACATCAGAAATAAAAAAAATAAATAGAAAACAGTAAATAGTAAATAACAAAAAATAATAAAACGGAAAAATAAAATTAAAACATGTAAAGTAAACATCGCGCCTATCGGAGTCTTATATTGTAGGACTAACTTCCACATAGACATGTTGAAACGTTAATGATTGCTCTCCCAAAAATTCATCTATTTATGGCATTTTTTTAATTTCTAATTACCGTAGTGTTAATTGAGCAATATTTTATTTTAAAATATCACTTTGAAAAATAGCCGACTAAAATTGGTATGTAAAACTGAGCTTGTGCCGATAAAAGATTCATACAAGCCATAATTCTTTTAAACTGCCGGTTTTGTTTACTTATTTATTTTGTACACTTCAATTGATCTTTCTTTGAAATTTCATTAACCTTTGTATCACCCAAGCCAAGCCCCAAGCCTTCGGATGTTCAATTAATGTCGACTCGGCACGTGACTAAAGTTCACATGCTACAAACGTTTCTAGATCCCCACAAGCACGCTTTGATCGATAATACATTTACAACATGTGGAATTCTTTCTAGATTCTCAATCACGTGAACAATTTGTGTACAAAGGAAAATGTGTATTCACTTTAATTAAAGGTAAACATGACAGTGGCTTACAAGGGAATTAACGACATACAAATACGAAAACGAAAACGCACGTTTAGATAAAAATTTACATCGATTTATTTTCTTCTTTATCTTGGCACGTCGCATTTTTGTCGGCGGTTGAGGAATCGCAATAATAAATGCACGCAATAATTTCTGAATTTACAGTATGTATGTCAAAGAAAAATATTGACCGGAAATGTCCGGCATAATATTCTGAAATTTTTTTCAAAGATATTCCAAGCAAAATGTTTCATAAACGACGAACATCTTTGTATTAGGGCAGCAACCAATACCATGATATAATTCTGAACAGGAACAACCAATAAATAACTCCAAAAAAGTTGGATCTGATATGGTCATGTGACTTCAGAGGATGTGATGATTATAAAACGAAAACAGTGATGGGCAACATTTCCGCAAATATCAACAAAACGAACAACTACCTTAAACCATTTGAACACAAATAACACAAAAACATATGTCGATGGATATCCAGGTCCTGGCTTGGGTCATGCACAAAAATTAGGTATGGCTAATCTGCTTGAAAGAATCCAAAAGCTTTCTCTCTTGAATGTTTATTGTGCAAAATAAGCACAAGATGAACACTAACAAAATGATTCTCAAGCAACTGGACGATCCTATTACAAAACACGAACGTAAAACAACACAAAAGTAAAAAAGTACGGACATCAAATTCTACAAAGAGCTAATTTCTCCTGTCTCATTAATTACACAAATACGAGGTCCTATCTGAGCCAGTTAATTGCAAACAAATATTCCTTAGGTCATAGTGGAAATATGTCTGCAATATAGGTCCTATAAGCAAAACTATAAAATTCGGCATTTAAATTCAAGTAAGAAAGTTAGTTTTTAAGCCATTTTATGAAATATGTATGAAATATTTACTCGAGTAATGGAGATTGTAATAGAAAAGGGATGGGGTTTTCGGACCTGATTTTGAAAAGTGGTAATGTTACAAGTGGTTTCAGAGAATTCTAAGATGTGGACAACGGTTGGATGACAGACTATAAATACCAATAGAAGAACATATTTTGCATTTAATCTCAGCAGAAATCGAAATAGGACAATTACTTATTTCTGCTGCGGGAAAAGGCTTTCTACATAATTACGAAGGACAAAAAAAAAAAAAAAAAAAAAAAAATTAGTACAATATAAAAAGAAGTCGTTATAGGTAATTTTCACAATTTATGGTGATTTTCTAGAATATTAAAGGCTTTGGGGCATAGAAAAACACACATTTTAGCAAAATTTGAATGTGAAAAAAAGGATAATCGCTTAACATCGCTCAGCACTAAATATAAGAAGATACATATAAAATTAGAATTATATATGCTAATATAGTAAATATGATATCAAAATGTAGTTAGAAACTTTATTGGATTCAAATTACATCTTTAATCTTTATTCAGAATCCAATAATAAAGAAACGAATCTTTATCAATAATCTAATAATAATGAAACGAACAAGTAACCAAGTTAAAAGAGATTTTCGAATAAAGCGATCCGGATGCAAAAAGAGGATAGGAAAAAAGAAACCAAAATAAGAAAAGCATTGACAACAGGATTTTCTTAAAAAAACTCATTAAAAGGAAATTACAATAACAATTCAATTTCACTTAAAATTACTTTAGTAGGAAACGTTTTAAATTTAACAAAAAGAGCAAAAAGGAAATACATGTATGTGTTTGAATACTCTTACACTTTAAAACATATATCCTTTAGTTTGTAACACTGTAGTATACTTTTGACATTTGATCCTAAATTATTTATTATAATACCATTTTCCCTATCACTGAATGTGTGCTATATTAACATGTTAGAGATGTGCGGTTCCGTGTTTGTATGTTCAAGTTTAATGAGCCAATAAAAAACTTTCGGGAAGAATATAATTCATGGTTAGTGTTATGGTGTTTAAAACCACTGTCAACAATATTATATCATGGCTGTAGGTTTTATTGGTGGAGGAAACCACCGACCTGTCGCAAGTCACTCACAAACTTTATCACATAATGTTGTATCGAGTACACCTCCCCATGAGCGGGATTCGAACCCACAAGTGCTAGGCACTGATTGCATATGTAGTTGTATATCCAACTACCATGCGAAATCATACAATTATCTTTTTCAATTTGGGTTCATAATTACTAAATATTACTAATTGAATTGAAATTCGCAGAATAAAAAACCAGACATATCTGTTCATGTTTTAATCGTGTATATTCTGTTACTTATATTTTTGTCAAATATATTATTGAATAATGTTGCTGCGTGCAAATGCCAAATACGTGAGAGTTGTCAATCTTATGCTTTATTAGGATAAAATGTGTCATAGGTTTAATATTATACCGAGACTGTTATCCTGGTATTGCTAATATATTCTATCAGTATTAAAATAACCCAATATATATAAGCCCAGCAACTTGCACTAGGTAAATGTAAGCGTATTTGATTATTGTCCATAATACCAAGATTGTTCCTTGTAGCTAGACAATAACCAGGTTACAACAGAATGAAAAAAAAATCAAACCAAGCAAAAAAAAAAAAACTGAAAACAAACGAACAAACAAACAAGAAAATAACACACTGTCTGAACAGTTATAAAATCCAACAGAAAACAATAACAAAAGGCAAAACTGATGTCTCTAACACCAACACATGACCACTAACTTTCTCGACCTGACACAGGCACTCCAATAACAAGTGGCAGTGTTAAATGTGCAGACCTTGGTTAAGGAAAACAGTGTATTTACTTTTTCTCAAATACCAATTCCCTCTATACTGTTTGAATAACTAACAGATCGTATTCTTATGTTAAGGGGTTGTAAGGTTTCTACTAGATGGGTCTAACAGATCGTATTCTTATGTTAAGGGGTTGTAAGGTTTCTACTAGATGGGTCTAACAGATCGTATTCTTATGTTAAGGGGTTGTAAGGTTTCTACTAGATGGGTCTAACAGATCGTATTCTTATGTTAAGGGGTTGTAAGGTTTCTACTAGATGGGTTTGGGTTGATGTTGTTTAACGTCACTTCGAACAATAATTCAGTTATATCGTGGTGGTCAGTTTTATTGGTGGAGGAACCTAGAGTACACGGAGAAAACCACCGACCTGTTATAAGTCACTGACAAAATTTATCACATAATGTTGTTTCGCATGAGTGGGATTCGAACTCACAACGTGAGTGGTGATGTGGTGATAGGTACTGATCGCATAGGTAGCTGTAAATCCAACTACTATACGATCACGACCATCCCTAGATGTGTGAACAATATAAATTCTTATTACCAGTAAATTGTCTGAGATATTGAATTTACTCGCAAGTTTATACATATCTACGTCCTGACATTTATTAAATGCTAATTGGTATTGGTTAACTCTACCTTACTGTTTCACCACCTTAACTATAGCAGAAAGATATTGAAATGTAAAATCGAACTTCTGTCCTTCCCCGAATCTACAGTGCTCTACTCGTCAATATCGCGGTAGCATAAAGAACAGAGGGCGGCTTAATATACCGACTTCATTGTTCATGTTATTTCAGACGGCGCTTAATTTTGCACACGGTTTTACGAAAACAATGTGTGACGTTTGGCAAGGTTGGTCACCATTTTTACCAGAGTTATCATTCCTTGTGTCACAAATGACAAAAGAAAACGTTTGTCGTATTCATAATCCGGTCCTTTTCTCATTCATTTCCTTTATCATCGGGTTTGTAACAAGATTGATTTGATTGATTGATTTTTGGTGTTTTAACGCCACTTTCAACAATATTTCAGCTATATCATGACGACCAGTTTTAGTGGTGGAAGAAGCCAGAGTACCCGGAGAGAACCAACGACAATGGGCAAGCAACTGGTAAACGTTATCACTTGGGGTTGCGAGTCGAATGCACCTGTTTTTGTAATTTACAAAGCCGGAAGCGAATCCACGCCGTATTGGTGATAAGCTTGTATGAGTTGTTAGGTAATCCAACTACCTAACACGGGCCCTTGTAACAAGAGTAACACGACGGGTGCCACTGGTAGTGCGGCGCCTGCAATACAATTTATATGGATTTAATCAAAATGAACATCCCATTTAAGGATAATATAAATATATAAATATGCCAAAGTAATAAACTATGGAAGATTGCAGAATAAATACAGATTAATACATGGGCATTTCCATATTGGCCTGGTTATCATCCCGAGACACCTATATTGCCCTGAGACGAAGTCGAGGGCCAATATGGGTCGAGGGATGATAACCAGGCCAATATGGAAATGCCCATGTATTAAACTATTTGTTATATACTTCCGACATCTGCAGACGTAAACACCGGAAGTTGTCTGAAACGCACGAGGGGCACCTAATAACCTAACCTGAATAATCCAGTCGTTATATTACGCCCCCGCTGGTCGCTAGGCGGAGAGAATCGGAGACGGAAAGGGCTTGAATTATTCGAGTTACTAATAACCGGTTATTTTCCCGGGGTGTAAAAAGATGGACAGTTTACTTCCGGTCATATTGATCATACAAAAATGCCTTTAATTTAACTAAGTATGTAATAACACATTTGATCTAACATTAAGTACGTTTTACTTTGAAATTAACGAAAGTAGCCTGTCTGATACAAGATGTTGTATCACCACACTGTGGTGATAAAAGAATGGCACGACGTTGCACGAGACGTTCTCTGCCGAACTCCTTTGTCATGACGTCATATCACTGGAATCCGGCGAACAACACATCAATGTATGCAACGTAAAGACATAGTATCAATATTTCCGGCAACTGTAAGGTCCACATTTCTTTTTTTTTAAAGCGTTGTCGGATTGTACAGTGACACTGAAAGTGATTGAACTGTAATTCAACATTGGTGAAAGAACGGCAACAAATAACGTGATGTCATTCACAAAATGTAGTCTTCCTGCGAGTATTGTAAAAAAAAAGTTGTAAATATTAATTTGACCCTTGTTATTTGTTTTTATTGAAATGTTAGATAAACTTATTACATAAATAGTGTGTTGGTACAAGACTATGTATCAGGTCTTGCCTGTTGCGTGAACTAACCGCATCACAACTCGTCGCTATCGCGACTCGTAGTGATACTGGTTCACACAACAGGCTCGACCTGATACGTATATGTTATCAGGATGTGAATTGATTGATACCGAAAATATCAGCCTGCCGAGCCAGAATATGAAGTTTGTTGGCGAGTGAGCGAAGCGAACGAGTCACAAACTTCATATTCTGTCGAGCAGGCTGATATTTTTCAGTATCAATTATATTCACATTCAGATGACATGTTTATCATCCTTAAATCAACCATAAACACGGATACATCTATATTTGTATTTTTCGCGGGAAAAATTACATGATTCAAAATATTCAAAATACGCTTCCCCAAAACCGTAGTTCATAAGTAGTTTGCAAAATATACCATTCATTTTTACAGATTTATATAAATGTTAAGATTGTTGGATTTTCCCTTTAATGGGGATATTCATTTTTTTTATTATTACAAACATCAAAGTCACCCATTTTCATTAAAGGTTTTGCTTACCAATGCCGTTCCGGTTTAGAAAACATGACGGTCACAACCTCCTTTATGACGTAAAAAATTATGACGTCTGAGGAGAGGTTATCAAGAATTGTGTGTAAAGTACATTTTTGTAGGACGCTGTTTGTTGATATTTCTAATGCGACAGTTCTTAATTTGATATATGTTTTAAAAAATAATGTTAACTAGCTAATGGTGTAGATGAATTTTATTTATTTTTGCCATCTTCACAGGAATTATCGTTTAAATGTTAGGAGAATTTGGTGATAACTCCTGCTGACTGTTGATAAGTCCTGCTCAGCTCACGCGGACTTTGATACGAGTTTTGTTTATGGAGCCAGCAGGTAGATATATAGCCGGGGGGAAGGATGATAAATAGTCTTGTACCACCACACTATATATGTAATGGGTATATATCATATATTTAGATTAAAATACAGGTGTTTTGCATATGCATTATCAATGATTGTCCCAGGCCTATATCGTGTATACCCTATATCGTATACCCAAAAAATATCAAAATTTCAAAATTTTCCAAAATTTTCCAAATTTTTCAAAAAAATATCAAAATTTCTAAATATTTCTAAATTCAAAAATTTAGCAAATTTCATAAAATTTCAAAATTTATCAAAAAAATTTTTAAATTAAAAAAATTTCAAATTCTCAACAAAATTCAAAATAAAAAAAAAATTCAAAATTTTCATAAAATACATGTATTATCAAAGGCATGTTTGAAATATATGATATGATATAATGAACATTACATGTCAAATTCTGTATCACATGCCGTATCAACCCTCGACCTATATCACCCCTCGGGCCTGTGTCCCTTGGGGTGATATAGGGTTCTCGGGTTGATACGGCATGTGATACAGATTTTGACATGTAATATTCAGTATTTATTATATAGATAGGTGTGAATTATGGGGATTTATCTAACATTATGTACGTTTTCCTTTGAAATTAACGAAAGTAACCTGTCTGATACAAGATGTTGTATCACCACACTGTGGTGATAAAAGAATGGCGCGACGTTGCACGAGACGTTCTCTGCCGAACTCCTTTGTCATGACGTCATATCATTGGAATCCGGGGAAAAACACATCAATGTAGGCAACGTAAAGACACAGTATCAATATTTCCGGCAACTGTAAGGTCCACATTTCTTTTTTAAAAGCGTTGTCGGATTGTACAGTGACACTGAAAGTAATTGAACAGTAATTCGACATTGGTGAAAGAACGGCAACAAATAACGTGATGTCATTCGCAAAAAGTAGTCTTTCTGCGAGTATTGTAAAAAAGGGTTGTAAATATTAATTCGGTCCTTGTTATTTGTTTAAAATTTGTTTTTATTGAAATGTTAGATAAACTTATTACATAAATAGTGTGTTGGTACAAGTTTATGTATCAGGTCTTGTCTGTTGCGTGAACTAACCGCATCACAACTTGTCGCTATCGCGACTCGTAGTGATACTGGTTCACACAACAGGCTCGACCTGATACATAGTCTTGTACCACCACACTATATATGTAGTACTGGGTATTTATCCGTGAAATCAATTCCGGTATTTCACATGTGAAATATCAGTTTTTTCCCGCCGGAACTACTTTTGCAATACTATAAGTGTGGTGGTTACGTTCCTTGTTGTGCAAGGGGGAATTTACACATACGATTGTAAGCTGAAAAAATTCCGCGAAATGTTATTGATGACTTTGGCACATAACCAAGATGACGTCATTGACGTCATATGAAGACTTCTAGTTTGAAACGTAAAGATTAGACATTATTTGGCTTCGTATACGCTTCAATTGTGATTTAATTTAACTAAAATAAGCTTTCAAGGTAAGCAATTTAATTATTTTTGTACATTGTTGTAAATATGAAAAATAGGATTTCACATTTTCAAGATGGCAGATCCTTCCAACTGAACCCTGTAGTATCATTGCTCGTAGATTCACACGCATGCAATCAAATATACAAATAAAAAAAAAATATATATAAGAAATTTTGAAAGTCTATATAATAAACAGTATAACTAAATCATACATTTTGAATATCAAAATAAGACCACTCGTGACCGAATACGAATTAACGATTAAACTCGTGGACGGAACAAGTTCCGCCCACTCGTTTAATCCTTATGTGTACTTCGGTCACTCGCGGTCTTATTTTGATATTCAAAATCTACGATTAGTTATATCCCCGTGTGACAATAAGTCGGTCAGTCATTGGATAATGTTTAGTTATTTTTTTCATGTTTGAAAAGTAAACATTTTTTTCTTTGCAATTATGTTCCTCATCTATTCTTGCTCACATGTGTAAAGTTCCATGGAAAAAAGATCGATAATAATAACACACTGACACATGTTTGTTTACTATCCTTTTTACAAATGGCGTCCTATTACGTCACATAAGGTCGGTCAAAGGTCAATAAAGCACATGTTTTTGTCATAGGCCAACTAAACTTAAAAAGTAAACCAGATTAAGAAAGTACAGTATTTTAGCCTTTTCGGTGTAATTGTTTTGTCTGAAAAATTTCAAAAGATATTTTTTTTAAATAGTTTGAAATTGCAGTTTGTTGAAGCATTAAAAATTAATTCATGATGCAAATATTATACTTGCTTACCCATAAAATAAAGTATTTAATCCAGTGAATTTGGTGTTTTTGCTTTTGTCAATACAATCTATTAGACTGACTACATTCTGTCATACTTTTGTAAAACAATTAATGACTGATTTCATTATTTTAATCACATTTAATATCACAGAATACATCACTCACTCACAAAGAACAATCGGCCATTTTGTTAGAATGTGAATGATCAATCATCATATTTTCAAAGTATTTTAAAATACAATTTGCATGGCCTACATTCCAGAAACGGTCATGAACTGTGATGACAATTATGTCAACAAACCGGAAATATAAAAATGTTTGGGGAATACCATCGCTTAAAATAGATTTCACAGGCAGAATGACCATGTAAAAAGGACATTAGTAAAAAGGTGCTTTTTTACTTGCATGGAATTTGTTCAATTCAATCTTACTTGTTTTAATCGCATTTTATAATCTTCAAGTTTTAGAAAACTGCTTCAGCGTCTATATACGTTATAAATATACAGAATGACGTCATTGGCCTCCTGCTGCGTGAGAATAGTAAATCAAAACAAATGACCGACTTTATTGCATGACCGAGCAGATGTCACGACACGATATAATCAACCAAAACCATATTTAAAAAAAAAATATTGTGAAGTCATTTCTGGATATATGCTTACAAATCTTACACCAAAACATTTGGAATTGTCTATATTTTGATTGTTTATTTGCTCATTATGTTTATTTGAGTTGTTTTTATTTGTACGTAATTTAAACATGATTGTTAATTTTTAGGGTTTATTTTTAGTTGAAATATATAAGAAAATCAAAGTCAATTTTTATTTGTTGTGTTTAAATTATGTACAAATAAAAACAACTCATATAAACATAATGAGCAAATAAACAATCAAAATATAGACAATTCCGAATGTTTTGGTGTAAAAAATTTTAAAATCTATCCAGAAATGGCTTCATAATAATTTTTTGAAAAAATATTGTTTTGGTTGATTATATAGGGATTTTTTTACATGCACTGTACATACACATTGTGATCTTTTGAAAATGACAGGGAGATTTTGCACACTTTTTACTCGCATATACAGTGATTCAGCTAGCGCTCGTCACTTTCGTCATTGACCATTGATTTTCGAAGGTGACGAGTATTTCCCATACCCAATTCGTCACTTGAATTTTCAAAAAATCGCAGAAAAATGTTTGTAAAAATCCATTCTTCTTCTTCATTTGCTGATTAAAACTATTTAGTCATTAAAATGAAAATTTTATTGCATGTTACAAGCCAATCAACGGATAATAGAATTTTTGTTTTGATTGCATAATCTTTGATCTCACCTGGCTTGATTTACCTGGACAAAGAATTTAATCAACGATAATGATTTTATTTAAGTTATGACATGTACTCAAAATGCTGCATAACATGTATGTATCTAGATACGATAACGTAACCCTCATTCCGCTTGTGCCCCATTTAGGGTTACGAATCGATCTCATTCAACATATGGGAGCAAATTAAAAATTTCGTTCCGGGAATATTTCAACTTTCTTTTTGCATATCTGGTCATAACTTATTATTCCCAACAATTTCTAAGTAATGGTGATATGAAATAAGTGTTATAATACCTGTTTCTATCTTCAAGACCGGTTTCGTATTTGAAAATTGTTACTTGTTTGCCATAACACCTTACGTAGACTCTCGTGATGGGCGGAGCCTATCCATATATGGATCTCAATGCCAAATATGGAAAACGTTTACTACGAATTTACTACGAATCGATCCAAATGAAGATATCACCAAAACGAGGCAAGTGCACGTGAAACAGCAACTTTTAAACAAAATGTCGGACAGAAAGAAGATTTCATGCATTCAAATTTTCAGATGGATATAAGTCTACCATGGATTGATGCAGCGTTTATTTAACACCTCAAGGTTTACCTAAATATATTTATCTTTCAATCCTGTTAATTTTTCCTACCACTTACAACGGAATTAGGAGAAAAAACCGCCGGTGTGAATCACTTCGGGTGCTGCTCCCATACGTTGAATGGGATCGATTCGTAACCCTAAATGGAGCACAAGCGGAATGAGGGTTACGTTATCGTATCTAGTATGTATCATATTTAATATGATATTTAAAGTGGACATAATAATGTTGTAATCGTCATTCATTGCACGATTCGTCACAATGTCCGCCATATAACCAACTATTTTTTGTCATGTTTCATTTATGAAATTGTCGATATCATGTTTATTGAAATCTATCGTATCCATTAAGTATTTTGAAGTGATTTTCTCAAAAAGTTATAAACTTTAAAATGGTGCGATCAACAGTTCACAATCCAGATTGTTATCGATCTGCATCCGGGTAACACTTGCATTCTATTTATAGAGCTATTTACAAACAGACAGGTGTATGCAATTAAAAAAAAAATAACTAGGTATTTTTATTCCAATTGTTGCAATTTGATTATGAGGTCTGAGAAATAATAATTTATTTTACAACTTGCTTCAGTTTTTGACGTTTGTTCTATATTTTCATTACCTACAAAGAATCTATAGAGAAGTTGGACCATTGGGCAAATTGGCAGAGAACATATTTTTTTTTCTGCTGAAGACTACACAAATATGAGTTATTACAATTGTTGTGGTATTAGACTAAAACACAGTAACATTTCAAAAAAGGATAGGGGAGGGGTTTATTACAATTTGTGTGGTAATAGACCAAACCATAGTAATATTTCAAAAGGGGGGGGTTACAATTTGTGTGGTATTAGATCAAAATCATGGCAATGTTATGTTTTGTCAGTTGGTTGCTAATTTGCAGAGTATGTTCCCATCCTAGGAGTTTTTCATAGCTTTTCAATCTCCATTACTAACCAATAAGGCAAAGTAACTGATTATACGATTAAGCTCATTATATTCTTGTTTATTCATAATTTTTTTTTTAAATCTGATCCGCAAAAGTGACTAATGGTCTCAAAATCCTGACTGAATCCCTGTATATACAAGCCAGTTTCAGTAAGAAAATTATAACTTGTGTATTAAAAAAAACACTCAATAATATAAAACCCCTATTTGTAATGGTGGGGCTGTTGTGGTCGTGTGGTCATTGGATTTACATCTACCAATGTAATCAGTGCCTATCACCACTAACATTGTGAGTTCGAATCCCGCTCATGGTGTATTCGATACAACATTATGTGATAAAGTTTGTGAATGACTTGCGACAGTTCACTGGTTTTCTCCAGGTACTCAGGTTTCCTCCCCCAATTAAACTAACTGACATAATATAGCTGAAATATTGTTGAAAGGAATGTTAAACATCATAATGCCATCCTAATCCTCCTATTTGACATTAATGGATCTACTCATTTAGGGTATTTCTTTTCTAGTTAGTCACTCGCTAAGTTACACAGGTCCTAATTTTAGCTGTTTAATGTATAAGGCATTTTTTAAAAGATGGAGAATTATTTCATTTATTGTCGAAGCATTTTAGAGAAAAAAGATATAAACATTAGAAGAGGCAAATACAAAAAGGGACCAACACCAAAAATTTGAATTTGAATTTGGAAAGTCCTATTTTAATGGGTTAAAGTTTAACATAGGGCCGTATATGAAGATGAATAAACTAATTTTTCTAAGCAAAACTAGACCGGTGAGCAATACTGGGTCGGGTGAGCCTCTAGTTTTTATTAGCAAACAAAATATAAAAAGTCAGATACAGAATCACATGATTTTAATTTTTTTTTAATTTTACAGTTTTATCTGTTCTGTTTACAGATACCAGTTATAAATCTCTCAATTGGGTAGCTTAAAAGTAACAAGCTGAGAAGGAAAATAAAATGGAAGCAGATGACGTAGAAAATTTGTCAGAAAGTAGCAACTATAACGATCTCAAAACAAATGTGCCGTCTGCTGACAGTGGACTTTCTGAAGATGATTTTTCTATGGTATCCGAAACTACAAGTGAGTTCTCTTTACTAGAAATTCCAAGTGCAAAAGACAATGATGAAAAAGGGGAAATTGAGCAAGGATCCAGTTTGTCTGGAGCTGAGAGATCAATTGGGGAGCAGAATATACATAGACCACAGGAATCCAGTTCGTTGGAGAACACTGGAACACACGGTCAGAGTGTTGAAAAGAAAAATATAGCCAGAAAAGCTTCAAATTCAAGTTCAACTAACGACTTCTCGATATTGGATCTGCCAGAAAATGGCCTCGAAGAAAATGATGTTGAAGAAGACTCAGATGCTAAAAATATACTTGATAACCTGGTAATACCGGTATTACCTGATGGTACAAAGAAAGATTCTCAACCTTCAAGTATGGGGAGTTTGATATCATGTAATAGCCCAGGCGATTGTAACAGCCATGAGAGCTCTGTACTAGGCTCAAGTTTTGCTGTCATTGGTACTTCAGATAAAAGCAGTTCTTATCCTTCTTCATTTGATGACAGTATTGACAGGTCCAAAATCCAGGTTTTACCTCCTAAAGAAGATACAGAAATATCTACATCTATAGATGAACATGGGAATAAAGTAACCAAGAAAAAGAGTATGCATGGTGGTATTGTTGAAGTTGTTGTTCAAAGGGAAGATTGGAAACTGAAGGAGGATGAAAAACTAAACAATGGTGCTGTTGAAACTGTCGAAGATTTACCCGATTCTGAACAGATGAAAAATTATAACAAAAATAAAGACATCGGAGAGGATGAAAAACTAAACATTGGCGCTGTTGAGACTGCTGAAGATCTACCAGATTCTGAACAGATGAAAAATGATGACAAGAACAAGGACATGCAAGATCAGATAGTACAAGGTACTGAAACTGTAACAGATGTTGATCCTGTTGTCAAGGAAACAGACACTACTCAGTCCGACATATGCCAAAATGATGGAAAAAGATATGAAGTTAAAGTTGAAAATTCAATGGATACTGAGATGGTAACAGATAGATATAAAGCAGACAAAATCAAAACACAGGAGCACTATGATGTCATAGCTGACACTGGTTCTCTAAACATGGCAACAAGTCAGAAGGATGAAGAAATATCAACTGAAGGGGAGATACATGATGTTGAAAGAAAGGATCAAGGGGAGATAACTGATGTTGAAAGAAGGAATCGGCAAAAATATTTGGACAAAAATGAAATCCTAGGTGAACAACAAGTTGAAGAAGATAAAGAAATTCAAGTAGGTACACAGAATAATCAAGATGGTACACATTTTGTAGCTGACGAAGACAGAAAACCTTTGGGAGATTTTTCTGTTGTTCACAAATCTGAATTCAGTGAAAATAATACATCCAGACAATTTGGAAAATCTGACGTTGACAGTGATATTGTTAGTAGTAATTCAGAAACACGAAGTCGTAGCAGTACAATTAGTATTTATATGGATGAACTTGAAATAGACACATCTGATGAGAGTAACGAACCTAGAACTAAGTCGGAAACATCAGGAGAAAGTGGAGACAATGAGGCTGAAAAATCTGAAAAACAATTGAAAGGAGAATTGATCTATTCGGACATGGTTGTCCAGAAAGAAGAAAACTCATCTGTTGAAGATTTATCCCTTTTAGACAAATCAGAATTGGATACAGATAGCAGTGCAACAATTTTGACCAATGACATACAACAGACAGGAGAAGAAGAGGATAAGCCTGTCATAACCAAAGAAGATGAAAAGGAGATCAGGAGTAGAAGTGTATCTGATGCATCAACTGCTAGTTCTGTCTCCCCAGAAGTTTGGCAACCACCACAAGGCTTTAGAATGACCACAGAGGATGAAGGTTAGAATTTTCTTGTTTTTACTGACTTCATTTTTAGCTCACTTGACCCGAAGGGTCATGTGAGCTATTGCCATCACTTGGCGTCCGTCGTCGTACATCGTAAAGTTTTTTAAAAATCTTCTCCTCTGAAACTATCAGACCAATTGGAACCAAACTTTGTCTGAATCATCACTAGGGTGTCTAGTTTCAAAATTGTGTCCGGTGAAGCCGTGCACCAATCAACATGGCCACTGTTACTAAAAATAGAACATATGGTAAAATTGCGCGTTTTTGGTAATAACTCAAAAACCGTTAATAATATCAGAAATCTGACATCAGGTAAAAATGATCAGCACGACAAGATCTAACTACTCTGAAATTTTGAAGAAAATCTCATTACCCATCTTGAAGTTATTGCCCTTTTTTCATCAAATTTTCAAAATTTTAATACTTTTCGTTCTTTATTTCAAAAACTATAAGAGATAGATGATAAGTTGAAACTGCAAAAATGTGCAGCATGTCAAGGTCTACCTACCCTGCAATTGTGAAGAAAATTTGATTAGCCATCTTGGAGTTATTGCCCTTTTTTCATCAAATATTCAAAATTTTAATACTTTTCGTTCTTTATTTCAAAAACTATTAGAGATAGATGGTAAATTTAAACTGCAAAAATGTTCAGCCAGCATGTCAAGGTCTACACACCCTGCAATTGTGAAAAAAATCTGATTACCCATCTTGGAGTTATTGCCCTTTTTATCATCAAATTTTCAAAATTTTAATACTTTTTGTTTTTAATTTAAAAAACTATAAGAGATAGATGATAAGTTTAAATTGCAAACATGTTCAGCATGATAAGATCTACCAACCCTGCAATTGTGAAGAAAATCTGATTACCCATCTTGGAGTTATTGCCCTTTTTTCAACAAATTTTCAAAATTGTAATACTTTTTGTTTTTTATTTAAAAAACTATAAGAGTTAGATGATAAGTTGAAATTGCAAAAATGTTCAGCATGTCAAGATCTACCTACCATGCAATTGTGAAGAAAATCTAATAACCCATCTTGGAGTTATTCCCCTTTTTTTCATCAAATTTTCAAAATTTTAATACTTTTCGTTTTTTATTTCAAAAACTATCAGAGATAGATGATACATTTAAACT
>MJUT01013753.1:183874-202780 GCA_002080005.1 Gigantidas platifrons
ATCCTCTCTCTCTCTCTCTCTCTCTCTCTCTCTCTATATATATATATATATATATATATATATATNATACCGTATAGCGGGTTATTTTGGCGGGTGTAAAATGTCGCGTTTTAACTAGAAAAGGTATGCAATGAATTTTAGCGGTTTTTATTTTGGCGGATACATAATTTCGTTATACAAATTTTGGCCATTGATCGACAGATTGAGATTTTATTTCTGTGTATTGTCTCGTGTTCATTCTGACGTGTCAAAAATGTGCAATATACTAGATTGCTATAGATATCAAATATAAAAAATGTTAAGTTAATAGTTTAATTTACATCGATAAAACATGCATACATTAAAAACAAATAAAAAGTTAGTTAATGTACTGTCTTTACAAGTACCGGTATCACAGATCATAGTAATTACGAGTCTCGTGTCAGTGTAGATAACGGAAGTTCATCTTCAAGAAAATCCTTCAAAACGCCACTAATTCCACTTTCACGAAATCCATTACGGACAAATCCGGAAAATTTGAGATTAATAAATGTTGTAAATTGTTTATACTTCAATAATTCTAAACATGATTACGGTGTATGTTAGGTAAACAATCATTTGGTCAATAGGTTAAAGGATTATATGTGTTGATTACGATGCATGACAATTCAACTTATATCGATATACAGGTAAAAATCAAATTAACAGGAGGTATACCCGCAAGCAATTTAACACCTTTTATGACCGTTATTGTAAATGTGACATATCCTTTGATGTTACAGTAATGTTTTGATAAAGTTTTTAATTGGCATTAATTCATTATTCAAAATTTAAGATGCTCATCTTTGGAATGTCAACTTTTAACTAAAATTTAATACCCGTAAGTCTATAATGAAAGAAACGCAGCTATAACAACTCACGTACGAAGACATTTTGAAAACCAAAATTGCTAAGGTCATATATACTACTAATTAAACGACTATTGACTATAGACGATAGATATATGTACATGTACCGTTAACGATCTGCCGACCATAAATTAGAAGATAAACCTTTCCCTACGTTATAGCTATGAGAAAATACTTGCCGTAGAATGAAATTTAGCGGAATTTATTTTGGTGATTTTTGGTTGACCGCTTTGTAAGCTGCATTTTAAAATTTGCTCCTTATAGTTTACAGTATGTTATAATTATTGTGAAGATACACATAAAAAAATATTCCATTTATATCCTAGGCATGTGTTGGGTCAAGTGGAAAGCTTGATGAACACCATCGAATATAATTATATTTTTTTTCAGATTATCAGTTCTTGGTAATGCAGGTTTATAGCCTGGTGCACAAATAACATGGAGCAGGAACTGCTTATCATTTCGGAGCACCTGCGTTCATCCCTGGGTTGTAGTGGGGTTCGCGTTCTTCGATCTTTTGTTTAATATATATGTTTTGTAGATTGTTATTTGTCCTTTTGTACTTTTTCTTTTGGTCATTGTGTTGTGTGTTCTTTATCGAATTACGGATTCTGATTACCCCTTCTTCAAACAATGTCCATATCTACCACACAAAAAATTCGAACATATCAACTGGGAAATAAGAATATACCAATGGGGTAATGAAAATATATAAAATGGATAATCAAAAGATACAAAAGAGCAATCAGGAAATATCGTAGGAGCAATCAGAAGATACCATATGGGTAATAAGAAGGTACCAGAGGAGTGATCTGAAGATACCAACAGTGTGATCAGAATATAACAAAGGGGTACTCAGAAAAAGGGGTAACTAGAAGACATCTAAGGGGCTATCAGAGAGTACCGGAGTGGAAATAAGAAGATACCAAAGGGGTAATCAGAATATAACAAAATGGTAATCAGAAGATACAAAAGCGTAAATTAGATGATACTAAAAAGCAATCAGGAAATATCGAAGGAGCAATCAGACAATACCATATGGGTAATAAGAAGATTCCAGAGGAGTGATCTGAAGATACCAACAGTGTGATCAGAATTTAACAAAGGGGTACTCAGAAAAAGGGGTAACTAGAAGACATCTAGGGGGCTATCAGAGAGTACAACAGGGAGTGATCTGAAGAACAAAATTAATGGTCAGAAAATCTATGCGAAAAGATTGGGGAAGCTAAATCCATCAAAGATAAATGGTCAGCCTTCAAAAAGGTTACAAAAAGGAAAACAGAGAATCTTATTCTCCCACTAGAAGATGATACAAATACAATAGGATTTGAGGAGACAGATAAGTCAATTATACTAGCAAGAGATGGAAGACCTTAGATGTAATGAATATATCACCATGAAAGAATTAGAGGGTGCAATTTACAAACTAAAAAAAGAATCTGCACCAGGACCAGATTTTTTCTTCAATTAATTTGTCATCAATGGAGGAGTAGATATCAAAAGAAAACTATTGAACATTATTAATCAATCTTGGGAGGAAGGAATATTACCTATGGATTGGAGAAGAGCCAATGTAGAATTCCTCAAGAAACTCAACAAAACAAATTATAATCTCCCCTCTTCTTATAGACCAATCAGTATAATAAGTGTAGTTGGAAAGATGATAGAAAGGATTATATCATTTACACTAGAAGCCTTTGTAGAAAAATTTCACATACTTGATGCAGAACAAGAGGGACATTTCAGATTAACGGTTAATGCGCTCTTATCACGCACTCGGGACATTTTTAATGGCTTCAACATGTCAAAATCAAAAACTGCCATATTTATTGACTTTGAAAAGGCATTCGATAGCGTGTGGAGAGAAGGACTCATGGTAAAACTATCTAGACTTGGAGTTAGACGGAACATGTGGAATTGGATAAATGCATTCCTTAACCATCGAGAGGCGAGATGTGTAGTGAATGATCACAAAGGAGTTTGGTTCCAGACTAGTATTGGCCTTCCACAAAGATCAGTTATCTCTCCTATCCTCTTTAACATTTTCATCAAAGATATATTCAATAACATTACAGTAGACCACTGTAAATTTGCAGATGATGCTACTATTTGGCAGACAGATGAAAACAGAAAGTTAATGGAATCCAAACTACAAGAAGATCTGAATCAAATAAAAACATGGAGCAGTCAATGAGGAATGAAACTCAGCAGTGAGAAAACGAATAATGCATTTTTTTTCTAGAGATAAGAAAGATAAAGAAGTCATCAATCTAAAACTAGGAAACCATCAGCTAAAATATAACAAAAACCCCAAAATACTGGGCTTGATTCTTGATGAGCAGTTGAACTTCAACAACCACATGGAATATATCATAAAAAGAGCCAAAAGATCACTAGGTATCATCAGAGAGATAAAAGGTATTGCGAAAATCCCAACAAAAGTTCTGATCCAAATTTATGACAGTATGGTCTGCTCAATCTTCAGCTACGCTAGCAGTACATGACAAATTGAAAATACAAATAGTTTGAAGAAAATAAACGAAGTACAAAGAAAAAGACTAGCATTGTGTCTTGACATCTCAATCAAGTTTAGATGCATTATAAGTAGTAATCAGCACTTTACCAGTAGATTTGAGAAGAGAAGAAATGGCAATTAGGCAATTAGGCAAGATCAATTCATATAAGAATAGCATCCCAATTAAAAGAAAGTTAGAAGTATGGAAATAAATAGAAGAACAAGAAATACACAAGGAAAAATGTACCAGCAAGCAGAAGATATGAAAACAACAGCAAATATCGATGTTAACTGCATAGAACCACAATATGAATAACAGGGTCTAGTATCAACTATCCATCCACCAGACTACTGGAGAAACCCTGGCAGTTCAAAATCAAGGACAAAACATCAAGAAGAAGCAAGGAAAATAATTATTCTGGATTTGCTAAATAATCAGCCATTCAATTCAGCAGCCGCATTTACAGACGGCTCATGTTCAGGCAATCCTGGACCATGTGGATCTGGTGCAATTATTTTCCACAAAGAAGAAGAAATAGAACTCAAAAGAGCAGTTTCTAACAGAGGCTCCATTCTTCTTCCAAAAATAATTGCAATAAAGATTGTACTTGACTACTTCATCAACTTCAAGGTCCAGGAACTACACAACATCACCATCTTTTCGGACAGTCAATCAGCTCTTAGTATGCTTACTTTGAATTGGAAAATAAATGAAATTGAAAGTCAAATGAATTATCTCAAGGAACAAGTAGTAATCAGTTTCAATTGGACACCAGGCCATGCTAGTATTAGAGGAAACGAAATTGCAGACCAACTTGCAAAAGAAACTGAAACATTGGAATTAAGTACACAGGTTTTCACAAGACAAGATATATCAGAAAAGTTGCAAGGGGTGCAGTTTCAAAAAAATGGCAAGTAAGATGGGAGAGCAACAGCATTGGGAGGCACTACTATATATTTCACAAAGTAGTAAAAGACAAAGTGAAAAAAGACTTGCCAAACAAGAGACTGTACATTGTTATTAACAGTCTAAGAACAGGATACTCCAAGTTAAATGCTTACCAATTCCACCTAAACCAACATCTTAAAAACGACAAATGCGAACACTGTCACCAACAGGAAGATGTCGAATATTATTTGTTAAATTGCAGATAATACGAAAATGAACGAGAAAGATTCATCCAGTAATACTATTTCATCAAAGGAAACAATAAACTGGATTGGATACACTACTTGAAGTGAACTCGTCAGATATGGAAAATATCCTTCCAGCTCTGGCGGATTTCATTGAGAGAACCGATAGATTTTAAGATCAGAATCGCTTTATTTATTTTATTTTATTTTTTCCCGTCATTAATTCTTTTCTTTTTATTTTTCTATCTTATTATTTTCTAGCCACCTACAAATTAACATTAGTGTAAATACAACGGAGATAATTATGTACATGCACGATGAAGATACAGTACATTTGTGATTACACTGTCATTACGACAAAGATTGACAATTGAAGGCAGTGAGATCAGACGATATTAAAGGGGTAATCAGACAAAAAAAAAACAAGGTGGTAATTATAAGACATCAAAGAGGGTACAAAAGGGGAAATTAAAAAATATCGAAGGAGTAATGAGGAAATATCAAAAGGAAACGAAAGTCGTAAATCAAAGGACAGACAATTAAATGTATAAAAGTTTGCAGATGTCAAAGGGGAAATCGATCATGGTAAAGCAAACCGAGTACATACAATTCAATTGCCCAAAGAAAAGAAAACAAACAATGATCTGCAAAGCACTACACAAAAAGCTAAGTATTGAGCAACATAAAACCCTGGTATGAACTCAAACAATCCTATGTCACATGTTAAACTCTAAAACAAAGGAAAGTAAAATGACAAAAGCTTATTGTGATATAACGTGTGGCTTGTTACTGAAACAAACATTGTGAAGGAGATATTAGAATTAAAACAAAACATTAGAGTTTATTTTTATCTTAGATATAGAAGACAGAAAAAACAACAAGAGAGAAGCACAGGGAGAGAGTTTGTCAATACTACTTTCTCTGACGAGCATGCAAACAGTGGTAAGCTTATTTTGGACCCAAACGGAATTCATGTAGTCTGGCTCTGGCTTGTTATGCTGTATAGTTGTAGACTACACAATAAAGTTGAGGATCAATACGTTTAAAGTTTCCTTTGTTACATGTCTAACTGAAATTCCTGTCTTGAAAGTTGGTTCATTCCTGTTTTCCAAATTTGTTGGATTACAGTAATATTGTGGTTATATGCCATAATACTCTTTTAGGGTAAATTGTCCATAATAAATTTAATGACAGAGTAAAGATATGATGACGGTAATTGTAAGATTACTTCACCAGTATATTATTTGAAAACATCTGGGAAATAATTTCTATACAACAAATAATATCAAAACAATAAAAATGACCAGATATAGCGTTAATCGGCAAAAGTAAAGAGCAACACTAGTCAACTGCTGTATAGAGTCTAGGGTTCGTTTCACACTTATTTTAAGGTATGAGTTATGCTCCTCCTTGAAAACCCTATAGTGACTGAAATGTAGAACATCAATAAAAGTGAATTGCCATTATTTTAATTTGTTCAACTGTGGATAGTAGTCGCTCGTGTTCATTTATAGTCACGACACTTCTTACTATAATATGTTCCTTTATTTGATTTGTTTCTCAGTGAAATGTTGTTGATCTATGTCATTCTAAAAACTGGATAGAAATAATGTACAGTAGTCTCACTATAATCTATTATTTCACGTTAGTGTGTACCTAAGTGAAATGCTGGATAGTAGTATAGTGTGTTCATTTACAGCCATAATCTTTCTAACTAATTCATCTCATATCACTTACCATCAATATCCTTTCTTACTACATGATTTTGAATGGCGTTTGTTGTAAGTCACCGAGAAAGTTGATCACATAATGTTGTATCGAGTCCACCTCGCATGGGCGAGAATCGAACTCACAATGTCAGTGGTAATAGACACTGATTACATATGTAGCTGTACTAGTACTATACAGTCACTACCACGACGGTCCCTGGTAATTTTAAAGATGACGACCTTCGTTGGTTAAATGTTGAGTGAATTAAGTAATGTGGTATTTTGATAAATTCAACAATTTAATTCAAATATAAAGTTCATAATTGCGTATTTAAGAAATAAAATAGGCTACTCTAAAAGAACAACAAAGCTTGTTAATCCAAAGATCGCTAATTATGTACAAACATTCCATTTCTATCTTTTATAATATAGGATTGATTGACTGGTAATCAACGCCAACGTTAGCAGTATGTCAGGTATATCGTGACGTGTATATCATATAAACTACACCGGGTTGGTAGCTAGAGTAACATGACTGGTGCCACTGCTCACACTTCCAGAGCACATGAGTTCACCCTCTAGTTTTAGAGGGGTTGGTGTTGCTTGATATTTCGTTTTTTGAATAGGGTTTGTAGATAGTTGTTTGTCCAATTGTCAATTTTCTTCTGGCCATTGTGTTGGCTTTCCATCTTCTTCTCCTTCGAAATAGATAAGATAGATGTTTATAAATATACCACAGTAAATTATAATATCTACCAACTTTATCGTTGTAGGGGTTGACAACACAGAACCAAAGTATGCAGCAACCATACCTGAAGTCGAGGAAGGACATTATGATACAATACATACTTCTACAGCATTGCGTCATGCTTAGTACAATAAATCTGTTTACCAGGAAATTGATATTGTTCTTTCGTTGGTCTGTGTGTGTGTGTGTGTGTGTGTATAAAACCTCTTTTAAATTATGACAAAATTTATGTAACATAAGACACAGATAATTATATTTGGCTCTAAAAAAAGCGAACACTTGAATGTTTGCGTGAAATTTGAATAGACATGTATTCCTACCTTAATTATTTTCCCCGATAATTCATTGACACTTTGCTATATCGAATGCCCAATATTGTGTAGTATCATAAAATATTGTATTATCGTCACATACATAAATGTTATTTTGCATGGATAACCTGGTCAAGTAAGTCTCGACTCAATTGTACTTAGATGTCGGCCATTGTTTTGATTTTAAGTACAACTGCCGTAAATGGGTAGTAAATGTCGTTATCAGGGTATTGAACGTCATTTCTTGATTCTTTTGAATCGACGACGTCATAAACGAGTCTTACATTGCTATAAAAGGCGCGTAATTTATCAGTTATGGTCTAACTGGGCATAAGACAACATCGTCAAAAGCCAACACTTGCTACTTTTAAGCCTAGTTTGAGTCTCTTCGACGTTTATGCATAAAGTCTTGAAGGTTAGGTTTTTGAGAGTCTCGAGTTTATCTTTGTAGATTCTACCTTTAGCTTGATAAAAGATTCACTTAAGTCTAAAAGACTCACCAAGTCTTAAAGACTTTTTTCTCTCGAGCGGAACTTTATTCGACTTTATCAGAAGTGACAACTTAAACACATTTTATCTAAAAACACATTCCGACTTTGAGATTAGAAAGCACAAGTCAACAGCTACTCTTCATTAGCGCATACTTTCTTTGTCTTGTGATATTGAATATTTTTCATATACCACAGTTTTTAATGCACGTAGGCATGAGTGCATATTTGTGTTGATTTAATTAGGTGAAAGTGTTTGTAAACATGGTAAAGGTGGAGTATGGAAAACTCCTTGGGGCCAAATATAGATATGTATCAGTAAATGCTGGAAATTTTGCTATGTTGTAACAATTTAAAGATTATGAACCCCCCAGCCTTTCATTCATATGATAAACATACATAACAGTTGTACGAATCTTTTATTCTGTACTCTTACTGTCATACATGTTTGTACCTCTGTTTAGTTGAGCCAAAATTTCAAACTTTATTTTCCAGTAATGTAAGTTTTGTTATGCAGAGCAGGGTTGAGTAGGAACAATCTGGAAATTGTGAATAGGGAATGTAGTCACCAATTTACCCAAACAATCCGGGTTAATTAATTCATCCACCTGAGATATATTGTAAAAACATCAGCAAGTCGATAACAATAACTAAAATAAATCAAAAGTTTCAACAATCCCAAACCTTATATTTGATTGTTATAAGGGAGATAACTCCAAATAAATTCCTAGATACACTATGTGTGTGTTTGGGAGGAGGGGCGGGGTGGGTGGTGATGGGTGAGGTAAATGGTAAACTCTGACATGCATTAGGAAAGAAGTGAGTGAATTGAAACTCACCAAATTCAGGGACAATAATTGAATATGATAGAAACAATTGTATTTTTTATTTATTAACTTTTATTAGAAAAAAATCTTAATTACTTATAACTTCATTAATCAATATTTAATGTTAACATGATTACCTAACTTAAATATTTTAATGTTATTATCAAACATTATAAAACCTGGTTACATACCTTTTTGTTAAAACACATGCATCTTATACAGTACACAAAACTTTACTTGTCACCAAAACGTAGAATATATGAAAATAAGAAGAATTTGACCTTACCTGACTTCACGTTTGTTTTTCCACCTGCTTCGAGGGTACCTATATCCGGTGGTGATGCTACACAGTGATACCTGGTCATTAGTATATGAAAAGAATGCATATCGGCCTCGCCTCGAGGCATTATGTTTCATATTCTATGACCAGGAATTGAATAACCTATGCGTAAAATACTTGAATCTCATTTCATTTGTTGAGATAACAAAAATACTCAAAGGACTGATTATCACTCGTACTTTCAAAGAAACCGGGAACAACTCATGTAATTCATACAAAGGATGTACAATGCACCGAAGTCTGGTTTTCTTTTTCCGAGTTTATCTTAAATATTCCCATTCCGGAGAGAATGAATATATAGAGGTGTGTGTAATTTAGTTTCCAAAAGTATTACATATTGTATAAAAACCTCTACGGATTTTGTTAAAGTTCTAGGTTAAATTTAGAACCAAAGATCGTCTTAACTTCACTAGGTATTTATGCATTGATGTGTATTTTCTTTATTGTCATCTATTTGTATAGCACTTGACCAAGGTTATCCATTATTTTGCTTGCTAATATTATTGTTGCTATTTTTTTCTTTTACGCTAGAGACTGTTACTGTCATTCTAAACACATTATTAAACATAGAATCCTACTGAATTATTCATTTTACTTGAAGCCTACGTCGATTTAATTATTCCGTGTCTGTATCCGTTGGAAATATAAAACAGTGTACGGGGAAACAGTCGTGTATTTATAGCCTAACACTCTTCTCCCTTTTCTTAGCAGTTTCTAGGATTTGTTGGTTTGAGATTCCATGATCATTGAAATAAAACTATTATACCAATCCAATGTCCTTAACTATTCGCACCGGAACGCTACATTTGGTGCTACAGCAGTGTGATTTTCACTTTCATCTTGGTGGAATAAACCAGTATATACATTTTTTTTTAAATGGCCAGACCTAGACAGATATATATTCTTGAAACAGAAGAAACATCATGTCCAATAGCAACATCTGATGCTCAGGGACCACAGCTCCCCGCATCACCAATGTACCAAGAGGGGAAATGATCATAAAAGCAACACCATCGGGAGAGGTCCTGATGCTTGTAACAGGGGAAATTCATAATTCCGATATTTTTAGGCGCAATTTCAATGTCCTGCATGTTCAACGATCTCGTCACAACAGACCAGAAGTCTTCCCTCTTATAATGGATTTCCATTAACTCAGATGAGGAGTTTCATGTCAACTCAATATGACCAGTATTGACAGAATCATTTGAAATGATTAAATAACAATTGAAACATATAATTTTTTTGGTCAACTTATTAGTTTCAGCTCTTCATTTTGTAGAACTCACCTTTAAGTACTTGTCTTTCAAAGCAGTATAGATAGCTTTACATGTTTCAGGAATTACATAAGATAATGTCTGCTTTGGTATTCTGTACATATATTCAAGATACTGGTAACTATCTCCTGAGAATATAAAACAAGAGCACCACCCACGGGTGCTGGACGGTCGACTTAACCTAACACTTAACCAAAAACTTAACCGACCCAGACGCTGACGTTGACGCCGGAGTGACGACAATAGCTCGACTTTTTTTCTTCGAAAAGTCGAGCTAATTAGGTGTTGTTAGTACTTTATGTTACCAATGTAATGATGTCAGTTGTTCATTGCAAATTTAATGAATAGTAGGTTATTCACAACTACTTCAGCTTCCATTGTTGACCCCATTTGGCGGAAAAAACACGAGGTTTTTGATTATTTGTTTATAATCTGATCAGATTAATCTTAGTGTGTGTACAAGAGAGTCTTATAATACAAAAAAAAAATATAATCCATGTCTTATGATACACATCTTATTGTGGGTACTGGCCTTAAAGAACGGATTTACAGTCATTATGTAATAAAAGTTATAATGACTTAAATTCGGTAGAATAAAATAATGTATATCACAATATATTTTTTTACATATGATTTGACTCGGTAGATACATATAAAATAATGTATATCACTATATTCTTTTTACATATTTTCGGTAGATCATCTAATTTCATCATTGTTTTTCTGCGTGTTTTGAATCAAATAAATTAGTGTTAAGTTTGTCGAATGTCCTGCATATCTGTACTTAACTAAAACGCATGTCTGTTAAAATGTGTGCAGAACATTCATATAATTAAATCTAATGTTGTATTAACATGATACTGCTTTATCATATGTCTAAATAAGCTCAAATTTAAATTACTACTGCATGACAATAATAATAAACATAAAGCAGAAATAATGAAAACATATATTCACTTTCTTTTTGATTTGATTGATACCAGTTTAAAGATATCAAAGGTGTAATAATAAGCAGTAAGTCGAAGGACAAACAACGCAATGTGCAGCCATTAAAGAACAATGATCTACAAAGTGCTGTAACATTTATTGTTTCATGTCTTTATGCTGAACTTTTAGAGAAATTATGTAATAATAATTAATATCATATTTTATATTGTATGTATATGGAAAAGACAATACTAAGTTGAAAAACTTGTGTCTTATCCTTTTGTCATTATTTAGACATTAAAATATGTTTAAATAAAAATTACAAAACGCTACACAGAAAACTAACGATTGGGGAACAGGAGCCTCATTACAAATCGGGGATGAACGCGGGTGCTCCGGAAGGGTAGACAGTATTGCACCACAGAAGGAAAATATCAGTAATCATTTGCGACACATATATTCCGCAATGGACAACCAAATTACAAGAGAAACCGTTGATTCAAATGAAGCCTAATTGGATTGCAGTGGTCTTTCAAAATTATATCAAGCAACAATGTCCTACACCCAAGATGGTCGCCGGAACTAGGACATAATTTATATGATTAATAATTAGCTATTACTGCTTTATTTTAAATCTAAATGAACACAATTTTGCTCAGCCAATCTATATTGGTTATACAGACAACGTCTACCCATGGCTACGTGTGTATTTGGTGGTTATTGGTTATATTAGTAATACAGACAAGGTCAACCCATGGCTACGGGTGCATTTGGTGGTTATTGTTTTATATTAGTTATACAGAAAAGGTCGACCCATGGCTGCGTGTGTAATTGGTGGTTATTGTTTTATATTAGTTATACAGAAAAGGTCGACCCATGGCTACGTGTGTAATTGGTGGTTATTGTTTTATATTAGTTATACAGACAAGGTCTACCAATGGCTACGTGTGTATTTGGTGGTTATTGTTTATATTAGTTATACAGACAAGGTCTACACATGGCTACGTGTCTATTGGTGGTTGTTGTTTATATTAGTTATACAGACAAGGTCTATCAATGGCTACGTGTGTATTTGGTGGTTATTGTTTATATTGGTTATACAGACAAGGTCTACCAATGGCTACGTGTGTATTTGATGGTTATTGTATATATTGGTTATACAGACAAGGTCTACCAATGGCTACGTGTGTATTTGGTGGTTATTGTTTATATTGGTTATACAGAAAAGGTCTACCAATGGCTACGTGTGTATTTGGAGGTTATTGTTTATATTGGTTATACAGAAAAGGTCTACCCATGGCTACGTGTGTATTTGGTGGTTATTGTTTATATTGTTTATACAGACAAGGTCTACCCATGGCTACGTGTGTATTTGGTGGTTATTGTTTTATATTAGTTATACAGACAAGGTCGACCCATGGCTACGTGTGAAATTGGTGGTTATTGTTTTACATTAGTTATACAGACAAGGTCTACTATTGGCTACGTGTGTATTTGGTGGTTATTGTGTATATTAGTTATACATACATGGTGTAACCATGGCTACGTGTGTATTTGGTGATTATTGTTTTTATTGGTTATAGAGACAAGGTTTACCAATGGCTACGTGTTTATTTGGTGGTTATTATTTTATATTAGTTATTCAGACAACGTCTACCGATGACTACGTGTGTATTGGGTGGTTATTGTATTATATTAGTTATACAGGCAAGGTCTACCAATGGATACGTGTATATTTGGTGGTTATTGTTTATATTAGTTATACAGACAAGGTCTACCAATGGATACGTGTGTATTTGGTGGTTATTGTTTTATATTAGTTATAAAGTCAAGGTGTAACCATGGCTACGTATGTATTTGGTGCTTATTGATTATATTGGTTATACAGATAAGGTGTACCCATGGCTACGCGTATATTTGGTGGTTATTGTTTTATATTAGTTATAGAGACAATATGTACCCATGGCTACGTGTGTAATTGTTGGTTATTGTTTTGTATTAGCTATACAGAAAAGGTGTACCCATGGCTACGTGTGCAATTGGTGGTTATTTGTTTATATTGGTTATACAGACAAGGTGTACCCATAGCTACGTGTGTATTTGGTGGTTATTGTTTTATATTAGTTATACAGACAAGGTGTAACCATGGCTACGTGTGTATTTGGTGGTTATTGTTTTATATTAGTTATACAGACAAGGTGTAGCCATAGCTACGTGTGTATTTAGTGGTTATTGTTTTATATTAGTTATACAAACAAGGTGTAACCATGGCTACATGTGTATTTGGTGGTTATTGTTTTTCATTTTACTACATCATATAGTTGTGTAAAATAGATAAATATGAAACAATACGTTTGTTCTTCTAAATTCATCTATTAAATTATAATCCTAATGTAATTAGTTATGTAGCAAGTTGAATTATTATACCTCACTAACTTCTCATTGGCTTAAATTAAATCACATGACCTGAAACAATTTTAATGTTTTGTGAAAATTAACCCAAACGGGAAACAACTAGTTGTTTACCGGGTAACAACCCTATTGTTCCCCGGTAAACAACCCATTGCGTGCCTCAAAAGGGAAACAACTCTTTCCGGAAGTGACATTGTCGTCTGTTTGTTTACAATTTGGTCGGACCAGCAGGATGGCAGTCGCTAACTCTTCTACTTCTACATGTATTTATTTAAATGCCCAATCCTTGGTCTGTTGTTCGGGATAATAAAACAGTTATTGCCTTCAATGGATTGTAAACATCAGAATTGTTAGCCCTCAAGGGGTTGTTTCCCTCGGGCTAAAGCCTCCGAGAAAAAACAACCCCCTGTCGCAAGTCACTGAAACATTTTATCACTTAATGTTGTACACCTCGCCCTGATCGAAATTCGAACTCACAACATCAGTGGTGATAGGCATTGATTGCATAGGTAATTGTAAATCCAACTAACGCACAAGCAGGGCCACTACGGCTCCTTCAAACTAATCTAAGTTCGCCATTTTCTATTGAAGTACCCGTAACAAGCTAGCAAAATGAAGGGTCTTGGTATTGATTTTTTTCTCCGTTTCTACGAATGAAATTTGGAAATGTTCCGAGTGTGTGGTATTATTGTTTTTCATTTCATTCTGTTATTGCTACATCAACTAAATAATATCCTGTCTAGGTCATATGGTTAATTGCTCCAAAACACTTTAAAAACAATTTTGGTTTTCCAATATTTCTACAATTGACCGTACCTGGTGAAGGTTATTATAGAAACACGTCGAGTGCATTAAATTTGATTTCTACGTTTTTATTAATTCATCACCTCTTATATCTGGAGAACTTTACGTTGGTGTGATGTGATGAGTATGTCTTTGTTTGTTTGCGTTAAATGTGATGTGATGATATTATATTGGTTTTATGTATTAAAATACGATCAAGAGTAATACATTACCTGCCTAATAACATGTTGTTTTCTCCTTGATATTTGACATGTTCACACAGTATGCAATGCTTCTCATATATTTCATGCTCACGGTCCACAGCTCATCATTAAATTGGTAAGCAAAATAATTTGAATACGTTCATGTTGTTATAGTGCAATAAAGTACAACGACACCCAGACTAACTGAAGCGAAACAATAACTTTAAACCTTTATTTTGTATGTTTATATGGATAAGGTATTACATGATATAATATTTATTTAATATTCGGATTCCAACAAAAAACAAAAAACACTTTACAGACAATGAAAACCAGTTGTTTTATATATCGGTGTGTCACATGTAATGATCATTATACAAGCAAGCATTAGATAGCTCTACTGAATGGCATTCAGGACAAGTTTGGCTAGACTGGTTTCTTCTAAACTTGAACTGGATATATCACTGAATTTGTATTAAAATTACCAACAAATAATACCATACTGTCGGAACATTTCAAAACCCAATAAGAAAAACTGAGAAAGAAAAATAAATCGATACCACTATCACAAATGCATTAGCACTAACTTTCCTTGCTTGGTTCATGTACTTCAATAAAAAGAGGCAGGGTTAAATCAGTTTTATAAGTACAAACCTTCCCTCTTAGTTATATGATGTGGTATGTAACTAAATATGATGACGACTCTTTAGGCTTAAGACATCACACTGAACCAAACAATGGACTTGATGTGAAGTTTATTGTCGTAAATACTCAGTGGTCCTTATGTCAACATTCCTTTACGTTCTGGTCAGTGCTATTATATTTAGTTAAAATTACGTTTGGCATAACTCTTTTAATATTAATTTTAGAGGAAATATATAATTGTTTTAACAATTACCAATACAAGAAGAGTTTGAAGATATCGAAGGAGCAATCAGAATCCGTATATCGAAAAAGAACAGACAACACAATGGCCAAAAGAAGAAGAACAGACATCACAATGGCCAAAAGAAGAAGAACAGACAACACAAGGCTCCAATAGAAGAGTTTGAAGATACCAAAGGGGCAATCAGAATCAGAATATCGAAGAACAGACAACATAATGGTCAAAAGAAAAAGTACAAAGGGACAAACAACTATCAACAAAACATACATATAAAATTAAAGATCGAGTAACACGAAGCCCACTAAAACCGGGTGTGGACTCAGGTGTTCCGGAAGGGTAAACAGTTAACTACGTGTCCCCAAACGGTACTGGACACAAATTTTAATATATTAAGTACTTTAAGGCACCCATTTTTAAGGTTTTTAATATGAGGTAAAAAAAAAAATTACTATTAAAAAGAAGACTTGCAAATGTAGTTTCTGGAGCAATTTTTATAGGGGAATTATATAATTTTAACTCCAGGTCTGGATGGAGTCCTCTTTTAATACTGCAGTTTTTGAGCTGGAGGGATAATTTAAATCCATTCTCCATTGCCCATTTTTCTATCTCATTTAGACATAATTGTAATTGTCTTTCAATGATGTTCATAAATATTATAATGAACCTTCATTTAAGTTATGTTTTACTGAATTGTGCTATTATTGAACTTATTTAATGGCAATACAAATGAAAAAAAAAACTACTATGAACCAAAACACTGCTGTCGCAATATTCACTAGTTTTGCTTAACGTTTGTTTTGTTTGTCTTTGTTCTGTGTATTGTGTCCATTATTGACTGTCTCTGGATTGTCCATTCGACGCTACACAATATATGTACTATACAAAATGCAAAAAAAAAATAAAAAAAAAATCACTTCATCAAATATTTTACATGGGGATACTTTGCATAACATTAAAAGAAAGAAATATAAAACTTTGTGCAGAATTGCTAAAGTCACCTTCCACAGAATAGTTATTGCTTTGTTTACTATGAAGTTGGATTATTGTAATATTCAAAGATTGCACGATCAAAGTTAGGAACCCTCACTGTTTACATATTGATAAGTAGCATATTGGTTTCTCCAAATTGTATCAGAAGTGATAAGTTTTCCTAATGTACGCCGTAATTAGTATCGTCATATTCTTCTTACGTTGTTTTTAAGTTCAGAGGTACAATTTCTATCTTTCCAAATCATATGATGCTTTATATGTTGGGAGTCCAGAGTCTACATCATGAACATCATGTTGTGCAATTTATGTCTACAATAGTGTACATAAAACAAACAATTTGAATTCTATCAAAAAGATGTTGCATCATGAGAAAACCGAAAACTTTACAATTCATTATTAGAAGTGTGTGATCTCCGTGTGAAAACATATACAGTGAACTTGTGCAATCCGACACCTGTGACATCAGACAAACATTTATGGTCCCAAATTATTTCTGTTAGCTAAAATCAAACCTGAGTGTTCCGACATCCTGTACAATCCGACACATTTCCCTGGCCCCTTGGTGAGCTTTTGGCGTCCGTCGTCTGTTAACTTTTCACATTTTAATTTCCATCTCAGAAACTGCTTTGGTACATCTATGGAAGGTTCTCTATTGGGAGTGCTCATTTCGTTCCTATCAGTTAACAAACAATACCGCCATAGGCAATTCTTCTTTCTGGATGGTGAATTTCTCAAAATTCTTCTCCTCTGAAACCGCTGAGCCAAATGAACCGAGACTAACATGGCCGTCATTAAATGCAATTTTGTAGGAAGCACACATGGAAGATTCTGTATAGAGGTTCTTCAAACCACAATGAAAGGTGAGTGACACATGCTTAGCACACTGAGTCTTTCGTTTAAATATTGAAGGAAAGTAAGACTGCTGATTAAGCAAATTGACTTCAGCAATTCCAGTGACCCTTTGATAAATATATTTATGAACCTTAATTGAAATACATTTTTACTGAATTGTGCTATTGTTCAACTTGTTTAATGGCAAAATAAAATAAAAAAATACTATGAACGAAAACTCTGCTGGCGCACTATTAAATAGTTGTTTACTCCCAGCTTAAAAAAGTGCTCAAACAAGCCGTGATGCTACACAATAATATTACTGATATTGACAATGAGCAACACGTCATGTCTCTTATTTAATAAATACTACTGTTCACTCTTTGAGAGCTATAGTGATATCATGACTTGGTAAGCCGTGACACACTGTTCTGTTTATCGTTGACAATTCCTGTCTTTCTGTCCTCGTTCATGGATCCAACTAGTGGAACAGGAACTGATTACCTTTCGGGGCACCACAGTTCAAACTGGATTTAATAGAAGTAGGTGTTGCTCAGTCTTGTGTTATGTGTAGCGTTTATTTCAGACCATGGTGTGTTTATGCTCGCTGTTTTATCTGTCTTTCGATTTACGGCTTTCTGTAGCCCCCTTGTTATCTTAAAGTTTTAATATACAGTTTATCAATAATTACCTGATGAGTTATCTCCTCTTTCTGGAAATCGCTCGCCTCGTCCTGTTCGTTTATGAATTTCAACTCCATCGTATCTTTAAAATCCTTTACTTGACATGATTGTTGACCCTTTAAATAACATTAAATATCCTGGGTAATATGACTCTTTCAATTTATATCGTCGTTCCGTAGAATGGTGTATTTGTGTTGCACTGTTTGATTTATCAACAAGCAAAACCTCAATATCACCTTTGGCTTGACTAGTGGTCTATTTGATTGGTATCGTAAGAGTAATGCGATCGTGTATTTGCGTTTTAACGTTTTCGATATTGCCTCTTTCTACTCTTTTGATAATTTATTTTAGAATTGTTCTGAGAGTGTGGTATTTTAGAGTTGTTCTGACAGTGTGGTATTTTATAATTGTTCTGACTGTGTGGTATTTTAGAATTGTTCAGACAGTGTTGTATTTTAGAATTGTTCTGACAGTGTGGTACTTTAGAATTGTTCTGACAGTGTGGTATTTTAGAATTGTTCTGACAGTGTGGTATTTTAGAATTGTTCCGATAGTGTGGTAATTTGGAATTGTTCTGGCAGTGTGGTATTTTAGAATTGTTCTGACTGTGGTATTTTAGAATTGTTCTGATAGTATGGTATTTTAGAATTGTTCTGACAGTGTGGTATTTTATAATTGTTCTGACTGTGTGATATTTTAGAATTGTTCCGACAGTGTGGTATTTTAGAATTGTTCTGACAGTGTGGTATTTTAGAATTGTTCTAACAGTGTGGTATTTTAGAATTGTTCTGACAGTGTGGTATTTTATATTTGTTCAGAAAGTGTCATATTTTAGAATCGTTCCGACAGTGTGGTAGTTAAAATTGTTCTGACAGTGTGGTATTTTAGAATTGTTCTGACAGTGTAGTAATTTAGGATTGTTCTGACAGTGTGATATTTTAGAATTGTTCCGACAGTG
>MJUT01013753.1:202876-217263 GCA_002080005.1 Gigantidas platifrons
GACAGTGTGGTATTTTAGAATTGTTCTGACAGTGTGGTATTTTATAATTGTTCTGACTGTGTGATATTTTAGAATTGTTCCGACAGTGTGGTATTTTGGAATTGTTCTAACAGTGTGGTATTTTAGAATTGTTCTGACAGTGTGGTATTTTATATTTGTTCCCAAAGTGTCATATTTTAGAATCGTTCCGACAGTGTGGTATTTAAAATTGTTCTGACAGTGTGGTATTTTAGAATTGTTCTGACAGTGTAGTAATTTAGGATTGTTCTGACAGTGTGATATTTTAGAATTGTTCCGACAGTGGTATTTTATAATTGCTCCGACAGTGTGGTATTTTATAATTGTTTCGACATTGTGGTATTTTAGAATTGTTCCGACAGTGTGGTATTTTAGAACTGTTCTGACAGTGTTGTATTTTATAATTATTCCGGCAGTGTGGTATTTTAGAATTGTTCTGACAGTGTGGTATTTTAGAATTGTTCTGACAGTGTGGTATTTTATATTTGTTCCGAAAGTGTCATATTTTAGAATCGTTCGACAGTGTGGTATTTAAAATTGTTCTGACAGTGTGATATTTTAGAATTGTTCCGACAGTGGTATTTTATAATTGTTCCGACAGTGTGGTATTTTATAATTGTTTCGACATTGTGGTATTTTAGAATTGTTCCGACAGTGTGGTATTTTAGAATTGTTCTGACAGTGTTGTATTTTATAATTATTCCGGCAGTGTGGTATTTTAGAATTGTTCTGACAGTGTGGTATTTTAGAATTGTTCTGACAGTGTGGTATTTTTTTTGTTTTTCATTTTATTACTTAGATATACATGACAATATATTTTTTATTCTTCTAAATTCATATATAGAATTATGATTTATTGCCTGTAAAAATTAACCCCACTTCAGTGCAAGGTTCTTTCTGTAAGTTATCTTTGAAATTTATGTAGTGGCATTTCAAATGCAGTGGCATATATTCGTTGTCAAACTCTCTACGCGGAGCTTTCAATTAGTTCAATAGAACATATACATGTGCTCTTTTCCCACCATTGGATCTCTCCTCGTCTGATACAGGGACACACGTTTGAAGACCTTGTTGAATGACGTCATATCCGTATATTCACAACTGTCCACGTTCACATTCTATAAATAATGAATGAGACTGAATTAGATATTGGGTAGGGTGGAGTTTTGGGACCATCAAACTAGTTTAACCACACCATTTTCTACTGAGGTGCCTGTATCAAGCCAGAGAATGGGAAGTGAAGCTTTTTTATCGATTTTACCTCTGTTTCTACGATTTTTCTGTTTATTTTTGGAATTTTTACGACTGTGTGTTATATTTCGTTTTTTTTTTTATTTTATTCTTCTCTTATAAAATGCATTAGCTCGTCCCCTCCTTTGTCTGGAGAACTTTACTTTCGCATGATGTGATGAATCTGTCATTTGTATATGTGTGTGTGCTGTGATGATATTATATTGGTTTAGTTGTTAAAATAAGATCAGCAGACATAAATTATATGACTAATAGCAATTTCATGATTTTTCTCCTTTATATTTTTAACCTGTATACAATGCTTCACATATGTATCAGTCTCACGGTCCATAGCTCATTATTAGATTGATAAACAAAAAAATTTGCATACGTTCATGTTGTTACTGTGCAATGAAGTATAACGACACCCAGACTAATTGAAGCTAAACAATAACTTTATACCTCTATTTTGTATGTTTATATGTTTTAGGTATTACAGAATATAGTATTTATTTAATTTTCGGATTACAAAGATTTAATTCCGTAAACAAAAATCACTTTTCATACAATGAAAACCAGTTGTTTTATACATCGGTGTGTCACATGTAATGATCATTTTAGAAGTAGAATTTAAATAACTCTGCTGAATGGTAGTTTGGACAAATTTGGAAAAACTGGTTTCGTTTTAACTTGAACTGCATATTTCTCTGAATTAGTATCAAAACAAATAACAATAAATACCATACTGTCGGAACATTTCAAAAACCTAATAAGAAAATCTTAGAAAGAGACAACATCGATACCACTAACACAAATACATTAACTCTATGTGTCATTGCTTGGTACATGCACTTCAATAAAAAGCGGCAGGCTTAAATCAGTTTTATGAGTACAAACCTTTGCTCAGTTAGATGATGCGGTATGTAACCAAATATGATGACGACTCTTTAGGCCTAAAACGTCACACTGAACAAAACAATGGACTTGACGTGAACTTTATTGTCGTAAATAGTCCTTATGTCAACATTACTTTAAGTTCTGGTCAGTGCTATTATATTTAGTTAAAATTACGTTTGGCATAACTCCTTTAATATTAATTTTAGAGGAAATAGATACCGGTAATCGTGTTTACAAATACCAATGCAAGAAGAGTTTGTAGATACCAAAGGAGCAATCAGAATCCGCATATCGAAGAACAGACAACACAATGGCCAAAAGAAAAAGCACAAAGGGACAAATAGTTATCAACAAAACATACATATAAAACTAAAGATCGAGTAACACGAACCCCACTAAAAACCGGGGGTGAACTCAGGTGCTCCGGAAGGCTAGACAGTTCCTGCTCCACTAGTGACGACCGTCGTGTTAATCTAGTTACAAACCCGTGATAAGTCATGAACGCGGAAAGGACCGGGAAGAGTTTACGACAACTGTAACATATCCGTTGTAATTTGTGACACAGATATTCCATAACGGTCAACATAATTAAATTCGGAAATGACCGGACTATAACAGGTTGAGGCCTTGCAATACATCATCTGGGGTACTTTTGACATAAATCTCTGTCCTTTGAACAACTCAGTGTTTTCCCTGCTCAAATCTATATAATATATAACGTGTGGTGTAGAATGTTGACACATCAAAAACTCTTCATTGTCGGTAACCCACGGCTGACCACGCCCCTGCCCGATATCTGATAGAATTTTCGTCATATTCCAGAATATTTCATCTCGAATCTGATTGATTCCTATGCGCTTGGAAGATAGGAGTTGCATAGACATAAAAAAAACAGTGTTTCATATTATATTTTGTTTGTGTTTGCAACCTACCGACCTGTTGTAAGATTTGAGTAATGTTATGCTATTATAACAACTTCAATGTGCCTGATCAGTAACGATATAACTCTGAAAACAATGTAATATATATTAGACAAGTTCACACTTCGACTATTGAAGCTATGTTTTTATATAGAAGATGTGTCCGAGTGGTCTATGGTGCTCGACATAAGGCTAAGGGATTGGTGCTGCAGTGTATCAATGGTGTGAGTTCTAATCCCGTCGTGGGTGAAAAAAAAATTGTCAGCTCAAAGATCTAATTCTAACAATGTTGGGTTAGATTTTCAAACGTATATATATATATATATATATATTTGTAGATATGCAGATTTAAATTAAGAGAATAAAATCACTGACTAAAATTTATGTCAACTTGAATATGAAAACGTGACATTTAGATCAATTTAATGTGGGGTGATTTCAATTCAAAGTAACTTGTCACGTTTACATTACTTTCTTCTAAGTCTTATAAAATGTTATAAAGCATGAATTCAATAACATTTAAATAAACTAGTGTTTTGTTTTTGTTTGTATGCAACTTGAATAGCAAGGACGTCAGGTTATATCATCAATCGTATATGTACCCGAGGTACGCATGACGAACACAGTCTTATCCAGATTGTGCCCATTCTGTCAATGAAGTTGATCTAGAGAGAAGGTGAACATTGTTATTATTATATGATTCAATTATTATGTTTTGTATTTACTCATAGAGTTAAGTCCCCTTTATACGTTGTTTGATGCGTTGAATAATTAGGTTGGATAAATCCTCGAATCTTGAGAAAAGTACAAATGTATCATTTAAACTGATTTAAAACTTAACTTAAGTTAAAATACATAATTTGGTCATTTAATATTATAGATATCAAATTTAGTGCGCACGACGCGTTTCTGGAATAACCTTCATCAGGTACGCTCAAAGTCGAAAGATTGGAAAACCAAATTATTTAACGCAAATTTAGTAATTTAGCCCAGTTATGAATAGTATACTCCCCTCTTGCAGTACAGCTGGCGATAAAAAAAAGGAAGTTATGTATTTGAAAAAAACAATCTTAAACCCTCTCACATATAATACAAATGATATGATCTGGTGTGCATTGACAATTTTGAGGATCAGAGTTGACCTGGTGTTTTAAATGGTGTTCATGTTGGTCAAACTTTAGTTTTCTGTGTAGTATTTTGTAGATCATTGTTTGGCAATTTCTCCTTCTTGGCCATTGTATTACCTGCCCTTTGATTTACGGTCTATGGTTGGCCTTTAGGTATTACTTAAAGTGTTCTTAGAAAAAAAAATCCATTACTTGTAATCACCCACCTGTAGAATTGCACAAGCACAATTTTAATGATATTTAAATCAAATTATTTATCTATGTAATATTTACATTATTAATGTATTCTCCAATAATCTACATTGATGGTATTATAATATTTTGTTTTGAAAATCGAAATTGAATAAAATCTTATTTATCCTAGTGTTTGCTATTTAAGATTTTGTTTCTTACTTTGCTAAACAGTAAAAGCCAATAGAAGACAGATGTTAGCAACGACTTATGTATAGCGATGTACACACATGTACTTGATAGAAGTTAGATTGAATACTGTGAAGTTAATCTAAGTTAATGCATACTGAATTGTGATATCTCAAAAATTACTATGAACCCAAACAGTACTATTCACTATTTTTGTTACGCTCAATTTAAAAAAAAAAGTATTGAAGCAAGATGAGACAAGACTTTTACTGAACTTGACTATGAATAACAAATAAATTGTCTATTCCCGATTACCCATTCAGTTTTCTCTTACATTTACACTGTTACCTTTCCATGACAAGCCAACTTATCATTTTCATTCATTTCATTTTCTATTTTAGTGCTTAGTATATAATTTTCTAAAGATTCTATATTTTTTTTTTGTACCAGATAATTGTTCATAATATCTTTTTATTTCCTTTAGTAGTTCTGTTTGTTCACACATTATACCTCCAGTTTCATATTTTAATTCATTTATATTTTGTTTTAGCTTGTCTCATTTTTTCTAAACCTAAAAAGTACCAATTGTTTTTCTCTCCTACTTCCTCCCATTTCCTAGACCTCACGTACGCCCCTTTCGCTTGCTTTATTTTAGTATATTTTGCTAATTTCGTGCTTTAGATCATCAATTTCTTTATATAGATGTTCATCATCATATTGCAGACCATCTTTTAATTTTTATTTTAATGTTTCATTGAAATCTCCCCGACTATTGGAGTACCAATATCATGTTCTTGAATTTTGTCACTTACTTTTTCAAAGAAAGAATTTCTTGAACTTCTACAATTTGGTGCATAAACACAAACCAGAGTAAAATGTATTGTTTATCTCTACATTAATTAACATTAACCTTCCGGTGATGTCATGGTATTTATTAATTATTTCATAATGGAGCATTTTTTCATAAAAATGGCAACCCCTACTTGTTGTAACGTTGCACATTTGTGTGTGATGCAGTCATCTTCTTACAAGTAAACCAGCACACTGGTCGATACCATTATGAAAACTGATAATGTACCCTAGCAATTTACATCTACCGTAAAATATCGACTACACCAGGAAGATGGTTGGGTTCGTACGACCAACAAAACGACCGAAGTGGAGAAGAAGCACGTGCATTCGAATCAGAAAACATCGAGGTGATAAATATGAAGCAACACATTTCATGTCTCGTTTTATAATTAACCTATGAATGAAAGTATGTGTTGCTTCTCCGATATACATGCAGCAAAAATGAGAAAGAGCAAAGTCTGGTTGGCTTGGAATCAGAATAATGTGTCCGATTGGAACGACATATCTACCCACGGCGACTGCATTTTTAGTCAGCTTAGCACTATAAAAATCTAGCTGAGCTTGGTGATTAAATATAAAGCAGATATCATTATTATTTGATCGAAATATAACTATTTCTTTACATGATATACCTGAAGTTGACAAGCTGCTCATTTTGCATTAAACTGCACTCACAAAAATCTCAAATTAACTGAGAGTTATATAGAAAAAAAAATGTTATTGCTATATAAATATCTATATAATATATTATTCCAACATATTTACCGAATAACACTTATCGGCTGTAAGTATGCGATTACAACAAAATATACTGTATTTGATATATTTATTATTTCGAATATATACTTCTTCAAAATAACTGTATACCTTATGACTGACTGGAGGGGATAACAGGGATCGGGGTGGGGATAAACAAATATGTCAACACAAAATTTGATGACTGCATGCATTAGGCATAACACTTTGTAGTCATCATTTCTTGCGATAAAAGAAACAAAATATGTTGCAAACTAGAATTATAATTACAAATGGCCTCTGCGCAATTGAGTGGTCTTCGCATCTTACATCTCAACTTATTTAAAACATTAGAAAAGGCTTCATTCTACGCAATAAAATAATGATAATGACTTTCAAACAGGTAAAATATAATGTAACCACACAGTGATGACTCCATTAACATCTAACACACGCTTTGTGGTGTTTAAAGGGGCATTAGTTACGATTTTGACCCAAAACAATATATGTTTTAGAAATTGGTAAATAGCTTTAAAATGATGAAATAAAGGTAGAGACTGGCACTAGTCACATTACTTTTAAGAATGTTGAATACAAATGTGGTAATAATTATTAATTATGTTTGCAGTATTTCTTACNTGTACAAAGGACTGCATTTAAGACATACATGTATTATTAACTACAGATGTACATGTATTTTAATCTTCACCATAGGATGGTTAAATGTTTAAATTGTGTATTTATTGATTATATCAGGTAATAATATTCATTAAAAAGTTGCTAAATGTTTTCGTGATTCATGAAACCTTTTTTTTTAGAGCTACAACATGAACTGTTAGTAGCTTAAATAGTCTTAAAGGGTCAATATATTACTTCAGTAACAATATATGATATAAATATACAGGTATAACATGACAAACACAACAAATATTTAATGATTGATAAAAAAAATCACGAATAGCCAAAAAACTGAAGATTGAGCAACACAACTAAAAATCAGGACAGACATGAACTCAGATGCTCCATATGAGTCTGCAGTTCGAACTTCATTAATACCACTTCATNTCTTTTTCTGGTAAAAATATCTTCGGTCTAGTGTGCACTGCTTCGGTCTAGTAACTTTAGCAAGTCACTGGCCCAGATGTCTAGTGGTTAAAAAAGTTTTTGGCAAACACTGATATTTTCCAGTTACTGAGTTAGACAAGGGTATAAGGATATTTGAACTAAGGAATGCTTTGAAATCATAGTGACTTTTTTTTTATTGCTGCAGCCTTGAAAATTTACCAGACAAATAAGGAATACATTTTTTGTACATTTTTCTTAAAGATGTATACCAAATGTAATGAACATCATTTAAATTATTATATTTATTGGGGTAATTACACATGATTGTGTATTTATATTTCAAAGATGAAAAACAACATTGAAAATTGTGAAAATAATTATTGTTCTTTTTATTTAAATGTTACATTTTAGTGTAATTTTCATAAAAAAACATGAGGGTACTCCTATTGAAAGCCCCATGTTTTTTTTCCATTGAAAATATGCCCTGTTTTTTTCACATTCTGAATGATAACATGTATAGGGGGAGGTTAGGAATAAATTCATTTATTATTAAAAAAAACCTATATGGATATGGATCTCATATATTTTTATAAATGCAGTTAACTTCAACATCTTTTTTTTTCAATTATAATGGGTAGCATTAAATATGACTTTATTCCCATGGACTTGTCTTTGAATCCATTCAAACGGAGACCTCATCATAATTTTATGATAATATAAATCGGATACAAAATGTATGACGCTTAAGTAAGTCGTTTTATTTTCAGTCGGGGCAACTTGGACATTCAACAAATACAATTATATTGAGAAAAAACAAACATAGATCGTATCCTTGGGTTTTCGGTGTAATATGTACCTTTCAATCAAGTCAGTTTTTCGATACATTTCGGCGTAGTAGATAATTTTTGAGCTTCTACAATGACCACAGCTGATCGTCGTCCGCCATCTTGGAATCGAATAACTGATAGAACACATGCGCCACCTTTCGGGAAAGGCGTAGGTGAACCCCATTAGCGCTAACCCGAATAATCCAGTCGTTATATTACGCTCCCGCTGGTCGCTACATTAACGCCTGAATGCATTCATTGATAAAATCCGTCAAACCGGAAATAGTAAATCGCTATGACTTATGGGAATTACGACAAAAAAATTGTTAGTTGCGCGTATCATCATGACATATTTGTTAATTAAATCTTCGTGATCATCATGAATAAAACCTTGTATAACTTGTATGTAAAGACTACCACAGAAGACAAACAAAACCAAATCTGTATGCAATACACATAGTCCTATCACATAGTACCTCGTGTGGCGATATTTACTATTTCTTTTATTATCTGATATTTTATTTTTTTTTACATTTTTCATATTCCTATTGTTTTCTATTTGCTGCCCATTCCGCATGAAATAATAAAAAAAAAATTGAAATATCCCATATGCCAACGTAAATAAGATACGTCCTTGCTTAAATGAATAAATATAGTATAACTAATCGTAGATTTTGAATATCAAAATAAGACCACGAGAGACCGAAGTACGCATAAGGATTTAAACGAGTGGGCGGAACTTGTTCCGTCCATGAGTTTAATCCTTAATGCGTATTCGGTCACGAGTGGTCTTATTTTGATATTCAAAATCTATGATTAGTTATACTGTTTATTATATAGACTTCCAAAATGTATTTTATATTATTTTATTTAATTTGTATATTTCATTCCACGCGTATGAATCTACGAGCAATGATAGTGTGTAATAAATATGGCCGCACATTCAAGTGTTGTCGCTTCGATGAAAAAAAATGGAAATTTAAATGAAGGACGAGTTTCTGAATTTTATTTGAATATGGGCGGATTTGTAAAGTTCTTGTGGAAAAATTCATTGCAATTGTGACTAATGTCAGTCCGATTTATCTGAGGAACCAGGCACGATGTGTTATTATTGTCCGAGTCGTGTGTATTTCATGTGTAACAAAATTCGAACTAAGGAATGAATCAATGTCCTCAAATGAAACGTTTAGAAATCTACCCGACTGGGTTTGATATACATTTTCATTTGTATTGCCATTGGAATTTGGAACATTTCTTTGGACATCTAGAATATTAAATTCTTGCATTTCCACATTTTCCAAGTCAAAATCATGTTCTTCTAAAAATTTGGAGACTACAGCTGCCGTATATGCGTCAAAATGATTAGACATTTTGTTTTGTTTTTTTTTTATTTTACGAATGTTCAAAGCACACGGTTTTTCATTGAAAAGGGGCGGTGAAAGGAATTAGGAAACTGACAATCTACAAGGCACTTTTAACAACGCCGTTGTTTGTTTATATTTAAATCTGTTGTGATATGCCAGTGAAATGATTCGATTTAGAATAAGCAAGTGTTCGATTTTAATGTATCAATAAAATGATTCAATTGAAATAATTTATAAAAGTACTAAAACTTTTTCATTTGTTTAATTGTTTCAGTTTACAATCATGTGTGTATTCACCGTAACACAACAAGGGACGTAACCACTACAGTTATAGTTGTCTTAAAGTAGTTCTGGCGGAAAAAAAATGATATTTCAAATGTGAAATATCGGAATTTATTTCACGGATAAATCTCCATAATTCACACCTATTTATATAATAAATTTACCTCAGCCATCTTGCCTCGGTAAATATAATGTTCTTGGGTTAATAAATCCTTGTATCTACCTCATTAAAAGTCATTAATTGCATAGTGTTACAAGAGGCCAATGAATAAAACTGTTCAATAACAGACACACCAGGTTCATATACACAGGGGCGTAGGAGCAAACACTTAGAAGCTGAATTTGTAGCCTGGACACAATAAATGTCTACCTTACCAAGAGGTATAAGGATATGATTTGATGCCAAGCGACCCCGTTTATTCTTGTCAATTTTGAAAAAGCTTGTCCCTCTTCCCGGTCTTGCTCTAAAGCTTGTGCCCCCAACTTACCGACACGCTTACAAAACGTATCAACTCCTACAACATGCCTCTACATTCCGTCCTCCGAAAATTGAGTTTAGAGTGGAATTATAATGTTTTATATTTCAAGGTACACGCGGTTCAAATATCATACCTCAGTATCTTCATTTAGGGTTTCGGTTCTTCCTTCATGCATTTGTAAAATGCACGTACATGTACATGTAGTGGGTTCTTTCTATTTGTAAAATGCACGTACATGGGAAAGGTATTGCATAATTCAGGATTCTGATTCTTTTTTATTAAACAGATATGTGGACAGTTGAAGATCAAGCACACAATAATCACTGATACATTCCATGAGGAACAAACATGACCGTCTAATTTTATGCATTAATAAATATGTGTTAAATTCACAGGTTATAAATGATGGACGGAATGAAATTTAAAGGATCAGTAGCTGTGTTTGCCGACTATGTTCAGTACTACTTGGGGTTTCAGGTGACAAAGGTCTTTTTCGTTTAGGAGTGGATCGTTTTAGTGGTGTATATTTATGTTTCCTCCCACTTTGTTGTGGAGATTCATATACATTATTTATAATTTCAGGCGGGAGTTTTCTACATAATTGAGGAAACATTTTGTGTCTTGGTAAATTGCGACGTTGGTCTGTGAAGCCAAAGGGAACTCTTCTTCTTTGTCATTTTCCACTATATTTGCTACTACTACCTACAATATGGTTTATTTTGGGATTATATAAATAACTCTGAATAAACATAAAGTATTAATTGTATATTATCAGTAATTACAAGATAAAAGGATTGCAAATGAAATTAGCACCACCACAACAGCCACCGATTCACCTCCATTGCTTTTGGTTGAATCCGGTTGATTTACGATACTACTTGTCATTTAATTCACTCTTGTCGAAGAATAATATCGAATACCCTCAAAACAGGACTCCTTTTTACACAATAAATGCCGACGCATTTTCAAATCTTAAACTTGTGTGACCTAACACGCAAAACTGACGTGGTCATCCGACTTTACTACGAAATGTTTGGAAAAACTAAGGCTTATTTTCTGAAGAGAAATCGTTTATCAGTTGCTAAAATGATTTAAGAGATCCGTCTGAAATGTTTCATAATGTAAAACTTAATAAGTTATGAAATTATATCGACTGAACTAGAAAGTTGATATAATTCTCCGCTTCAAACCCGTCACCAGTTGAAACCGGAAGCACCTCTGCACCGCCCCCACTCGAGAGGTGTTGTACGTGGCGACGTCTATTCTCTCAGTTTTAATATTTTTTATTTGTTAAATATAATTAATTGGAATCAGACACTACACTATTGTCTGTCAGGAATGTTCACATGTTATTCAAATTAACGAATATCTAAATTCTACGAGTTAAATATGACAACAATGTTGTTGAATCAGAATCCGTAAATCGAAGAACGGAAAATACAATGGGCAAAAGACGATACACATAAAACTAAAGACCGAGTTACAGGAATCCCACTAATAAATCAGGTGCTCCGAGAGAGTATGCAGTTCCTGTTCCACTAGTGGGACCCGTATTAATCTAGCTACAAACCTATAATTATGACAAACGGAACATATCCGTGATCACTTGTGACACAGATATTCCACCATCTTAACCTTTAGTTTTGTGTGTAGTGTTTGGAGATGGTTGTTGGTCCTTTTTCTCATTGTGTTGTCTGTCCTTTGATTGACGCTTCTGATTACCACGTTAGTATCTTGAAACTCTTCTTGTTTAACGTCGTATATCAACATTTCGTAATTCTTTACCCAACGCCTGACATTAAGAGGAATTCCCAGAATATCCTATGCATAACCCATTAACCAGTTGTTCGATCACATATTCTGATTCAAGGGCTAGTATTATGCATTATATCTTAAGTCGATTAAATGACAGCTGGAACCAGCACATGTATAGCAAATTGCACGAAATGCATTCCTTAGTTTTGTTCCTCTTCTCGCAGACTTGATCGTTTATTCGCATGAGGCAGACGTCATACAGGGGCTTCTCAAGAAAAACGAAAAGAAGCTAGCCCGATCCAGTAATTTCACGTTCCGCTATGTAGATGATGTCCTTTCACTAAATAATTATAGGTTTGGTGATTTTGTTGATCGCATATATCCCATTGAGCTTGAAATAAAGGATACCATAGATACAGATAGTTCTACTTCAAACCTTGACCTACATTCCGAAATTGTTAGTGATGGGCAGTTAAGAACGAAACCTAATTACAAAAGAGGTGATTTCAATTTTACTATTGTGAACTTTCCATTTATATGTTGCAACTTTCCAGCAGCACCTGCATATGGAGTATATATCTCGCAGTTGATACGATATTCCAGAGCCTGTGGTTCATCTCAGGATTTCCTATTGCTTAAGTTGAAGACATCACTTCGAAGTTTTAAAGTCGCCACCATCATTTGGTTGGCCGTTATCTGTGTCACAAATGACCATGGATATGTTCCACTTGTCGTAAGCACTTCCCGGTCCTTTCCTTATTCACGACTTATTACCTGGATTGCAACTAGATTTACGCGACGGGTGTCGCTAGAAGAGCAGGAACTACTTTCCATCCGGAGCACCAGCGTGTATCCCCGGTTTTTAGTGGGGTTCGTGTTACTCGATCTTTAGTTTGATGTGTATAATTTTTAGATCGTTATTTGTCCTTTTGCATTTGGTTTTCTTTTGGCCATTGTATTGTATGTTCTACTACGATATACGGATTCTGATTAACCCTTTGGTATCTTCAAACTCTTCTTGGCCAGATTCTTTGTTTTGTTAAAAATGTCTTGACTAGATGTCGTACTGTTCATGGTGGCCTTACCAATAGCTATTTGCTAAATAATGAGGAACCATCGGAATGTATTCCGTGTAATTCCAATTATTCACTGAAGCATAGTTTAATCGACAGCGTATATGTTGTTGAAGTTCAGCAGCCATACTACAACGTCAACATTTATCTGATTCTGCTTACAAATGTCTCAGTAGACACAATTTGTTTTTAATGAAATTGATCTAAATGCTATAATACAGATAGATACATACATTCTAAATATATGGTTTTATTCTTTTAAATGTTCTTTTATTTGTACATAAGACAAGATTCTTCTATACACAAATATGTTTTATTTTTAAGGGTTATGTACTTGAAGAATTTAATAAATATAATTTGTTCACACCTTGGTATAGCTGAAATATTGCTAAAATTGGCATTAAAAACAGTCAATTATCATTCCCGCGCCTTTACATAGTTTTAGTCTTTTTCAATTGTCATGTGCAACCTCTGATATAATCTTCAAATTGTTGAAGGTGTTTAGTACTTGGTAGACATATTACAAGCTCTGACATAATCTCCACATTGTTTGATGTGTTATCGGGGTAAGAATATGAACATCATTCACAATCAATTACAACTGTCTAAATAAGATAGAAAAATGGGCATTGGAGAATGGAGAATGAGTTTCAATTCTCTAACTCAAAAACTGTTGGTATGTACTCCATCCAGACACTGAGTTAAACTTATACAATTTCCCAACAATAAAAATAAATAATTTGATATCCTTTTTGATAGTAAACTTACCTTTCTACCTCATATTAAAATGTTTAAAAATAAGTGCCTTAAAGCACTGAACAAGTTAACATTTGTGTCCAGTACTAACTGCGGTGAGAATAGCACGGTTTTATTAAATTTATATAGATTCGTTGATTCGATCAAAATTGGATTACCGAAGTATCGTTTACGGATGTATCGTTTACGCCCGTCCATCGTATATCAAGTTACTCTATACAGTTCATAATCAAGGATTACGACTCTCATCTGAAGCGTTCAGAACGTCTACAGTTGAGAGTTTGAATGTTGAAGCAAACGAGCCTTCCCTTGATAATAGATGCATCAAAATTGGTATGCAATATGCAACGGAATTGAAGGTTTATCGTTCAAATCCTGCATACGACTGTGTCTTTAATTCTTTATTTTGAAATATTTACGGCAAACGACCCAATACAATTCAACCTTATGGACTCCGGGTAAAATCACACTTTGAAAATTCTTATATCAATTTCCATAATATACAATGTAGCACTTATTGTCATTCATGAAAACCGTCCATGGTTATATCAAAAACCTATGTTTAATTTTAAGTAAATTCATGATTTGTTCAGATTCTCTTTCTTGGCCGTTGGCAATTGAGAGCTGTAAAACTCAAAACACTTTCA
>MJUT01013753.1:217357-228434 GCA_002080005.1 Gigantidas platifrons
AAAAGTTTCAATTTATTCAATTTTTTTCGCATGTGTTTGACAACATTTTATGTTTGGTGGACCTGTTAATATGTATACCTGTACCTGTAAGTGCAAACTGTTCTCATCTCGCTGAATGTATTCGTACGAGGCAGGCTTCATATAACAGCTTCTCAAGAAGAACAAAAAGAAGCTAGCCCGATCCTTGAATTTCACGTTCCGCAATATAGATGATGTCCTTTCACTAAATAATTCTAAGTTGTGCGATTTTGTTGATCGCATCTATATAGCTACCCCATTGAGCTTGAGATAAAGGATACCACAGATACAGCTAGGTCTCCTTCATACTTTGACAAGTGGGCAAGTGAGGGCCGGTTAAGAACGAAGCAAAATATATGATTTCAATTTTCCCATTTTGAACATTCCAGCAGCACCTGCATATAGAGTATATGTCCCTCGATTGATCCGATATTCCAAAGTTTGCGGTTCCTATCGTGATTTCTCTGATAGATGGTTGCTGCTAACAAGGATTCTACTGAACCAAGGGTACATGTTGGTTAAGTTCACTTCACTTCGTTGCCACCATGACTTGATTAACAGTTACGAGATATCCACGGATATGTTCAATTTGTCGCAAGCACTTTGCAGGCATTTCCTCACTCGCGACTTATCACCGAATTTGTAACTAACTAACACGACAAATGCTATTACTGGAACAGGAACTGCTCATCCTTCCGGAGCACCTGAGTACAACACCGTTATTAGTGGGTTCGTGTTTCCCGATCTTTTGTTCTGTCTGGTGTTTTGTTGATCGTTGCAGTTTGTCTTTTTATCATTATTTTCTTCTGGTCATTGTGTTGGCTGCTTCTCTTTACGAACTCAGATTACTCCTTTGGTATCTTCACACTCATCTTAGTAATTTGCTCAACGATTATGCATCTGCTAATAAACAATTCTCAGGATTTTTAGCACATCTTTATTTATATAGCCAATATTAATGCAGGACGTCATGTTAGAATCATTGATCTGGTGTCTTATTGATCGCGTTTGTTTTCGTCAGTCTGAAAACAGCAACTGGTGTGATAATATTTGTATGGATAACATGGACCTTATTTATCAATTTGGAGGCTTTCTGTATATTAAGTAGTTTTCAAAAAAGGGTTATGGTAGATATTCTCCCAAAGTTGCCTTTTTGTCCATTTATAGAAATATCACATGTACCAATTTTTATTTTTCAGAAAATTCAATGATCTCAATTAAGTGATAGAAATTCAAAAATGTATATTTCTGTAATTCAATCCAAATAACATAAATATGAAATAAGTAACCTAAAATGAGATTATATAAACACTCTTTCAAAAATACAGTAGAGCCAGTTATTCTAGATATGCTCCTATTGTTTCTTTGTTTATAGTTCGTAATGCCTCCTAATACTCTGTATTATATCTCCATCTAATTATGACTATATAAAATAAACCTATTGGAAAGTTAAAAGAATTCTGACGTTTCGTATTTATAATGAACAAATATGGTTTTGGTAGATTTCGGTCAAACATGTCTTTTTGTACGATTTCGATAAATCATTTCCAAAATCATAATTTCATAAAAAAAATCAACTCGATATTTCCAGAATTTTACATATTTCGAAAACATATGTACCCATGTACAGTTGTTTCACAAGAAATAAATCACTGCGGTAAATTGTGTGCGCTATTGACGCCTTTTTGGCCCTAGTAGAAATTAATCTTGGGTCACCTGTTCCTTAAAATATGAGGGTCTACAACTACAAATTTTCGCTACGAATTATTGTCTGTAAATGCATACATTCGTATTCTTTTTTGCAATTGTTAGTATTATACATGTGTGACTGATATACTTTCTTACTAACTACTTACGTATAATGCAGTTACTAGGTGGGAATACACTAGTCTGTGGAAAACATATGTACAGTTGTTTCACGAGAAATATATCATTCGGTAGATAGTGTGTGCTATTGACGCCTTTTTGGTGCGAAAGGGAAAAATTCTTGGGAACCTGTTCCTTAAAATATGAGGATCTCCACCTACCAATTTTCGCTATGAATCATTGCTTGGAAATAAATTAATTTGTATTCTTTTCTGGAATTGTTAGTATTATACATGTGTGTCTAATATACTTTCTTACTAACTACTTACGGTATAATACAGTTACTAGGTTGGAATACACTAGTCTGTTCTACAGTAATCACCGGCATTGCCACGGTATATACGAAATATATCTGAATAATTGTATATTTTTCAGACTTGACACACCTTTAACTCCCTTTCAGAAAATGTTTTAATTCCATTCAAATAATATTTGCAGATTCCGACCTTAAATTTACTGGTGGAACAAATCCGGTTTTTGCTAACATTTGTGATACCAGTACCTATCTTTTTGAGTTTTCTCCCTTTGTGTGACATCTAACCCAGCTTTTCAGATGTGATAATATACGCATAGATAGCATGGGCCTTATTTACAAATTTGGAGGCTTTCTCCACATTAATTGATTTTTAGAAGAAGTGTTATGGTAAATATTCTCCCAAATCTGCCTTTTTGGTGGTTGATGTATACTAAATATCTCACCAATTTTCAGTAGAGCCAGTTATTCTAGATGCTCCTTTTGTTCCCTTGTTTACTGTTCATAATGTCTCCTAATAATCTGAAAGCAGTTATCTCCATCTAATATACAATGAAACTGTTGGACAGTTAAAAGATTTCTGACGTTTCGTATTTATAATGAAAAAAATGGTTTTGGTAGATTTCGACCAAACATGTTTTTTTGCACGATTTCGATAAATCATTTTCAAAATCATAATTTCATTAAAAAATCAACTCGATATTTCCAGAATTTTACATATTTCGAAAACATATGTACCCATGTACAGTTGTTTCACGAGAAATACAGCATTCGGTAAATTGTATGTGCTATTGACGCCTTTTTGGTGCCAAAGGGAACAATTTTTGGGGAACCTTTTCCTTAAAATATGAGGATCTACAACTACCAATTTTCGCTACGAATTATTGTCTGTAAATATATTGATTCGTATTCTTTTTTGCAATTGTTAGTATTATACATGTGTGTCTGATATACTTTCTTACTAACTACTTACGGTATAATACAGTTACTAGGTGGGAATACTCTAGTCTGTTCTACAGTAATCACCGGCATTGCCACGGTATATACGAAATATATCTGAATAATTGTATATTTTTCAGACTTGACACACCTTTAACTCCCTTTCAGAAAATATTTCAATTCCATTCAAATAATGTTCGCAGATTCCGACCTTAAATTTACTGGTGTAATAAATCCGGTTTTTGCTAACATTTTTGATACCAGTACCTCTATTTTTGAGTTTTCTCCCTTTGTGTAACATCAAACCCAGTTCTTCTGATGTGATAATATATACATATATAGCATAGGTTTTATTTACTAATTTTGAGGCATTCTCCACATTAATTGATTTTCAGAAGAAGTGTTATGGTAAATATTCTCCCAAAGCTACCTTTTTGTGGTTTATATATACTAAATATCACACCAATTTTAAGTAGAGTCAGTTATTCTAGATACTCCTATTGTTTCCTAGTTGATAGTTCATAATACCTCCTAAAACTCTGAAAGAAGTTATCTCCATCTAATATACAATGAAGCTATTGGACACTTAAAATAATTCTGACGTTTCGTATTTTAATGAACAAATATGGTTTTGGTAGATTTCGCCCAAACATGTGTTTTTGTACGATTTCGATAAAGCATTTCAAGAATCATAATTTCATTAACAAATCTATTCGATATGACCAGAATTTTACATATTTCGAAAACATATCTACCAATGTATAGTTGTTTTATGAGAAATAATTCATTCGGTAAATTGTATGTGCTCCTGATGCCTTTTTGGTGGCAATGGAAAAAAATCTATGGTTACATCTACCTTGTAATATGAGGGTCTACAACTACCAATTTTCACTACCAATTATTGCTGGGAAATAAATTCATTCGTATTCTTTTCTGGAATTGTTAGTATTATACATGTGTGTCTGATCTACTTACTTATTAGCTACTTACGGTATAATACAGCTACTAGGTGGGAATACACTGGTCTGTTCTATAGTAACCACCAAATTGCCACAGTAAAAATTGTTAGGTATATGCGAAATATATCTGAATAATTGTATATTTTTCAGACTTGACATACCTTTAACTCCCTTTCAGAAAATATTTTAATTCCATTCAAATAATATGTTTTTGGATTTTCTCCCTTTGTATGTCATCTAATGTGATAATATATGCATCGATAGCATGGGTCTTATTAGCAAATTTGGAAGCTTCCACATTAATTGATTTTCAGAAGAAGTGTTATGGTAAATATTCTCCCAAAGCTGCCTTTTTGTGGTTTATATATACTAAATATCACACCAATTTTCTAAGCTTGAAATTTTAATGTGACGGCCGGACGGACAAACGGACGGAACCTAAAACTATAGTTCCCTTCGGCTTTGTAATATACTACTGTTAAGTGAGGATATAGGGGACTAAATAGGTGTACGAGACAAATAATTAATGTTTAGATCACCAACAGTCAATAGATTTGGTGAAATGTCATAGGTTAATCCTATTGACTGGTTAAATAATGTCCAATAATTTCTATCAGTGAACTGTGGGGATCTATATCAAATATTCAATAGAGTTTGCTGGGGTTTGGTTCTAATCTCAACCCAAATACATTCTAAATCAAGTAGTTTGAGATCTTGTCTACAATCAACCTTGAAATAGTCTTTGTGATACAATATAATGCCACCACCTAGACCTTTTCCTATTCCAGCACTGTCTTTTCTCCTGATAACGTCATATCCTGGTATAGCCAGAACGTCATCGGTAATATAATTATTTATATGTGTTTCAGTGAAACACAAGATATCGTGATCCAGCATATATAAAATAGCATCTAGTTTGTTCATAATACATGTACTTCTAATATTGAGATGAAAAATTGTCAGTCCACCTGAAATCGTATCATTTGTCTCCGGTCCGGGATTTCCGGCAATATCGTTTGCAAGCAGAACTATAGACAATAAGAAAAAAAAAAACTGAATATTGTCAATATGAAGCTTACATTTAACAAAACATGTTGAAACTAGAACTGTCGCATAGCTGGACTAATACCCCCGCTTCACTCTGACTGTGTCCAAGATTATTGAAAATTAAGTCTACACGGAAAATATATTATTTGTCAAATTATAATGTTTAATCACATCCAACATAAATAAAAACGTCGTAGCATAAAAACTGTATCACCAAGGCCGACGGAAGAGGCAAATTCCTAATAACTGGTATATAGTTGATGTCTAAAATAGATATAGTGTTTAATATTTACATGTACTATGCATGGGTGATACTAGCTGTTTCAGGAAATGTCTGTCAATAAATCCAAAGTGCAACAAAACCTTTTATTATATCTCATATATTCATTACCATAAATAGAATAATTTGATTGGACAATGGGTAAAATTCAGAATACGTGATCACACGGGACAAAAACCATATTCCGTTGCCCTCATGGAATATGATACGCTTGGGTGAATACATTTTCATATTTCCCTTACCAGCATGCAATAAAAGTATAATATTTTATTACAATGACTATCACAGAAACTTAACAGATTTTGGGCAAAACAGGTTATCATGAATTGGCACAAGAAAGGAATGGAGTATTGCGTAACCATTAAAAATTGAAATACATACTTTCCTTCCTTTGAAATTTAAAAAGAGGTTTTCCGTAATATATACTCATAATTTAGCAAAGGTAGGTGAAGACTAAGAGATAACTGTATTGCATTTTACGATGGCAAAGATTAAAATATAACTGAGCGACGAAATGAAAAACATAAACACCACACTGTTCCAAAATCTAATAGACAAATCGTAGAAATGGGCAAAATCGATATTCCTACCACACAAAGATATGATAGTTTAGCTTCATGCCCTTGTACAGGGACTTCAGTTTGAAAGGATGGAGGTTAAGCAAGTTTTATGGGTCCACGCATCCTTCTAGGTGAGTGAGTATTGCTTAACACCAAGGTAGCAATGTATCAGTATATCATTGCGAGAAAAATTTCCATTTCTATGAGAAGATTATTTTCTCCCGTTTTGTACCAGACCAAAGGGCTTAGTTGGATTGTCATTGTGCTTAAAACAATTACTCACTCATTAAATGTTTTCAATCTGATGCTTAGGTCGAATTTATGAGACACACATACAAACCTATTATCACCCCCAGTTTTTAGTGGGATTCTCATTGCTCGATCTTTAGTTTTATGTGTATGTTTTATAGATCGTTGTTTGTCTTTTCGTACTTTTTCGTTTGGCCATTGTGTTGTATGTTCTTCTTCGATATACGGATTCTGATTACCCCTTTGGTATCTTTTGACCATTGTATTGTCTGTTCTTCTTCGATATACGGATTCTGATTATCTCCCTTTGATATCTTTTGACCATTGTGTTGTCTGTTCTTCTTCGATATACGGATTATGATTATCCCTTTGGTATCTTCTAACTCTTCTTACTAAGGTGTGTACAATGATAAATAGACACCATATGGCTTACCTAGAATATGAACCGTTAACGATCTTGGACCAGTTGTTGATTTACCATCCGTTACATACACATATAGATCATAGACAGGAATAAATTCTCCCACAATTTGTCTCTCAAGAAGTATTTCGCCTGCTGTAATAAAAGAAGGTGAAATATAAAGCACAAACATACCACACTGTCGAAATAGTTCCAAAATCGCAAAGACTAATTGTAGGAAGAGGCAAAATGAAATAAAAAAAAATATGTTGTAAATTTTAGCTTCTAGAATACAGAGTTCCTCAGGTACCTGGACATTAGAGAGAGAGAAAATGAAGACACCAAAGGGTTGCAGGGTGGTGGTGTTTAGCGCCACTTTCATCAATATTACTGTTGTCATGGCGGTAATTGTTATCGGAGGAAGATACCGGAGTATCCGGAGAAAAACACTGATATGTTGCAAGTCACAAGACACCAAAGTGGCAACCAGTCGCCTAAAAGACAAATAAAACAATGACCAAAAAAAAACAACAAAAGCACATCATGCTACACGTACCGAAACACGAACTTTGTAGTGAACCGTGGTGGACTCGGGTGCTTCATCATTGGAATATATTGTGTTAATCGTGTTACACAAATCCAGTGATACGTCATATTTGGTGATAAGTTAGGCAGAAGCAATGAATGACGGAATTGTGCTAATCTTGTCAAATAACCGTTCGTAATTTATGAATGATGAAATAACGGGATGTTATTACAACATTATTTAATATGTGAATTAACATTTTGTTTGCTACCTTTCCATTATATACTTCAGACCGGAAATGACCGCGGCGTGTCAATTACGAGAGATGAATTTGTTTTGCAGCGAATAATGTTTGCAATCCCTACAATATTAAACAAATACAAACTATACAACTTACAATGATATATTTGGAATGGGCAATTCGTAGACGGTACACAAGACATGGAATACTGGACCTGGTCGTTTTCTAAATCGGTGTGTTCGACATCAAAAACAATCTGTCCAATGAAAGCAGAAATGCTGGAAACTGTAGTGATATCTGAAAAACATAATTTTATTGAATTACACAACGGTTATTTTGAAAACTTGTTTACATAAAATTTACACGGAGCTCGTTGTCAATAGCATTTGCTATCTAAATAATCAACGTTTGTCAGTGACTTGCGACAGGTCGATTGTTTTCTCCTGGAACTCAGATTTCCTCACCAAAAAATAAAAATTTGACCACCACGATAAAACTGAAATATTGCTGAAAAATGCGTTAAACATCAAAGGCCTCCCAACCACCCTTAACAAGAAAACAATAAGGGTGACGTAATATTTGTATATGCTAATTATGATAGAACAGGAAGCCAGTATATAATGATAAATGATAACATCTGGGGTACCACAAAAATCCAGTAAGATTTCCTGCTCATGTCTAAAAATCGTCAAATCAGAACATTGTATACAGCGCATACTGTGTTCTGATTGGCTGATGTTGGAAGGACATGACATATTATACAGTACAGTAAATGTATTATTTTTTTTTCTAAAAAATTTACTTGTTCTCGCCATGAAATAACTGACAAATTGCTGAGTTGCCGCTTAGCAACAACTATTAATTCACTCATGAGTGTCTTTTAGTACTTTATTACTTATCAATCTTCATTAATAAGATTATATATTCATTAGATACAACTATAAATTTTACTTACTTTGAAGATTTACTAAAACTGGAGATTGGTTACGTTTAATATTCACAAAGAAGATACCAGAATCGGATCGTCGGCCATCAGTACACTCTATATTTAGTCTGTACGTTCTTTGAACGTCGTACTGTAGATTAGGGCTGGACTGTAGGATAATATCGTACTCTGCAACAAAACATAATAATTACATACATGCAGGGCCGGTTTATGACCAATTGGGGCCCCTAGGGGTAATGAAATTATGGCCCTTTAGACGGAGCCATCCTCAAACTTGCTCGCACCCGTCTTGACTATTTTTTACTAGTTATATATTTTAGCCACATGTATATAGTTTGAAGTAGACGTTTTAGGGTCTATACTAGCCAATGGGATAATCCCGACCTACATACATGTGTTTATTCATCTATTTCGGATATAACAGAATTCCCTGTTCAGCTATAATGTTTTAATTTAGTAATAAAACAGGTTTAGTTAGATGTGTATAGGTCTGTTTGTAATATTTTGTAGATCACTGTTTGTCCATTTTTCCTTTTTCTTTTGGCCATTGTGTAGGCTGTCCTACTTCGATTTACGATCTTTGGTTAACCCTGTGATATCTTAAGATATTTCTTGGTGAAGGCTGTAATTGCAAAGTATTTAATTACACAAACACACACACGCACACACAAAAAACGAACAAACACGAAATACACACCGTTAGGATTTGCTGACGATTTCAGGAACAATATTGTTGTAGATGCCGGTACAGTTGATGTAATGACACATGTCACGAGGTCATTGGTCGGATCTGTAGTACTTATGGTATACACTGTCGTTTCTACTGTCGTGTCTTCTGTGATATCTATTGCTAACGGTAATCCAATAATACTAGGTGGCTGAAATACAACACACAATGGAATGGGTTAGGGTTATGATATTTCACGCCGCTTTCAACAATATGTCAGCTATATCGTGGTCGTCAGTTTTATTGTAATGACGGTATATGTGCTTGTCGATCTATCATACCACTAGTCTATAGGAATATGGAATTGTTCTGACAGTGTAGTATGTTTTTGTTTTAGTTTTTCACTTTATTATTGAAGAAATAAATCATGGAAGCCAGAATGTGTTGGGAGTTTTAACATGGATTGGCGGATATTAGTATTTCATCCTGAGCCAGAAGCTGATTCTGATATGTCTAAGAGTACAAATACGGTAGTATACTTTGATTGGAAGACGGTAATTTATATTTACGCTTGCGGAAAATGTCGCACACAATGTATGCTGCCAATGGAAAAGTCAGTCACATTCACCGGCTCATGTGCTAATGGATAGCTTGCTCGGTTGTTAACAAGGCGAAAGAAGGAGGTCATGTTAGAATTCAATATCTATCACATCTTCCGCAGTCAGCGAACTGGCTACAATAATAGCTATTTTTAAATCTTTATTTTCAAAAGACTAAGAGTCAAATCAATCTTTTCTAAAGGAGGCGTACACACAATGTGACATTATGCACAATGATGACGATATTTGTAAGATTGTTTCACTCGACTTTTGTTTAGCTGTTCATCTGGGTAATGAAATTATATACACCAAATAATACCAAAGCAATAGTACAATTATTAAATATTGTTGAACTTGTTCTTATCCTGAATATGTATGACGTCAGACGGTATATAAACACGTCATTGTATCATACCTCATCCCATAGAAGAATGGTCGAATATGTACCCAGTGCTGTTTCATAACTTATTCCTTAGAAGATTGGGAGTGTATGTACACAGTGTGGTATCATACCTCATTCCTTATAAGATTAACAGTATATGTGTCTAGTGTTGTATCACACCTCATTCCTTATAAGATTAACAGTATATGTGCCCAGTTGTGTATCATACCTCATTCCTTATAAGATTAACAGTATATGTACCAAGTGTAGTATCACACGTCATTCCTTATAGGATTAACAGTATATGTGCCCAGTGTAGTATCACACCTCATTCCTAATAAGATTAACAGTATATGTACCCAGTGTTGTATCATACCTCATTCCTTAGAAGATTAACAGTATATGTACCCAGTGTTGTATCACACCTCATTCCTTATAAGATTAACATTATATGTAACCAGTGTTGTATCTTACCTCATTCCTTAGAAGATTAACAGTATATGTAACCAGTGTTGTATCATACCTCATTCCTTATAAGATTAACAGTATATGTTCCCAGTGTAGTATCATACCTCATTCCTTATAAGATTAACAGTATATGTGCCCAGTGTAGTAGCACACCTCATTCCTTATAAGATTAACAGTATATGTACCTAGTGTTGTATCATACCTCATTCCTTATAAGATTAACAGTATATGTACCCAGTGTTGTAACATACCTCATTCCTTATAAGATTAACAGTATAATTATGTACCTAGTATTGTATCATACCTCATTCCTTATAAGATTAACAGTATATGTGCCCAGTGTAGTATCACACCTCATTCCTTATAAGATTAACAGTATATGTACCCAGTGTTGTATCATACCTCATTCCTTATAAGATTAACAGTATATGTGCCCAGTGTAGTATCACACCTGATTCCTTATAAGATTAACAGTATATGTAACCAGTGCTGTATCATATCTCATTCCTTAGAAGATTAACAATATATGTACCCAGTGTTGTATCATATCTCATTCCTTAGAAGATTAACAGTATATGTACCCAGTGTTGTATCATACCTCATTCCTTAGAAGATTAACAGTATATGTTCCCAGTGTAGTATCATACCTCATTCCTTATAAGATTAACAGTATATGT
>MJUT01013774.1:13773-36452 GCA_002080005.1 Gigantidas platifrons
TTGGGCTATGATCCAACTTCCACTGACTGCCTCCACCATTTGTATAGGTTGATTAGTAAGGACACTCGACAGTTCTTCGTTGGTTACTTTCGTTTTAATGTCACCTTGAGCATTAACTTCATAAAATGTTTGTTCTTCTGGATTGTACACGACTAAATTGTTATTACCAACAAAACAACCGACACTTCCATTATCAAACGGCACTTTATACAGCTCTACTCCAGTATCTTCACCAGAAACAACTTTAACTTCTTTAGCGGAATCTTTCCTCCAAATATATATGGATCCATCGAGTTGCCTTAATAATTTTGATGCATTTTGTTGTTCATCCTCAAAAATTGTTTGAATCTCTGGGATTTGGACTTTCCCTTCACGTGAGTAACTACAAACATACTCTGGGATTTGGATTTGGCTTAAAGGTGAGTCACTACAAACAGACTGACCATACAAAACCCACACGTTTGCATCCTGACCACTTACCATACCACGAACCTCCATTTGTGTATTAAAGGAAAAACTTGTTTTAATTGATTTAATTAATTGCAAATTTGGAATTGGTAATTGTCGAAACGATGTTTTTAAAGTGTTTGATTCCACCAACGTGACACCTCCAACCAACTTTCTGATCCCCTCTTCAAGAATCTCTCCAGATTCGTACTTTAATAGATGCACTTGTAAACTTTGCTCAGTATAATTTTTCATATTGTCCATTCTTTGTCTTATATTTGGAGACTCCTTTACAATTTGAGCATCAGTAAATCGCCCAATAATTTCTTCCGATGTTTGTAACATGGTACCATATGCTATTCTGTCGGTTTCAAGTCGATCTATGTATGTTTGATATTGTTTGATTTCATTTTTCTTCAATCTTTCGACTTCACTTAGATTTGAATTCATCGCCAAATCAATTGTTCGACAAAACACTTCCTTTAACCCTGCAGCCTGTGCCTTTATTTCTTGCTTTATTTGACTGCAGTGTTTATTAAAGTTATTTTCTTCAGTCTTCGCTTGTTCCAGTGTATTTTCAATAATGGGAAGTACCTTAGATTNCAGTCCTCCTATTCCGGCGTATAAAATGTCGCGTTCCATCAGAGCGGCATAATCCAAGGTTTTTACTTCGTGAGCTTCGTGAGAAGTTTTCTGGCATTCAATACACAATGGTTTATTGCATGGTTTACAAAACAATGTTAGCTCTTTCTTGTGTTCATTGCATTCCGATTTAATACTTTCATCGTCTTCCTGTAAAAATTCGATCTGATGATCCTTAGACATTTTCAGTCTAGAATGATATTTATGGCATTCCTTGCACAAATATTTATCACAATCAATACACTTAACAAAAGCAACATTTTCAACTTCGCAAAGCTGACAGAGCGAGAGAGAACCAGTGTCATCTTGGACTTGGTCCAACACATGTCTGGTACATTGGGTATTTGTCTGATAGATTGGCAATCCTGCGACTCCTGCCACTGGTAACAGTGCCATGGACCGACACAGGGGACACGTTAATTTGGCATTTTCTCCAGCTAGCGTTTCCAGACAAGGTGTACAAAATATATGTAAGCAATCCAACATACGCGGTTTGGTAAAAGGCGACAAACAAATTCTACACTTCATATAATCTCCCAAATCTATTTTCGCAGCCATTTTGTTCTCCATAAAATGTAAAAATGAAATACAATACCTATACTTTGTACCTTGATAAAACAGATTAATATGGTTGATATGATTAAATCGCAAGTATCACGCGCTGATAAACCTGAAGATAAAACCGAAAGAAGAATACTGATTTTCGGAAAACGTGCAATTCAGTATTTTAGTTCACATGACTTTACAATACATGAGTCATAAATGAAAAATACACAGTTTAAACACAAAAACACTTAACCCTTCCACCTTGTACATGCGCTGTAATTCATTCTTCTGGTGTTGAGGCAATCATGTACCACAGGGGCACCAGAAAATGTCCCCTTTCTTTAATTTCTCTAGTGGTGCAAAACTTCAAATGAGTCCAGTGGGAACAGTTGTAGCATTGTTCCCAGTTTACTATCTCTAAGGCCAACTCCAAGTTTAAAGATGGAGGCTAGACTTTGCTGCATACGCGGCAGAGACCACCGTATGTCTGGTTATCCTGTGATCCTGTGTTTAAGATCATGTTTTGCCTCCCACTGGAAAACATTATATTCTGACCAGTATTTCATCATTGCAGCTTATGAGAAACTTTGTCAATTATAAGCGGACAATTCTGGAATTAATATTCTAACGTAGACGTGTACACAGCACGAAAACCGCATCTTTACAACTACATTTTGTATACATGTATCTGATTTTTAAGATTTTTTTTCTGTTGTTTTTTTTTATAATTCAAGCGGACTATAGATAGGCATAAAACATGATACATAGGCTTAATGTCAGACACTCTTCTACTACATAACGGTACTTAATGAAAAATGTCCAACAAGATGACCTGTAAGCTAATGCTCACTTATGATACCCCCGCATATATGTTCAATGTGTATAAAAACCAACTAAGCCTGCAAACAGGAAGTAGGAATCTGACATGTCCAAAAACGCTTCCCACAATATGGCATACCTAAGCTTGTGACCAAATATCAGATATCTGCCACCAATAGTTGCTGAGAAAAGTGCGACGAAAAATATCTTGGACGGACGGAATGACAGACGGACGGACAGAGGTAAAACAGTATACCCCCTCCGGTGGAGCGGGGGTATAAAAATGTTTTGTATTGGAGCTTTAAAATAGGACAGGTAGGGAAATAGGAAATACACATATATTTCACCATGGCCTTACCAGATAGCAGGTCTGACACGATTGCATTGGTTTGCGTGGAAATTATGTACTTAACAGAACATCTCCATCACATTTTCAAGTACCCAGACGGATAGTGCCCTTTGATTTTACAAGAGAATGTGCTCACTTTTTCCTGTTTTTCACACGTTGGGTGGGTGGGGTGCAAAATATTAATTGTAAGCCTCATTGACGGTCTATTGACAACTACCAAAATGGGGTTTATCATGTACGATACACATGCTAAAATATGTTGAATATTATCTGTCAAACATTCAGATAGAACGCATTTTACGTAAGTAGTTCCCTTTGATTTAAGAGAATGCATTCACTTTTTTTTTTATTTGTTTGTTGTTTTTTACTATTTAAGGCTATAATTGTAACAGCGTTTTTGCGAAGCCCATTGGCGGGCATCCGGAATCAAATTTTTTGCTGTTAATTAATTAATAAATATGCAACTGACAACAACCATAATTTGGATTTATCAAGTACGATGCACATGCTACATGTCTAGTATATTTTCATTTTTTTTCTCGATCGACAGGAGATGTTGCTAGAAAAAAAAAACTGCATAAATTTAGATGTAATATTTTATGCATTTTCTCATACGGTCCTATGTTAAACTTTAAGACTAGAGATAGATAGAGCCAAATGCTGTGAACGCCAGAATGGAGAGTCATGATGGTGTCACCCTTATTAAAGAAAATATTTGGTCGTAGACGCAAAATTGATGCATTCTGGAGACATTTTAGTTTTAAATTTCAGCATCTAAATAAAATCTTGAAATTGCCCACAATCGGTTCTTCGAGTGTTTACAACTACAAATACCTCAATTACTTTGTCCAACTCGGCATTTAAAAAACCTATGTATTGGATCCTACCAAAAGATGAGAGCCTGTAATTCCCCATAGTTGACTTTATACATATATTTTAAACGTCTTAAAACGGAGAATGGTCATTCGGCGATAGCACTAGAGATAGCAACCAGCGTGATTAACAAATTACACATGATGGATATAAAATCCCGGGTCTACTAGTACTGCATCAAGTGTTTTACAAAGATTGTTGACACCTGATCGTCACTCAACGAGTATATGCCATCGTACCAACTCTTTACGAAAATCGTCTATTAACCAATATCAGCTCGATTGGCGAAGCATGATACGACCACAGCATGTCGTCAAGGAAATGTTGAACTAGTGTATATAAAAAGCGGGCACTGTATTTTGCTTGACGTGGTACTAGATTGTTGGACACAATAATATGCTGAACCCATTGTATTTTGGACATTTGTTCTGGTTTTTGTATTTCAAGTATTAAAGATGCTTTCCAAATATGAGAAATTGAGGAATCGGAGCCTCTTTTAGACTTCTTTTCAAAATTAAATAGATAACTGTGTATAGTCCGTCAAATACCCATAATATGATCATTTTGCAAAAAAATGTATTAAAATTGGATGTCAAATAAGAAAGCTCAAATTTTGGAATTCGGCTTTTGTTGATTTTTGGTGTTTAACGCCACTTTCAACAATATTTCAGCTATATCATGGCGACCAGTTTTAGTGGTGGAGGAAGCCGGAGTACCCGAAGAGAACCACCGACCATGGGCAAGCAACTGGTAAACTTTATCACTTCGGACTGCGAGTCGAGTGCACCTTTTTTGTAATTTACAAAGCCGGACACGAACCCACGCCGTATTGGTGATAGGCTTGTATGAGTTGTTAGATCCAGCGACCTAACTCATTGAGCCACCCGGGCCCTCGGCTTTTGTTGGCACCTTTCGCTTGAATTTATCTCTGAAACAATAACAGATATAGGAAACCGTCAACAAACTACAGAAAGTTCTGAACTCGGCCCAATCAAACGGGGTCGTCTCATTACTCCGACAGTTATTTCTCCGACCCTCATAACTCCGACAGTCATTACTCCGACACTCATTAATACTCCGACCATGCATCCCGGACTGTATCATCACATCCTATTTAATCGCAACTCCAAACAACTATAGGATAATTGTCAATTTTCAGGAATCTTCTTCTTGAGAACCACTAAACGGATTTGAATGAAATTTGGTGTGAATGTTTCTATGAAGGTCCTTAACAAGTTTTGATAGTTTTTGGGCCATTTACGAATTTCAAAATGACCACTTGTGAAGGTCAAAATTTTATTGAAACTCTATGGGAAACAATATTTTCTATTTTCATCAGCTTCTCGAGAAACACCCAACAGAATACTACCAAACTTGGCACATTTATTAATTTTATGTGTGTTTACAAGTGTCATGTGCGGAGTCAATAAAGAAGTGAAGCAAAATAACAACAACAACAAAAAACCAAATCCAATCTTGGCCTTTTATATACAAATCCGGGGAGCACAGACAACAATCTAAAGGGGGAAAAACACACAAAATTACGAGCCCAATGAGTTCGACCGAATGCGAGTGAAGCAATTTCTGTCTGAAACTGTTTCAATGCACCCGAAGTATTGGTCGCGGGTAGTACAGGTCTCTTCAACAAACCCAATTCCGTGCACATCTGATGCAATGGTAGCTAGGTAGGTGTCGTTCAACTATGAGACGACTTGATAACTTGAAAAGGTAGGCCATGTATTTTTGCTATCCTGAATTTTGAGGAAAATATGACGGGAATCGAAGAAACAAACTAATCAGAGAAAGCATTTTTATTAGATCTACATGAAATAATATTTTCTTTTGTAAAATATATTTTGTTGGGCCGCGCTGAAAAGGTCTGAAAACAATAGCGCTGCATACGAAAAAAAACCATCCGACTCCGGGATAAAAACCATGCCCCTTTCATGTTAAATGGGCAGTCCCGTACTGCATTTGGATTGCTAAACGGGCCAGAATTGCAAAGACTATCGGTCACTCTCGAAGTATTAAGAGTCGGAGTAATGATTGTCGGAGTAATAAGTGTCGGAGTAATGACTGTCGGAGTAATGACATTATCCCAATCAAACCAAAGAAAAAAAAATACATCAAAATTGGATGAAAATTAAAATTCCGTATTCTATACAAATATTTATGAATTTGGACCCTTTTCTAAAAACGAGAGAACAATTTTTTTATGGTCCATCAATAACCCATAAAGATGATAATTTTGTACCAAAAATTGCATTAAACAATCCACAAAAATATGGCTCATTGGAATATAGTTGAATTTAGCATGTCCCCTAAGAAACAACATTTTTTTTTAATGTTCCATGTGCATTATATTTATAATTAGGAGTACATGTATCAATTTTGTCCCTTTCTACGATTTTGATATTTGACTTTGGAATTGTTCCGACAGTGTGGCATCTTTTGTTTTTATTTTATTACATACATTATGCATGTACATTTGTATTGTAAATATTTTTAATTGTAATTTCTTGTTTTATTTTCAGTCACTAAAGTCAGAAACAGACTGGTCTTTTTCTTCTGTAAATAGACTATAAGACCCTACTGTGACTGAAATGTAAGTTGTATCTAAATGTAGAGTTGGATAGTCTCTCATTTTCATTTACAACCATATCCTTTCTTACTAGAATTATCTTTTTTGTCTTAGGGAAATCATAGGTATTTTTCTTTGTTTATTGCTCAAGTTGAATTCTTAGGGGAATCCCTATCAGATAATGATAAATATATTGATAGTTTATCCTATGTGACCTTACAGCTGAAATGAGGTTTTCTCCATAGAAAAAGACATTGGATCCCATAAAGAATCACTTATGCAATGTCTGGTGACAAAGCATACAGTTTTTCAGGAAAATCAGAAATCAGAGACCAGGGCAAGCCCTTTTGAATATTGAGTAACAACACTTCTTCAGAATCCCGGGAGGAACATTTATGGTAAATCTGGTGACTTCAAATTTAGTAGCTTTAGAAAACTAGAGGCTCAGTGGGATGAGCCTGTATCACTCACCTTTCATTCTGCTTTGAGGAAACTTAATACAGAACCTTCCATAGGTGCTTCCCACCAAATTTCGGTTCATTTTGGCATAGCAGTTTCAGAGAAGAAGATTTTTAGAAATGACAAATTTAAAATAAGAATTGCCTGTGGCAGCCATGTTTGTGAATGGATCAAAACGAAATGAGCAATCTCTATAGATGACCTTCCATAGATGCTTCTTACCAGGTTTCATATCATTTGGCCAAGCGGCTTCAGAGGAAAAGCTGTTTTAGAAATCGACCAATAAGAAACAAGAATTGTCTACGACGGCCATGCTTGTTAACGGATCAAAACGGAATGAGCAATTCCCATAGAGGACCTTCCATAGATGCTTCCTACCACGTTTCGGTCCATTTGGCCGAGAAGTTTCAGAGTAGAATATTTTTAGAAATCGACCAATCAGAAACAAGAATTGCCTGTGGCGGCCATGTTTGTTAATGGATAGGTACAAAATGAGCAATCTTTATAGAGAACCTTACATACATGCTTCCTACCAAGTGTCCGTTCATTTGGCCAAGTGGTTTCATAGGAAAAGAATCTAAAAAATCAGCAAATCAGAAACAGGAATCACCTGTGGAGAGCTACTAGTAGCCTCTGGCTGTATGTAATCCTCATGAAATAAATAAAGAATTAAATTAAGAATTGCCTGTCGCAGCCATATTTGTAAATGGATCGTGACAAAATGAGCAATCTTTATAGAGGACTTCCCATAGATGCATCCTACCAAGTTCCAGTTCATTTGGCAAAGCAGTTGCAGAGGAGAAGATTTGTTAGAAATCAACCAATCAGAAACAAGAATTGTCTGTGGTGGCCATGTTTGTTAACGGATCGGGACGAAATGAGCAATCGTAACAGAGGACTTTCCATAGATACTTCCTACCAAGTTTCGGTTCATTTGGCCAAACAGTTTCAGAGGAAAAGAATCTGAAAAAATCAGCCAATCAGAAACAGGAATCTCCTGTGGTGGCCATGTTTATTAACGGATCGGGACGAAATGAGCACTCTTTATAGAGGACCGCCCATAGATGCTTCCTACCAAGTTTCGGTTCATTTGGCCAAACGGTTTCAGAGGAGAAGAATTTTAAAAATCAGCCAATCAGAAACAAGTCGCCTGTGGCGGCCATGTTTGTTAATGGATCGGGCCAAAATTAGCAATCTTTACAGAGGACCTTCCATAGATGCTTCCTACCAAGTTTCGGTTCATTTGTTCAAGCGATTTCAGAGGAGAAGATTTTTAAAAATCGGATAATCAGAAACAAGAATTGCCTGTGGCGGCCATGTTTGTTAATGGATTGGGATGAAATAAGCAATCTTTATAGAGGACCTTCCATAGATGCGTCCTACCAAGTTTCAGTTCATTTGGTTGAGATGTTTCAGAGGCATATATCTGTAATTAAATTCAGATATCTGTATAGAGAAGGGGCCCGGGTGGCTCAATGAGTTAGGTCGCTGGATCTAACAACTCATACAAGCCTATCACCAATACTGTGTGGGTTCGCGCCCGGCTTTGTAAATTACAAAAAAGAGTGCACTCGACTCGCAGCCGCAAGTGATCAAGTTTACCAGTTGCTTGCCCATGGTCAGTGGTTCTCTCTGGCTTCCTCCACCACTAAAACTGGTTGCCATGATATAGCTGAAATATTGTTGAAAGTGGCATTAAAACACCAAAAATCAAATCAAATCTGTATAGAGATAATTGCATTTTGAATACAGATATCTATATTTAAACAAGGGCAACCCAAAGCGTGGTGCATCCCCTCGCCTAAAAATTTGACCCAGTGACCTTGACCTATGACCTTGAAAATCAATAGGTTTCCAGATTCTCTTAAGGATTAAGTATGTACCAAGATTGGTCAAAATCCATTGAAGTATGTTGATTCTAGCGTCCACAAGGATGTTACGTAGTAAAAAATTTGACCCAGTGACCTTGACCTTTGACCTTGAAAATCAATAGAATTTCAGATTCTCTTAAGGATTAAGTATGTACGGTACCAAGTTTGGTCAAAATCCATTGAAGGATGTTGATTCTAGAGTATTCACAAGGATGTTACGTGGTAAAAATTTAACCCAGTGACCTTGACCTTTGACTTTGAAAATCAATAGGGTTCCAGATTCTCCTAAGGACTAACTATGTACCAAGTTTGGTCAAAATCCATTGAAGGATGTTGATTCTAGAGTGTTCACAAGGATGTTATGCGGTAAAGAATTTGACCCGGTGATCTTGACCTTTGACCTTGAAAATCAATAGGGTTCCAGATTTTGCTAAGGACTAAGTATGTACCAAGTTTGGTCAAAATCCATTGAAGGATGTTGATTCTAGAGTGTCCACAAGGATGTTACGTGGTAAAAATTTGACCTTGACCTTTGACCTTGAAAATCAATAGGGTTCCAGATTTTCTTAAGGACTATGTATGTACCAAGTTTGGTCTAAATCCATTGAAGGATGTTGATTCTAGAGCGTCCACAAGGATGTTACGGAAGGAAGGACGGTAGTGTTACTATATCCCTTCGCAACTTCGTTGGCAAGGGGATAACAAGATTTATCTTTCTTTTAACAGAGAAGATTTTTTAGAAACCAACCAATCAGAAACAAGAATTGCCTGTGGCAGCCATGTTTGTTAAGCAATCGGGACAACATTAGCACTTTTTATAGAGGACCTTCCATAGATGCTTCCTACCAAGTTTCAGTTCATTTGGCTGAAAAGTTAATGGACACCAAATGTAGGCTGTGGGCCATGTTGGATTTAGAATCACTTTGAAAAACAACATTTGTTGAAGACCTATAGAGGAACATTTCTGGTAAATCCAGTAGTTCTGGACTGAGTTACACAAACCTCAATTAAATTTAAGTGTCAATTAAACGGTTTAAACCGTAAGTGTAAATTTTCATGTACATTTCAAGAAGATGTAAGTGTCAATTAAGCTTTGATTGACACTTAAATATAATTGAGGTTTGTGAAACCCATTCCTGGAGAATAAGTCAAAAAGTTGTCTACCATTCAGAGGTCAGGACAGCCATCTTGAATTTCCAATCACTTCAAAAAGATATGCCACTTCTCCAGGGCCCATATACATGTATGAGGAACACGAGCTAAAAATTACTTATCTATTTTCAATATATCTAACAATAGTCAACCAGTGTGCGAAATTAGCGGTAGACCTATAGACAATGTCTATGTAAAATCAAGCTGGTCTATGTCAAAAATTCAAAATTTTGTATATAATTTACAGTGAGGTCTATGTAAAATAGACGTTGGTCTATGATACCACAAAATTTAGTTTCACACACAGCCACAGACACAGACAAAATAATTAAATGGAGCTCATTTTAAGGGTCATGTGGTTATAATGGTACAGGCTCCTACAGATTGGATTTGTTGCTTTTGAGAAGTTCTTTTCCCATTCAATAATTTTTTCCTGCAGAGAAGGCCATTTCTGATCAATTATAATGTACTTTCATCGTCTTTGTAGAGAACCATTCAACCATGCATGTACAATAAAAATTACAGCCAAGTTTATTTTCAAAGGTTCAGTGTTTTTACAGCCCAGCGTCAGCAGATATTTTGACAGTTAGGATTATGGTGTTTAACGCCACTTTCAATAATATTTCAATTAAGTATCGTGGTGGTCAGTTTTATTGTTGAAGGAAACCGGATCTAGTTGGAGTACCCGGAGAAAACCACTGACCTGTCACAAGTCACTGACTCACATAAAGTTGGATCGAGTACACCTCGCAATGAGTGGGATTTGAACTCACAACTTTAGTGGTGACAGGCAGTGATTGCATAGGTAATTGTAAATCCAACTACATTTGTACCATACAATCACAATCATGACCATGACAGCCCCCATTAAAGATTTAAATATAAGTTGTTAATGCATTATATTAATGAATAACTTGTCAAATAATAAACAAACAATATATTTTGTAATAACTAATATTAATAACCATGATGACACCAATCACAAATTTCATAATTAGTTTTCAAGTCTGGTAATGAATTGATATGGAATTTCAAATTTAGATGCAACAAGCGTCACTGGAATAGGTTCTCCACCAGGTTGTTGTATGTAAACCTTTGTTTCAATTTCATTTCCTTGGTTGATATCGATGTTGGAATTTTCAATGTGAATGATATTTTGAACTTTCTCATTGCCCTCTAGTATTTCATGGTCATCTGGAGGTATTAAACTTTTTGGATAGTCAGAAAGTCTGAACTTTTTACTGGGCGTCTCGCCTTTGTTATGAATCTTCAATAAATGTTCTTTTAATTTATCATAGCGTGTTGTAGCAAAATTACATACATCACTGAATTTACATTTGTGTGGTCTATCGTCAGTGTGCAGGAGAGCATGTCTTTTCATATTCTTTACCAGTGAAAAGCTTTGTCCACAAATTTCACACTGATGAGGTTTTTCCTGAGTGTGAGTCAGCATGTGATATTTCAAACTTTGTCTTTTGATAGATTGAAATTTACAATTTGGATATTCACACTTAAACGTATCCCCTGTATGAAGCAGCTTGTGCGCTTTCAATTGACTCTTATGGGCTGTTGAAAATCCACAAACGTCACATAAATGTTCTTTAGTATTGCTATGAGTAGCCATATGACATTTTAAAGCATGTTTCCATTTAAATCCTGTTTGACAAATTTCACAGACAAATGGTTTTGCATTCATATGTTTAGGTAAATGGACATTTAGTTGAGCTCTTGTTTTATATTTTAAATCACAGTATAAACAATGAAATGGGTATGGTGGCTGGTGAATTGGCAAATGTTCAATTAAAGATTCTGCACTTTCAGCTTCAAAATCACAGAAACTGCATATATTGTTGGCATGTAGATGTTCTCTAGCGTGTGTTTGAAGATCTTTCAATTTTGGAGCTGAAAAATCACAACGATCACATTTGTACATTTTTTTATTTCCTTCTCTGTCATTTTTGTGCGCCTGCTGATGTCGACGAAAGTGATATAAAGAGTATGTGGAATATGGACATTCACCACAGGGTAATAGTTTTGTTCTTGGGTATTGTGATATTTCTTCTGTTTCGTCAACAATCAATGCATCACTATCCGATTCTGCTTCATCAATAAATTTAGCAGGTCTTTTACCCCTAGTTTTTCGTGATGGAAGTTTCCCTTCTTTTGTGTTGACGTCATTCTCTTCAGAATTTCCATGTATTGTATTGTCTGTATGCTTATGTTTGTAAGATTCATTGATATCAGTTGTCTCTTCATCTTCACTTGTATCTGCAGTTGGCTCAGTTTTAATTGATGAGTCAAGCATGTCTTTGTCTTTACATTTCTTAATAGGAGAAATCTTATTCTTTGCTGGTCGACCTCGTTTTCTTTTTCCAGCAACACACATATTTATTTCTACATTGTCCTCTAATATCTCGATCTCCTTCACTTCAGTATTGTTGGTTTTATTATAGTTTGTTTCGACATTCACATTAATGGCATTAGAATTTGACAACATGTTAGCCCTTGTAAAAAGCTTCTGTCGTTTAATTGGTTTATCAACGTCCATCTTATCCGGTTCTTCTGGAATGTTCATATCTTCTGTTTGTACAGCAGTTTCTTTAGTGAAATCAACATTAGTTTGAGTGTACACTCCATTTGGAAGATTCTTTTGATTATCTTCCATCTCCCCTATCTCGAATTTACGGCAATATTCTAATATATTGTTCATTTGCATGATTTTTGCAATTTCAATTACTTGCACTAAAAATTTCGATTCCAGTTGAAGTTTACTACTATACATGTAATCAACAATTAGAGACACGGCATCTGCATATCCAACATTATCCCCGCTTCCATCGATATGGATTTCGATAATTTGTGGTGTTTTTTGCGAAAATGCTCTGGGGTGATCTTGACCATGTCCCAAAAACGTTCCGAAATAAGGACTTGCAGCTGCCAATACGTTGGAATGTGCATAAACTTCATCTTTACCAACTCGAAGAATTACATCACAAAACCTATAGGACATTCTATGTTCGTTTAATTGTTCTAGGACAGAGATTGAGTGGTTTAGGTCAGTGAAAATTCGTGAAAGGGAAACATCAGTCGCCATTTTGAAATTTCTGTTGCTATTTACTTTTGAAACGATTGGTTATTAATGCAATTTTGATTAAAAACAATATTCTTGAACAGAATCTTTAAAATATATCTATTTTGTTTTTATTTAAAATAATGTACTTTTAAAATGTATATACAAATATTTTTCTGTAACAAATTTGTTTGACAAAATGACCGCTCCTACAATTTTGACAACCGGAAGCGGAAGCAAATTGAGACAAAAAATATAAACACTAAACTCTCCCGCATCATCAACAACATATCTAGACGAAACACAGCCTGTCACAGGCAAATGGGGCTTACATAAACAAAAGAAATGCCTTTAAAGAAACAAGATCGTATATCTGGTCATCAAGAAAATTCACAAGATGAAATGTTGGCAGATGATTCCGATATTTTCAAGAATATAAATCCCAATTTAACTTTGGAAATAAGACAAGGAGATACAAATTATACCCCTTGTAAGAACAAAGAAAAGTTTTCTATCAATGACTTTTATGTCATAATCTATATTTTGAAGGTAGATGTTTTACTGAAAGCAGGAGATAAAAGGGCTTTTTAAGCTGTTGAGATAATCTGCCTTTTCTGGGAAGTACTAATCAGTAATCGGCTAATATCGTTGAGAATTGACTTTCATAACTATTTGTATACTGTCGTTATAAATTTGACCCTTAGAGCTTTTTCTGCTCTTTACCCTCTGTCAAGTACAGAGCAAAAATATCCCTGAGACAACTCTCAACTAGATTAGGGAAGTGCAAGTACATGTATATGTTGTTTATATTTCTGATTCACCATGGGTAACAAGACAGTTCGGCACCCGTTGAAAAAGACAGTTCGGCACCAAGACAGTTCGGTACCAGGACAAATCGGCACCGCATTTTCTTTCAAACATAGTGATTTAATAGCTTTTTAAAAAATAAAATCAAAGAAAGTTAAAAAAAAAAAAAAAAACAACATCAATGATCGTTTAAATGCAATCAAAACATAACTGATTTAAATATTCTTTAAAAGAAGCTATTATTAACTCTCTTAATTAAGATCAAAAGCATTTCGAAAATTGAGGACAAGAAATATGAAGTGTTTATGCATGCACTCCTATGACTTACTTTTTATATAAATGTCATACCTGGCATAAATTCCATAAACAACACACAGTGCAGTAATTTAAATGGGGGATTTTGCACAATTTAAGTTTTCAAGGCTATTGGAAGTTTTGTACTAAAATCAAAGAAAAAAACAGAAGTGCCGATTTGCCTAATTGAGGTGCCGAATTGTCCAGATGCCAATTTGTCTTGGTGCCGAAATGTCTCACATAGGTGCCGAAGTGTCTAGAATTCTTCACCATGTAGGGACCATACATGATTTTTTCAAAATAAGTAAAACCTAAAAAAATGATATGCATTTGAAACCCTTTATCAAGACATTTTCAAATCTGCAATTAAAACGTCCAATATCATGATTATTGACAGAGAAATCAAAATTTTAAGTTTTGGTCATTTTCGGATTTCAATAGAATTTTGATCCAACTTTGTCCAAGCAGAAATAAAATAAAATACAATATTATCTACATGAAATATATATTTTTTTCAATTCCAAATTTCAAATTTATACATATGAAATGTGAAAAAAGTGTCTTACCCCAGAGATCTGTCCAAATATGGGATATCACATGTGTTTTAAACATATGAAAAGGTGGGGGGGTGTGCATGTAAATTAGGGCCATCATGCAAAATACAATTGTGTATTGGGCAGGTAACATGCAGATTAATATATCAATTCAATAAGTCTTGTTTAGGAGTTTTATGTATACATATGGGAGTATTCAAGTATTATTTAATCTGAGTATCCTACATCTCCCTTTTTTTCCATTTAGAAAAAGGGGGGGGGGTGTAGGGTCAGAGGAAACTAGGACTCAAAGTATTATTGGGATATGGAATATTTGAACTCTATTGTTGTATGGGAAATTTTAATCTTTGGCAGTTTGGGATACCATTACCAGATACCTTCAATATAATTTTTATGGCTATTTGATGTGAACATGCCATTGCCGATATCGGGTCCCTCTAAACAGGGCTCAATAAACACATTTGATTGTGAAAACAATTATATATTTGAAAGTAAATTAATCCTTAAACTTGACTCTTGAGAAAAAACAAGAGTTCGTAGTGACATGGACGTCATGGTGCATGGGAGACGTTTCATGTGATGTTGCCCCCCCCCCCCTCTTTTTTTCCTATCTTTTACCGACTACAGCATCTAAATTGCTACTATATTTTTATTTCCCTTCAATTATAAATGGGTAATCACCTAATCAATGAAACACTTCAAACAGTAACTGGATAAATTGAAAATTCTGATGTTGACAAACTTTTCAAAGGATTGAAGAGTTCTACAAAGGGCAACGACTCTTATATGAAAAAAGGGTGCATCATTTAAAAAAAATTAATATCACTACAGTATGAATACAATTATTTTCCCTCAATTTTATGGTTTTGGTTTCTAGTAAATACATAAATCTACATTAAATACACTATAAGAATCGTGTATATGACCAATTTCATATGTTAATGTCTAATTTTAATTTTCAAATCCCTTTACTTCGATGATTTTCTGGAAATGCAAATATACAGTCGTAGAAATGTCTAATGAATATTCATATCGAACTTTCGGAAAAGTATCTTTTACCATTTTCATATAAAACCCTGTAGAACGATGCCACCCGAGACCGTTTATTTTCGCGCTAAAATGGAAACAAAAAAATGTTAAATTCTGGAGTTATCTCCCATTGATGTATCGTCGCTACACCATGTCCTCTATAAACCAAGATTGAGAATGGTACTGGTAGGATAGTATATATAATATGATAGGAAATCATGAACTTTTTTATGCCCCTGCTACTATTGGTCGGGGGGGGGAGCATATTGTTTTACCCCTGTCCGTGCGTCCGTCCGATCGTCACACTTACAAATGTATGCATAGTTTGTCCGGCTAACTCCTACAGTTTTTGAGCTAGACCTTTTATATTTTGTAGACAGTTAGTACTTACACTGAAGGTGTGAACATTTTATGGATTTTGACTTTCAACAATGTTTTACAAAATTATGGATGCATGAACTTAGACAGATTTTGCTAAATCCCTATAGGATATATGGTTTGTCCGGCTAACTCCTCCTACAATTTTTGAGCTAGACCTTTTATAATTTGTAGACAGTTAGTACGTACACTGAAGGTGTGCATATTTTGTGGATTTTGACTTTCAACAATTTTTTACAAAATTATGGATGCATGAACTTAGACAGATTTTGCTAAATCCATATAGGATATATGGTTTGTCCGGCTAACTCCTCCTACAGTTTTTGAGCTAGACCTTTTATATTTTGTAGACAGTTAGTACCAACACTGAAGGTGTGCATATTATATGGATTTTGATTTTCAACATTTTTTTTACAAGATTATGCATATATGAACTTAGCCACTGAAACCTGTTAACATGTAATTAAACAACGCTCCTTCACATTGTTAGGTACAGATTCATTTATTTCAGTCATTTCTGCTTGATGCTGAATAAGCAAAACATTGGTTTACCCTTTTGCAATTATAACGGCGGGGCATTGTATGTGTCTTATAGACACAAACACCTTTTAAAGTCTATACATAAGTTTTCTACATCATACCCGATGAATAATATACCATTCCTTGGAATTAAGTTATATTGAAAATCCATTTTGTCTCTTCAAGACATTTTCTTTGCATTATACCCCTACACATTCCTCAGAACCAAACCAAAAGTTAAGGTAGTAAATTGGGGTGGGGGGTTTGAGGTGGATAAGGTTGAGACGGGGGCATTCAATTTTCTAGTTTATGGCTGATTTTCTAAATGTTGACATTCTGATTTTTATTACCTTCCTTCCACATTCAGTAATTTTCTAGGAAATCAAAACATTTTATTCTGAACTGTTCATTGAATGGATCTTTTCACACATTTTCCTATCTGTCAGATTTTAACTTTTTAGCTTCGTTAATGACATCACTATAAAAACATGAATGGGAAATTAAATACATGTATTTTTTTGGTACCGTTTTTGATCAGATCTACATATATAGAATTATAGAATTGTACTTGTATTCAAGATCTTTTTAACGGTGATCAAATATTGTGAAAGTTCTTAATAATTTGAAAATTGGAATGTTTATAATAAGGCAGGGGTATACTTTTTGAGTATCTGCTTTCCATTATCAATTATAAATTAGTTTTGTTTTTATGCCTGATTTACATGTATGTGTTTGAATGTTATGAATGAAAAAGTTTGTTGGAATTGGCTGTAAATATTTTCATTTAGTTACTGGTTGAAAAATTAAAATATACAAGCATATAAATGTGAGACATGGTGGGCAACTTGATGACTTTTGTATTCAATGTATGTATATATGTGTGGTATTTTTTACTTTCAGCAACACCATCTAGTCCTGGCTGTGTTTCTATAGAATCCAATAGAGGTGGTGTTGGTTCTGTTAATTTTGAAGTTATTTCTACCGATACTGTGAAAGAAGGTCGTTCTAGTCATGTGGTATGTATCATGTGATATGTTTCTACAGTAAAACACTTGCCTTAACAGTTCACCATTTGGGCCAACTTTAATTTGTTGGTTTGAAAAATACAGATGTTTGGATTAGACTGGATGAATTTATAAAGATATCGGATATCAAGACTAAATTGGAATCTCAGGTTATAAAGAATTCTGGTATATATAGGTTTGGTTTAGGCAGGTTTCACTATATTCTGGTCATGTGATATGATTACTGTCAAAATTGGAATACAAATATTTCAGTTTGCAATCTTTGTGCTAAACCACTTGCCCAGGACAAGTAAAATTGGATTCATACAAGAGAAAATTATGAAAGAATTTGTTTGAATAAATATAATTTTTTTCTAAATTTGGCTTTCAGTCAAGAAGGTGAAAAAACTGAAGACAAAGACTGAGTTTGGGTTAGGGTTATGGTGTTTAATGCCACTTTCAACAATTTTTTCGGTTTTATGGGGCGGTCAGTTTTATCTGGTAGAGGTAACAGCCACAGGAGTACCTGGAGAAAACCACTGCCCTGCCGCAACTTGATCACATAATCATGTACAGTACACCTCACCATTTGCGGGATTCAAACTCACAACTTTAGAGATGATAGGCACTGGTTGCTCTGCATAGTTATTTGTAAATCCAACTACCATATATTGTGACCACGACCCCCTCATATCAGTTTGGTGTAATTTGCTTAAGTTTTTAAAATGTATGAAACTATTTCCAACTGAGAAATTTGAGATTTATTACAATGAAACCTTTCTAAGGGATGGACCATTTAACTTCAAGGGTGGGGGGGGGTTATGGTTTTTTTTCTAAAGAAAATATTCTGATAAACTTTAAAGTCCCAATGTAGGATGTTGCTGAAAAAAATATTCTGATTTTGGTGGAGGAAAAACAAATAATCTGATTCAGAGTTTTTGTCATATAACCTAATGTTAATTTCTGGAAAAAAAAATTTCGTGCTTTGCGCGACAAAAAAAAAATATCCTAACTCCCGTGTTGTCCGAAAAAAAAATTATGAACAAAACAAAAAAGCATAGCCCCCCCCCATGCAAGTTAAATGGTCGGTACCTAAGCCGAACTTCCTTAGGCTTAAGACCAACTTTTGTATTGAAAATAGACAGGTATTTGGTTTATAAAGGTTAAATTAACAAAGATTTCCTACATTGGGACTTTTAAAGTTTATACAGGATTCTGGTTTATTCATGGTTTGGTTTAGACATGCAAAGTTTGATACTAAAATTTGTTCACACCACAATATAGCTGAAATACTGCTAAAGTTGGCATTAAACACCAATCAATCATCTAATCAATCGATCAATCAATATGTACATACTTTCTTACTTAAGCCCTTTGCTCCGCTGGGGAGCATAGGCCATTGACGAACTCCCTCCATCTAACTCGATTTGGCGCTAGTTTTTCTGCCGAGTTCCAATTGTGTCCCTGCTCTTTCAGTTCTGACTCTGTGTCCCTATGCCAGGTTAGGTGTTTCTTAGTCATCCTCTGCTTCTTTTGCCTTGTGGGTTCCATTTAAGGGCCTGTCTAGTGATGCTGCTTGGTGGTTTCCTCAGTGTGTGGCCAATCCATGCACATTTCCTCTGTTTAATTTGTATGTTTATGGGGTCTTGGTTTGCTCTTTGCCAAAGATCCTGATTGCTGACTTTGTCGAACCATCGGATGTTCGTAGGCAGTAGTTGATGAATCTTTAGATTTTTGACAACATGGCCTTTGTTGTTCTCCATGTTTCTGCCCCATATAAGAGCACAGATTTTACATTTGAATTAAAGATTTTCATCTTTGTGGCTCTTGAGATGTTCTTGGCACTCCATACTTTCCCTAGAATGTTGAAGATGACTCTGGCTTTGTTAATTCTGTTCTTTACATCAGCATCAGTGCCTCCTTCAATATTCATGATGCTTCCTAGGTAGGTGAACTCCTCTACTTCTTCCAAGTAGGTATCCTTTATCTTGATACATGTAGGTTGTTTATGTTTGGTATTGATCTTCATAACCTTGGTCTTACTTTCGTTTGGTCTTAGTCCTAGTTTAATTGATGTTTCTGCTAGAAGGGATGTTTTTACTTGCATTTGTTGTTGTGTACTGGAGATGAGGGCTATATCGTCTGTGAAATCTAAGTCATCCAGTCGTTGCCACATTGTCCATTGGATTCCGTTTTTTTTCCCCCTTCAGTTGACTCTCTCATGATGTAGTCAATTGCCAGGAGGAAGAGAAAAGGATATAACAAGCAGCCTTGTTTTACTCCTATCTTGACATCAAAACTTTCAGTTAGTTTGCCTTCATTGCATGTTGTTATAAGAGTTCTTGATGATGTTGATGAACTTTTGAATATGCACATGTCATGCATACTAAATAAGTTATAAATTCAAATACCATAATTTCTGATTCATCCCATCGTATAAACCACAAACTTCAAAAATGAGGGACAGTTTTGTCTGTGATTATTGTATGACAATTGGGTTTATGTCCACATATACCACATAATCAGTGCCAATAAAACTGGCCACAATTATGTATAAACCTATTCAAATTTCAAAAATGCAAATTAATGAAAATTGTTTTCTCTCAAAAGAATGATAATTGCTGAAATCTCAGGTTTATGTCCAACTACAGTACAGTCAGAGACATACTATGATAAATCACTGTGATAGACATATCACTCATCTTAGTGATACTGATATATCTTTTGGTCTGTTTAACATATCTTCAAAATTTCTTCTGTAATTAGAGTGTTACTTGCTATCACCCAAAATGCACAAGAAAACATTTTTAAGTAAATAGATTAAACAGAGCAAAAAATATATCAGTATCACTAAGAAGAGTGACATGTCTATCACATTGATTTATCATGGTATGTCTCAGACTGTACTGTATACCACATAATCAGTACCTTTCACCTCTACAATTGCATACTTGATACAACATTATATGATCAAGTTTGTCTGTGGCTTGAGGTACATATGTAGCTTTGTGGTTTTCTCTTGATACTTGGATCTGATTTAATTCACCAAAAAACCTGACTGCAATTATGTATACACTCCGACAAAAGTTAAGCACCACCCTATATTTTTATCGATATATTTTTTTTACATCAATACTGTTCAAACAATAAAATAGATATCACCATTTTTCTTACACTTCTTAAAAGACTACACCAAGGGCTCTAAAATTACCAATCTACGAAATATGACGTGGCAAAAATGGGGTTCAAAACAGGCGCTGGAAAAACATAAAACCATTTTGTCTTTGATGGAAGTTTTTTAACATTGCATTGAAATGCAGTCTTCAGATTTTAAGAACTTTTAAATGCATCTATTGTGTGTATGTGTAAGGCATAAAAATCAATAACGAGTATATCCACCGCGTTTATTGTGAAGTTCTGTAACACGCCTCATCATGCTTCGCACAATACGCCTAGCCGTTCTTGGGGGAACTGTTGCCACTCCTGTAAGATAACAGTTCTTAATTCGTCAATATTTTGACATTTTGGATTGCGTTGGTTAATTTTTCGGCCGATAAAGTCCCATACATGCTCTATAGGGTTCATGTCTGGCAACATCGCAGGCCATGGAATTGTCTGAACAGCCTCTTGCTGTAAAAAATGTTGTACAATTCGGGCTCTATGTGGCCTAGCATTGTCGTCCATGAACAGCTTGTCAGCCAACGCATGATTGTCGAAATGGGGGACTACGTGTGATGTGAGCACATTGTCACGGTATTTTTGGCCTGTCAGATTACCATCAAGAACGTACAAGTCAAAGGAAAAACAATCCCAGACAGTTACACCCCCACCCCCAAAAGCAGTTGTGCCCAAAATGTGGTTGTCCTGAAATGAAGTGTTTCGTTGGCGCCAAACCCTTGCACGACTGTCGGTAGGGCGTAACAAAAAACGACTTTCATCAGACCAGTCGACCCGTCTCCATGTGCGAATAGTCCACCCCAACTGATCATGTGACCAGTCAAATCGAGCATGGCGATGACGTAATGTCAACTGTGGACGTTTTATGGGTCGTCACGCTCGCATTCCCTGATGGTGGAGGCGTCTGATTACAGTGTGTGTGCTAATGTGGCCTCCAAACGGTAAATTACCACAAAGTGCACCAGCTGTACTGAACGGCCGTTGCCGCACCCATCTGGATATGAGCTGGTCCTCTCTCGGCGTCGTTTTGCGAGGTCTACCTGCACGTGGACGGTCAGTAACATTCCCCGGTTGACAAAAACGCTGCATCAGTCGTACAATGATGGAATGGTTAACCCTGATGTGGTCTGCCACCCTTCTATGGCTAAAACCACCGTTATGCATGCCAACAGCTAGCCACCTTTCTGATATGGTTAGTTTTCGCCGCACCATACCAAACCAATACACACCCTGTCATATACACATAAATAAAAATCAATCAATAACCTGTTTCACAGGTAAGTAAGTATGTGTGTATAGGTAACGAAAACAGCAAACCGATTGGAAATAAGTTCATTATTAGAAAAGATATTACTGAAACAAGTCAGGTGGTGCTTAACTTTTGTCGGACTGTATATATACTTATCCAATTTCAAAAATGCAAATTAAAGAAAGTTGTTTTCTCTCAAAAGAATGATAATTGCTGAAATCTCAGGTAACTAACAATATGAAATATATATATCACACATGTACTTACCAGTAGTTGATACAGACAACTATATATATATTTTTCAAAAATTTATATAAGTATGTATTGAAGAGTAAAAGAGTATTGAGTAAATTAAAGGAGATGGATGTTATATATTAACCTAGCTATTTTTATATCCCATTACAAGCTTGATCAGGGGAGAACATTTACTTGAGTTTCTCATTCTTAATGCATCTTAAAGCCTGATCAGGAGACATGTGCATTAAAATGTCATTATTTATAGTAAAGTGGGCTGGGAGTTACTGATAAACAACAGCTGATAATGGTAAACATAAGTACAATGACATGGATGAGGACTCTTATGTGAATATATAAACATAAGTACAATGACATGGATGAGGACTCTTATGTGAATATATAAACACAACATCAAACACATCAAATTAGATTTCTAAATTTTCATACAGATACGTCTTTAAATTTTTGCAATTATAAAGTAATAAAATATTGAATTTTTGAAATTAGCAGAAACTGTAAATACATAAAAATTGGATTCAGTTATATATTCTGCTATCAGGGTTGTAATGTACATTTTGTATTTCTAGAATGTCTTACGATGGTAATTCTTTATATTTTGAAT
>MJUT01013774.1:47989-101577 GCA_002080005.1 Gigantidas platifrons
GAGAATGTGGCAATCCTTAGACAAGACATAAATAGTATATAGAGAATGTGGCAATCCTTAGACAAGACATATATAGTCTATAGAGAATGTGGCAATCCTTAGACAAGACATAAATAGTCTATAGAAAATGTGGCAATCCTTAGACAAGACATATATAGTCTATAGAATGTGGAAATCCTTTAAAAAAAAAAAATTTTCATTTTTCTTCCATTTTCATTTACATCCACATTTTACGCTTCCTTTTTTTTTTTAAGTACACAAATTTCAACAAAATTATGAAAAAAATAACACACTTCAAGTATATAAAATTTATTTTTATCGTTTTTTGTTCATGAAGTGCCATTCTGCTCTCATGGTGATAACATATACATCTTTTAACTTAACATCATTCTTAACAAATATATGAGCAATTATCACTTAAAAATAAAATTTACAAACATTTTTACAAAAGTTTTACAAAATATTATATATTATTATATTTTTGTCTTATTACCAATATAAACAACCTATACACTTCAACATACAAAATCAATGAGTTTATTGTTTTAGTTTATAAAGTAAATTTCTGAAATAAAAAACAACAAACGGACCTATTCTAAATTCTGAGAATTGTTATTATCAATGAAAACATCCTTCTTTCACTGGTAAAATTGCTACATTTAAATCCTAAAATAGATTAGACTTGTTTTGGTTGTCTCCCCAAATCAAACAAAACAAGTTGCTTTAATAATATTTTTTTCCACAATTTATTTTCAGTTTTCTTTTCCATTAGTAGGTAACAAGCAGGAATATAATGACTGGATTATTAGGGTTAAAAACCACCATATTACATGTATCTAAATGACATCTGTATATAACAAATCACTGTCTACAAAGAACAAGTTATTTTTCAACCATGTGTAGATTATACATGTCATTTAAACCTTTATATAAAGGGTACCATCCTATGAACAGCATTTTTATCAGATCCATGAACTCTTATTCAAATTAAGAGTTAACTACATTAATTTGTTTAAAATATGTATTCATTCAATAAGAGGTAATTTTCACCAATAAAATGTCGTGTAAGTTAGTTTTTACTGACTCCTTTTCCGATGACATACAAGTACATTTACAAAAATAACTATGAACCAACTATCTTTGTTAAATTTGTAGTCATTTCAGCTGAAAGTTTTACATATTGTATATCACTTATCTACTGTAGACTATGCATACACAAACAACTGACATTAAATATGGAGAAAAAAATCAATTGCCATTTCTGGCTTAATATCATTCTATTTTAATATGTTCTCTTGTTTTACAATTTAATACTAAGAGGTTTACAATACACTTATTTTTTCTGATAATATGGAACAGAGGGTATGAAGAATATACTAATTCATTATTGAGAGTGGTGGTTGACATGCAGCTAGAATATACTGGTACATTTAAATCTTAGAACTAAAAAAATATTCATAATTTATAGATAATTATATTAGGGTAGTGGAATGATAATTTTATTACTCAAAACTTGGAATGCGAATTTGTACTCATTTTGCAGACAATTTTACCTAAAAATTACAGACTTGGGTGCAATTTTTTTTTTGTCTTTCTTAGATTAAACATATATTTTCATCTTCAAGTATCATAAAAACATTGTCTTCTTTTAATATAGTTATTTTGTATTTATAAAACAGCCTTTTGAAACCTTTAAATTCTTTAATGGAGTTAGGGTTATAGTGTTTAATGCCACTTTCAATAATTCTTTAATGATTAACCTCATCTTTAAATGGCAAAAAACAAAAGTATCCTTGAAAATATTTAATTACAAGGAATACTATTTTTGTTTAAGTGATGTTTTAGCTAGGAGAAACAATTGTATATATATATATATATATATATATATATATTAAAACAAATGATTAATTGATATTGAATAAATTAGACTTAAAAAAGACATTAACATTTTAGACATTGAAAGTTTTCATGTAAACAATTCTCCCTCCCCTCCATGTCCAGTTAGGAAAACATTCTAACTCTGCCTCATAATAATACTTTCTGAAAATTTTAAATAAAACATTTCTGTTTGCTCCTGCAAGTACCATAGATAAGAGGATTTTTAACACAAAAAGAGAAAATTTAAATTTTATATAAGAATTTGAATAATTTACTTACTACACCTGATCCATGAAAAATGAAATTTAGGTAAAAATGAAAATTAGACTATTACTCACACGCATCAATTTTTGCTCCAAAAGATAGGAATTTAATATTAATCAATTCTGGCCACAGGTATGTGATCATAAAAAAAAAACAACGTTTAAAGGAAGGGAAAAATATTAATTTAAATTCTATGAGATTCAAATTTATTTTGATGATAAACCATAAAAAAATATTCCCTAATTTCCATATATTCCATCTAGACATAGACATTTTATTACAAATGTTTAGATATGATAAGGACAGTTAGGTTGTGACAAGGAAAAGTTTTATTTCTTCAGGAGGCCAGCCTCCATAATGTCTAAAATTAAGCAAAATAAATGATTTATTTTAATTATTAAAAACATAATATGAACTGAACTATAAATAGTATTTTCTACCCAAACATACAGTTGTTACTGATTATGAAATGGCGACAGATGCTATGTTGCACGAGAAAATAATGGATTTTGTTAGAAAATGGAACAAGAAAGAAGTTTTTTCAAGATATAATAAATAAAGAATCAACATAGGCCACTGGCATGAACAGTGGTTGAGTACAAGGTCATTCTTAAGATTCTCAGATCAAGCAATCATACCTCTTTTTATTTTGTGTTCAGTTTTAAGAAAGTAAATACCAAAATAGAACAAATTAAGTTAGTACCATATATCTATCTACACATTTCATTGCACTAATTTCAAAGTAATTTATTTTTGCATCATTAGGTATACAGAATTAATTGACATTTTGTTCACACTTGAACACATTCAAATCAAATTACAAAAATATCATTAAATTAAATTCTGTGAATATACAAAGGAGCACAACAAATGGAATATATAAAGTGTTTATAATAAAACTGGCTACAGGGTACAAAAATAATCAACAATTCTTTATGATATGAATGTGTAAATGTAGATTATTAAATTAAAATAAAACATGATGAAATAAAATGAAAATGATAATACCTTGATGATACAAGGATAGGGTTTTAACATTTCAAACAAAATAGTCAATAGAATCTAATAAATACAGGAATCAGCTTGAATAGAAGCTGCCATATTGTTTATTTTAAAATTTAAATTTCTTCATTGTCTTAAGTCTCATGAATACAACCTGAAGGGGAGATAACAACCTGGTTAACCTCTAAACTAGGGGAAAAAAAAATCTTAGAGCAATTTTCAACTGTCTTTCATATAATTTTATAATTAGGTAGGTCTAAGAAACAAAGATGCATGATAATTAATTTTGGCAATTTCCATAATTTTTAATATAAAAACAAGAAGCTCCCAGAATCTAGTAATCGCTCACCTGATTTTCAACTTGACTTGTAGTTTTATAGTAAAAGTTTGAACACATGTTAATCACCTTAAAATTCAAATTTCATTAGATGCCAGCTTAAATTTTAATATAACTTTGCCATCTAAAGAAATATATATTTTTATAAATGGCAGTCATCTTGAATGGAGAGGGAGGCTACTGGACATAATGTTGAATATAAGGACCACCAAAAGTCCATCCCGGTTTTGTTTAGATAAATGGTTTCTAATGAAAAGTTTTCAATGTTATCTTTTATCAAAATAAGTCAAATTACCAAATTTGTAATACTGTTATAAATTTTCTCATAAAGACCAAAAAGTTAATGTGAACTATTCCTTGTATTGCGGTTGCAGTTTAATTTGACGTCATCTTGACGAATAAAACAATCAATTTCAATTAAAGAAAACTTCTGTTTTCATGAATGGCTACCCAATATTCACAGAAAAGATATAAATGAGAAAAGTTTATTGAAGATGCAAAGTGAAGACAAAAGATCTTTTTGTCCATTGGTCAGGTGGGCTAAAACCCCTCCTAAACATTATTATATCCTCTAATGAGCAATTGTCATATACAGTTGACTCTCGTTATCTCGAATTCGATGGGACCATGGAAAAAATTCGAGGCAACCGTAGTTCGACTCGAGAGGAGCTACGAAAACCGGAAGTGTAGTTTGCTTAATGACGAAAGGGAGACAACTCGAGCGAAATTTTGAAGAGCTAACACCAGCATTGCATGTCCCGATTCTCGGAACGATTTAAAATTTATTCGATGTTTTTGTTGCTTTTTTTTTTCTCTGTTAAATTCTTTGAATCTTGTGGAACAACTGATAACTTCTAGATATCTTTTTTGTGTGCATGATTATGTTTTTCAGGTGTTGCGTTGTCATAAAACTTCACCCATCACGACGTATTTGTCTTTGTGCAATATTTACAATAAATTGTGTGTTTTTATGATTCAATAAAGTGTAAAAAAAAAAATTCCCCTTTTATTACAACTGTTAATTATGACTAACATTTTTTTCAAATCTCTCAAAATTGAGAAATTATAATCAAAATTAATTTCCGACAATAGATAAAACACTTCCGTTGTGTACATTTGTACTTTTCATAATCATTGATGTATGCCGACCCAAGCGCACTTATAATATTATGAATCGATAATTTTTTATTGTACACATCTAACTTGTCTCATAATACCAAGCCAATTACTAATTAATTTGACAGATTGTGAAATAAACATGTGAAATAGCCTAAGGTAAAAATGTCAAAGCTAATGACCGGATGTTTCACCTGTGATCCGATTTTAATCCCAAGGTAATACACATGTTTTGACTGGTAAATTCGACTTAACGAATGTAAATAATATGGCTTTCTACATCTCGGGACCGAAACTTTTATTCGAGACAACCGAAATTTCGACTCATCCGAATTCGACTCAACAGGAGTCAAATTACATATATTTATACACAACGAAGTTCGGGACTTCGATACAAATTCGACTCAACCGGAAATTCGAGTCAACCGAGTTCGAGACAATGAGAGTCAACTGTATTAAAAACTCAACATTTTTTTTACCTATTAACCCCTCGTGACCAAATAATTTGGAAAAACAGGTCGTTTATTTAGGTAGGATATCATATAGCTCTGGATCTACTGATATCATATAGCTCTAGACCTACTGATATCATATAGCTCTAGACCTACTGATATCATATAGCTCTAGACTTACTGATATCATAGTTCTAGATCTACTGATATCATATAGTTCTAGACCTACTGATATCATATAGGTCTAGACCTACTGATATCATATAGCTCTAGACCTACTGATATCATAGTTCTAGATCTACTGATATCATATAGTTCTAGACCTACTGATATCATGTAGCCCTACTGATATCATATAGCCCTACTGATAAGAAAATTGATACATTATTATTTTCTTTTACAAGTGAAAAAGATAATTCATTCTATTTCATTTCCAAACAATTTGTATTTCAAATTGATGATGGTTGGTCATTTAAAAAATATGCCTGTTATTAAGCAAGTGTTCCATTTTGTAAATTAGGTTGCAGAATGGTGGTTACTATGTACATAGCATGGAAGAAATAAAAATGAAATAATATGAATTGTTAATTATACAAATCAAATGAAGAGTAGCAACAAATATATTGTACAAATTATTGTAAGAAAACAAAATTGTATAAAATTGTGCAAGCTATGTAAAATGTATAAGCTGATCTTTACAGATACATGTGTGTGAACCTTTGTAACAGATTTAAATTTTAAGATATACAGCATATTATCTTAAAGCATTGCTATCTATCATTTACCAGGCTATCATAATTTTTATTACATTTCTCAATGTGAATTTTAACATTAGATCTACTCATTATCTACCAACTATACGTCATTACCAGGTAAAAAACGCTACGTGCATATTTTATTTTATGAGTTTGACTCCAAATAATAATACATGTGAAGGGCAAATCTACTAAATTGTTCTATATATTGGAAGAATTTTAAAAATCTTTTAAAAAATAATACCCTAAAATACAATTATATATCACTGGATAGTACAACAACCTACTTTTTCTTCTCCTCCTACTACAGGAGCACTACCAGGGGCTTTAAATTTCTTCATACTTTCGTTATGGAAGTATGGCGTATTATTGTTGTGTCCGTTATTTTTGGAATGTTGTTGTTGTTCTTCTTTATTCTGTGAAGGTGATGTGCTATATTTATTTCCTCTTGTTTGGAGTGATGTTAAAAACATGTCTTGTACCTGAGCATCGATAACACTATTTTCTCGACTACGACCCTCCGATCGATACTTTTTCAGTTCTGATAGATTCAATGATGGGGTTCCTGAAGGATATCTATTAGACGAAAGTGATGATGTAGACCCCGAGTTTATATTTGTAAGATTAGTTGATGAATTAGGTGAACTTTCATGATCATAATTTTGTGATCGTTGATTTTCAGGACTTGCTGAAGAATGTTGTGAACCATCGTGATTTAAATAAGGTCTGTCACTAGAAGACTGGTCCCTTGAGTTACTTTGTGGAATGTCGGGTTTTTGATTACGTTTATTGAAAGAGATCTTCCTTGTAGCCTCTTTTCCACTACGAGAACTTCTTTCACTGTCCTCTCGTTTCACTTCCCGTTGTATATCTTGCCGTATTTCAAGATGATCCTTTCTTTGACTATTTTTCTCCCCTTCATCGTCGATTATCAGTTCTACATCATCTATATTTGTTGGCTGGGAAATTTCCTTTTCTTCTTCCTAAAATATGAAGAAAAAAAAATATATATATATATATATATATATACACAAAATGTATAATCTTTCCCATTAGCTGCTGATTTCAGATCGATATATCTTAATTCATTTGTTCATTTTACAGTGATTAATTGTGATATTTCAAATTGTATGTTTGAGTTTTCTTCATAGTTTTTACTTCTCAATTAATTCACAAGTATTCAATTATATGGAAATATTGAAGTATCCTTACAAGTTATTGCTAACACAGTCTTTATGTTGTCCTAATAAGGATTCAACGAAATGAAATATTTTTCTTGGACTTAATGTAGGACAGAAAAAACAAGATATGATTATAATCTATGATTATGAAGTCTCCCAAACCGGCCACTGACAACAGGTTTAAATGCACACTTTGCATTGTGACAAATTCTGAGCTTGATTTTTTGTGGTATTGTGGTGGCCATTTTGAAAATGGAGACCAGTAGAAATTTTGCGATGTCGGGAATCAATTCCGGACATCATAATCTACCTACATATGAAATTTCGTTGAAATCGAACAATGTTGAATTTGTGAGGTATTGTGGTGGCCATTTTTAAAATGGCGACCGGTAGAAATTTTTCAATGTCGGGAGTCAATTCGGGACATCATTATCTACCCATATATCAAATTTTGATGATATCGGACAATGTTGAATTTTTACCGCCCATTTTTTATGCTGTGTTTTGGCAGACATTTTGAAAATTTTGAAAACGCAGAATTGCTCCTCTAATGGTGACCTATCACTATGTCAAATTTTATGTCTATCATTATCCATTTAGAAGTTATCAACATTAATGTACAAAATTTCAACCTTCCCATAGGATTCTATAGTAACCCCCACCCCCTTTGAATCCCTCAAAGTATGACTTTGACCCCCATTACCACAAAGCTGAAAACTTTAGGACCAACTAGAAACATATATCTATAACTCCACCAAGTTTCATGAAATTCTGTCCAGTAGTTCCTGAGATCTGCCATGGACAAGTTCATGTGCCAAAGAAAGAAAGGAGAAAGAGAAAGAGAAGAATAATAATAAGAAACTGAGCAAAAACAATAAATCTCCCATTGACCTTGCCAATGGATGTACAATTAAATAATGAAGTGTATTATACTTAATTTATTTGTGATAAATTGTAAACCAGTTTACAAGACAATATATTGATTTGATTTGAATTTAATTCTCAGCAGAGAAGCAGCAAATACTAATTATTAAATATTACCGCCTTTTAACCCAACCCCGGAACAAAATTATGATACAAACTACTCAAAGTGAACATATTAACCATTTTAACACTGAGGATATTGAGGGCAATGTATACAAAATGGATAAAAATCCAGTACTGTTGCAACTTGGGTTAATATTTTTACCCACAAAAGATTTTGGTTTATAAGATTGTTTCAATATTTTCCTGACAAGAGATCAACTTCATACATTTGTATTTGTGTTGCTACAACCAGTATTTAAAGTGGAATAAATCCAGCTGTATCTCAGGTAGTAGCCCCAATTTCTTTTTAGAAGATGTATACATGAGGTTTTCTACTTTTCATATTTAAAAAAAGAAATGAAATCTCCAAATTATTTCAAAACATTATTATTTGCTTGAATTTTTGGTACATATAGTTGAATTTTCTATTTTAATCTTTTTGCCAAAACTAGATGTTTAAATAAATGAAGAATAACATTTGAACAATATTTGTTAATTCAACGAAGACTGTTTGTACAGAGATTCTCAATGTTTCTCCTTAAAAAAAAACCCACATACGTTCAATTCCATATCAGCTTTTCCCCAACCAAAATGCATAGCTTCCTCTTTAGCCTCCTTCATAAACAGCTGACTCTTTTCTCCTCTCATACTACTCCTCCTAATGGAAGCACTGTAAACATAAACAAAATAATAATAATAAACATAAAATTATATATGTGTAGTTTTGTTTTGAAATTTCATAAATACAGAATTTAATATCAGATTGATTCATTTTTCATTTTTTTTTTGTGGAAACAAGTTTAGTTGGCAGATATATATACATTGTACTATATATAGTAATCTATGTCCCAAATTAATTGATTGATGCTTAATTCATTCCATTTCAGAAAAAAAATCAAACTTAACACTAGTCCAATTGATAAATGTACACTTGTACTTAAAATATGAAAATAATTATTGTTTATGCCATGATTTATGGTTTCAAAAAATATGTTATTTTTTTTAAATGGCCACTTGCTTCAGGAAATTCCTTAAAAAATCTAACATATGTTTCAATTCTAAATAGAAACCTTCCATTTCCAGCTAACCGTAATCCATATTTACCAATAATTAATTATATTGAGCTTTAAATTACAGACTGAATTGACATGTGGTACTGTCATGTATTTTTGACATATTGATGATGTATCATCATCCATCCTTCAGCCACAATTACAGATAAACAACCTCATGCACATGAACAAGACAGAAAAAAACTTAGTGACAAGATTTTTAAATCATGATTGAATTTGATTAAAAAAACTTTGTATCCTCCCATCGTGCATTTTTTTTTAATTCAAGGAAAAAGGTGAAATTGTGAAAGGTTTCAATTCATGCTAAAGTCATTTGTATTTGATGAAGAACAAATCACACTCAAACATTGTCTGGGAGGCATCTAATTTGAAACTTTATATTGATAAGGAAATGGATTATTCACAAACAATATGATACATTTTTTAAGTAATGAATTTCAGCCTAAATTGCAGAAGATCTACAAAATTATCCTGTGAGATTTAACATTATGATGTATAATACACTGGAGGAGAAATTATGTTTCAACTTTCTTCACATCCATATGATAGACAGATTTTTTCTTCAGAGTCTTAAAATACAAACTGAGATACTTTAAGCAATCATTATATTTGAGCTGTAGTGTACAGTACATGTAGTTAGCTTACATAAATCTTTATATTCTATTGTTGAAAACACATTGAAACTTAATTTACAACTTGTAGTAAAATCATTGATTCATACTGGTTACCAGTCAGACCTTGTGTTGGAATTAATCTAAAATGACTGAAATTTATTTCAAGTTGCTGCAAACAAATTAATTTTAGCAGATGAATAACACTTGAACCTTTCATAAGACAAACAAAATGCTTAGTAAAAGTGACAAACAACAGTAGTTTAACCTTGGACAAATAGAGTTTAATATATCAAGCTGTACAGCAAAAACAATCAAATTATCTAAGGTTGTTCAGATACAAGAACAAGAACATTTATAATACTAACATGTTAACAAAATAAAAATTTGAGTAATGTCTGGCCCCCAATTAAAAATACTGGTATCCTCTTAATCCGGTATTAATACTACTATTCTACCATAAATAAAACCTTTCCCTGAATCCTACCGGTATCCTTTTAATCCAGTATTGTAACTAATAGTCTACCTTAAATAAAAACTTCCCCTGAATCCTGGTATCCTCTTAACCAAGTACTATTACTACTATTCTACCTTGTATGGGAAGGTTAAATACTTTGAAGGGAAGGATAAGAGCTATTTATCCTTTAACTACAGTATCCATTCATTATATAAAGGATACAATGCATACCAGTACATTTTAGTGTTATACATCCATTGACAGTACACGACTTCCATCATGACGTCATAATATATTATTATATGATCGAACTTTGTCTAGTTTCTAATGGGCTGAAATCAACTTGAAAAGTAATGCGTACGTGCGATGTCAACCTCAAATGAGCTAAAATTAGCTCATAGGTAGTGTGGACTGTAATGTCACCCCAATTTGGGCTAAATATAGAAATATAGACTCCAGAATTCCACGGTCCAATCAAATTTTACGTCTCTCTGCAACATTGGTAATGGTAGACGTTGGGCAGACAGGGGTGTCTGGGGAACAAAATCGGCACTGTTTGGTGTTAATTCAAATTTCATTTGATGTCATATAATAAAAGAGTTAATGACTTTCAATTTCAGTGAATACAAGGATTGATCAACCCATGGAAAACGATATTCACCTCGGATGCCTCGATGAATGTCATGTTCCATGGGTTGATCAATCCTTGTATTCACCTCATCGAAAGTCATCAATTGTATAATGTGTATATTTTTTTCATAATATCACATTATTGTATTGGTTAAAGGTTCAAAATATGATGACATAGAAAAATATTTAAATTATTTTTTTCCAAACATTAAAGATAACAGAATTTACAGAATGTACACATATTGTCACAGGTATCAGGTGGACCCTGAAAGTCAGATATTGTAATAATCAATGTGCATGACCCATAACCTTCATTTCGTTACCATGTGGATATGACAACAAAAGGGTTAGGGTTCGCTAAAGTAGAAGTACTCCGACAATTTATGTACAAATGTATATTCCTTAATTTAGTATTCAAGAGATTCACACTTGAGAATTAAAACCAGATATATATAGAAAGGTAATAGTTGGTCATGAGAACCACACAAATATACTGCTACATCAGTCTTAAATGTATAAAGGATCACAAACCATATATGGAAAACTGTTACAAATCAAAGGGAGGCTTCATTGAGCCTGTAATTGATCATATGACTAACATGTGATAGTTGCCTTCATTTTATTCCAATTTGTGTCAAGTTAATTTTTTCATGACAACTAATAATTACTGGGGCACGTTTTTTCCCAGGTCATTAAAAAAAATTGTGGAGCTTTTTAATTTAACTATAACAGTAACAATGTCCTTAATTAATAAACAAAGAATATAATTTATTGTAGGTCTTTTAAATAGAATATATATTTTTCACAATGATTTAACTGATATAGCCATCAAGGAATTATCTTATATGAATATCCCATATAACTCATTATACAAAAGTAACAGGTCAAACTTCAGACTCTATATGTTTATTTTCAGCAACTGTGGCCAGTTTTGGGTGGAGAGTATGTATGTCATAAATAATTCTACAAGGAAAACATCCAAGTAGTATCATTGCCAAGTCTGTTTTAAATGTGTTCAAATATGTCACAGGAGAAGATTTTTTTTCAATTTAAATTTTATTTAGGGTCAAAATAGGCTTAATTGTAATCTAAATAATATTTAACAGAAAAATCATGTATAATAATTATAATGTGTCTACAGTTATAATAGTTAAGCTTATTGCAGGTTAAAATGGAGAAAGGTTTTGATATTTTAAAAAATGTATATCATTTAGCAATGGCTGTCATTTCCAGAATCGTCCAATTAAAACACTAGATTTAAAGGGGAATTTGCGGTAGGCACTACCGCCAAAATTTGTGGGCGGAGCTTGTCAGCAAAAATCTCCGTTGATATGAATAGCATATTTATGAAACTGTATGTCACAAGACCAACGTGACCAAGGTCACATACTTCAGAAATTTGAAGTGATTTTTGTAGGCTTTAGACTGATGAAGAATATTATTTTTAATAAGACTAAAAGTGTCGTAGGGAGGAACACTAGTGACCTCAAATATTTTGCACGAAAAAGTAACTATGATTTTTCCTCCTCGAGATGACTGTGGCCAAAATAATGAAGAAACTGAATGTTTGCTCCGCTCACAGCTATTTATACCCATGCTCCCGGTTTAAGGGTAATATAACCATAGTTTGTACACTGATATATTAATCAACATATATTGAGTATGAAATCTATGTGTTTTGATGGGAACATTTCAAAGTATGAGAAAAAAATTTGTATTTACAAAGTTTTATGAGTTAAGAATTTGTATTTATACACAAACCTCTACAGTGTTTTTTTTAATTAACATGAAACTAAAGCCAAAATATCTATTTGCTATGATTTTTTCAGAAATAGGGGGAAACATATTTTCTTTATTTTCTTCCTATTGTTATAGTAACCTAGAGCTCTCTTACATGTTCATGTGTTCTGGACCAGTAGTGGCAGTACAGGCAACAAAAATCAACAAATACTGTGGTTTTAATTGTGTGGAATGACAACGGAACCATTTGTGATCATTCAAGAAAACTTGTGCCAGGCAGTTTGCAGAAAAATTGTCTACTAGTCAGCAATTTTGAAGAATAATTGTTTGAATGTTTTTATCAAACTTTCATTGGTTGGGAACAAGGATGCACAGGACTAAAGTGCCATTTTACACATGTTTACTGAAATTGATGTATACACTTTATGTGATGATAGTTAAATAAGCAATAAAAAAAAAAATAATAATAATAACTATTTAAAAGCCAATTAAATTCAGTGCATAACATATTATCCATTTTGTCTTTATTTTTGTCAAAAATGGTTAGATATTTTGGCAAGATACCTTACATGTAGGTCAAATTTTAATATTGGTACATAGTTTAATCCAATTATTTTCAAATCAAATGGAACAAATATACTTTGGATTTTCCAAGAATTGAAGATCAAGAAGTAGACATTCATCACCAGTCTCCTACAGACAGGGAAACAAAATCCATCATAGGATGACCATCATGGATAATATATGAGCTGCATTAATTTTATTTGGTCTTTTAAAAAGAAGAAATGGTGAAAAAAAAAAAATTAAAATTAAACAAAATCTAAACTAATAAGGTTAGAATAAAATATAAAGAGCATTCCAAAAACATGTGGGATACCTATGGGAATAGTCCACAGAATGCCTGAAAGTAACAAGGAAATTAACATTAATAACAGCTATAAAGAAACCTGTCTTAAACAAACACCCCAGGATCAATTGTTCAGAATAGGCAGGTTAATTTTGGGAGTAAATTGTTGTTGATTTACACCACAGGATTCCTGTTTATTATCAGTTCAGTCTAGACAGGTTTTACTGTTCAGTCTAGAGAGGTTTTACTGTTCAGTCTAGACAGGTTTCACTGTTCAGTCTAGACAGGTTTCACTGTTTAGTCTAGACAGGTTTTACTGTTCAGTCTAGACAGGTTTTACTGTTCAGTCTAGACAGGTTTTACTGTTCAGTCTAGACAGGTTTTACTGTTCAGTCTAGACATGCTTACTGTTCAGTCTAGACAGGTTTTACTGTTCAGTCTAGATAGGTTTTACTGTTCAGTCTAGACAGGTTTCACTGTTCAGTCTAGACAGGTTTTACTGTTCAGTCTAGACAGGTTTTACTGTTCAGTCTAGACAGGTTTTACTGTACTACATAAAACTACACAATCTATTTTTATTTTACTTTTTCTGTTATATATCATTTGTCACTGTGAAGGGTTTTGGAAACAATGGCTGCTGGAATGATTACAGCTCCATCAATAACTTATAATGGTACCGCTTCACAACATTGACTTTGTGATACAATTCAGTGTGACCTGTACTTTGTACCACATCGTAAGTAATTCTAAATATCTACCAGAATTAAATATTTTCATTGATTTTTTTTTTACATTTTCAAGGGGCATTACTTTAGAATAGGACATGCCATCACAGTCAAAATGAAACAGTATTTTGGTATAACAAGTCATTATACCATACATGAATTATGTATACAGTGGAACCTGTGCAATCCGACACCTGAGTTTTCCGACATCTTGAGACATCCGACAAAAATGTATCGTCCCAAAGTAGTTATGTTAACATAAATAAAACCAGAGTATTCCGACATCCTGTACAATCTGACACATTTCCCTGGTCCCTTGGTGTGTCGGATTAGACAGGTTCTGACATCCTGTACAATCTGACACATTTCCCTGGTCCCTTGGTGTGTCGGTTTAGACAGGTTCCACTGTATATGTATTATCTATCATAGCTAAGACATCATACAGAAACCATTTGTTGGGCTGCCAGTAACATGCTCCACTGAAATTGATCATGAAAGTGTAAATATATTTTGTAATGAAATGCTGAACAAGATGTCCAGATGGGTTAAAAAGATTTGTAATCCATCCCAAAATAATACTCTGAAATGTAAACAAATTATTACATAAAGCATTAATTAAGCAAGCAGCTATGTATTCTTTCAGGAACTTCTCTTTCAGGCTATTCCATTTAAAATTATCTTAAAGATGGAAACCATTTTAAGTTTTACTTGTACAATAGGTACAAATCATAGATACATGGTTTTCAGACCTTTATCTATAAAGATTAACTCAAATAGTCCAGTCGTTAGATATTACTCTGATTTATAGTTAATAAATTTGCACCTGAATTTTTTCAGGGTAAAAATGGAAGGATATATATGACACAGAATTGTGCATTATTTGGCAGACAGCTTGTTACTATTTATAAATTAAATGTTTTGTTCCTGCTATTTAAAGAGTTTTTACTTCTATAATTTAAAGAATTTATCTAGCATCACAAATGACTTCCATTTGAGAGTTTTTGATGACAAGGAATATCGCTGCAAGTTCTTATTTTCAAGGACTCTTAATTAGGCAGTTTCCATTTCAGCAATTTTAAAATATTTTATTGATTTTTTTTTTATCCTGAAATAATTTTATTTCTTCAAAATGAAACTGGTTTTTTTTAATCTAAAAAAATATACATATTTTGCATTAAAATATTATTTTTATTAATTTTGATTTTTTTTTTTTAGAAAAGCAAACAGAAAAGAATTTGATTGGTCATCTAATACAGACTGCCATTTAACATTAACAGACCAGTTTAAGTCTTAAAATAGTAACAGTGGATAGAAGGTGATGTGTGACTGGAGTTAAAAATGAATACCATTAAATATTCAAATATGGTAAACATTTATTCCAAAAGTAGATACTGATCAATATGGTATTCCTCTCAGGTTAATATATATATAGAATATGGAATAGCCCAAGATATATAATGAATACATTGAAATTACATGTACATGACAGGAAAGCATCAACAACTATTAGTGTTAACTCATGCCAAAACATCATGGTTGAAATTAACTCATGCCAAAACATCATGCTCTGAAGTTAAACTCATGCCAAATCTAAGTTAAAATTACATGTCTGTCAGATATTTTTTATAATCTGGGTATTGACTAACAGCTAACAAAATCTCAGTACCAGGTGGCTCCATGATTGGAAACCCTCGTCACTAAATGTTGTTAGTAATTGGTGTATCCGCAGATACATTGTTTTAATGATCTCCAACAAACATTTAATTTTAATTAGATTAACTCGTGCCAGAACTTTATACTGTTTTATAATACATGCTATTAATATCTAGAAGAAAATGTGTTACAATGTATAACAATATTAAATGAATATTCATGTTTCACATGCATTTACAATATATATTACAAGAGGAATTTTACTTAATTATTTCTATAGAATCATTATCCAGTTGACAAAAAAACTAATATCCTAAATAATTGTACCAATTAAAATTGAACTGAAAGATTTAAGTTCAAAAACGTCAGAATTATTGATGCCACATAAACAGGTCCTGAAGATATTAAGAAATCAATAAATTACGACCAATCTAGAATACTGTTTCAAGGAATTTAGTATACATGTAGAATATTATTTAAGAAGGAAAAAAACCAACATTTTTCAATCAATATATTAATGCATCTCTGGTATATTGATAGATTGATTTAAATGTTTAATATGATCTCTAATAATATTAAAATATATGTTATTTGTTGGTTCCATGTCTGGAATTGGTAAAATTTTCACTTGTCTGTCATGATTCATTAAAGAATGTATTTTTTTTTTACAATTAACAGTGAAGAAAACAAAAATGTAAACAATATGGTGGTTAATCAGACTATATTGTGGCATGATCTAACGAAAGCAGCAGGAATATCAGCAACACCAATTGATATCAATTACACTTCATCCAAATCAAGGACAAAAATTAAAACATTTGTAACAGAAGATTAATATGTAAATAAAATGTAAATAAAACTCCCTTCAACAACAGATACAAAAAAAAAAAAAAAAATTAAATGAATTGGAAAAAGTTTTTCCATGCCACACCGAAAAATATATGTATACATATCCAATGGCAAAACTAAACTAATGAAAGAATAAACAGAACCCTAAATAACCACACCTGCCTCATAATTCCATAGTACTTTTTTACAGTGAAATATCATGGGAAATTCCCTATATGACATGCCTCTGATGTTCATCAAGTCATGTGCAACAATAACAGGCGTTCAAATCAGATATGATCAGTTCACAAAATTAACCACAAAATTTTGAGAAATATTCAGCAATCTAGATATTAATGATAACTATTTTCAGATAAAGTAGGGTTTTTCTCATATGTAATTGGATCACCACTCTAAACCCACCAATATAGATATCCAAATAATATTGTAAAATGTTATTTTTGTCAAAATTGACCAAATACATTGGGTGTTTTCAAATCCGCCCCACTCCCATTTTAATTTTCTCTTCTGAAACCAATAAGGCAATGTAAGCCAAGATCTTTCTTGAAAGTTAATATCTGTGGTCATCAGGAAAATTAGACCATCTATGTATCAATGTCTCCATTCATTCAACTTTGGCAAACTGGTGTTTTTTTCAAAAATGTTTCATGCCTTAATTAATAAGCAGCTGATTGGACCAGATCAAAAACAAGGACTTCAAATTGAGGGCATTTAATTATCATTTCTGCAAAGTTTCTATAAAATTGTCAGATACTTTCAGAAATGATGACTTTGTTATTACTACGATGAAGTAAGACAGCCCATCAATAGTTTGATTAACCAAATACTGCACAGACCACACACACAAAATGCACATGACATTGATGACATCAGTTCTATTTTTAGTCACTAGCCACTGTTAGATGTAGGTTATATGATAGATGGCGTCACCTGTGATGAGGTCGAGGTTCATTCAACGAACTATTGGAGCTATACAAGGTACCCGTACTACTTATTCCTAGGCTGAAAAATTGTACAATACATAATATGGTAAAAGTAGAGCTAAAATTACAGTCTCTTTGTGTAAAATGGCTTTCCTTACTTGTAGCTACCATGGATAAAACTCTCCATAAAGCTTGTGTTTGAAATTATACTTCTCAAGGGAATACAACATAGTTTCAATCTACCATTAAATTTACCATAAAACTTTTAAACATATAGCTAGATTACACAAGAACTTTCTAAATCAGCAAACAAATATATACACTAATATGCTTGTTTTTGAGGGTGTTTAGAATGAAAATTTGCTAAAAAAAAAAAAGAGAAAAAAAAAGAAGAAACATGGATTTTTAACAATTTTTCCCTTAATTTTTTATTTTTGATTTGATACACTTGACTGAATGAAGAATATTTTTTTCTATATAACTGTTGGTATGTAAAGGTGGATTTATACATATATAGGATGTGACAGCAATGCAACGAGCAATAAAATTGTTGTGATGGAGAAGTTATACTATTGCTAAATCACTGCTTTTTTGTCGCATCACTACTATCGTTTTTAGTTCGTGTTGCCTAGTGATTTTGATAATATTTTTTTATGATTTCAGATGGCAATTACTCAGCGACGGTAGCTATATCGCTAGAAAGTTAAAATAATTTAAACTCTGCTGTGACAGCTAGCGATGATCTTTGTGACGAAAATTTTCGCTAGCGATGGTCAGCTACGACGTGTTGTTGCTGCGATGGGGTAGCGATGTTGAAAGCGACATCACAAATCCGTCGCATCGTTGTCGCACCCGGAGTATAAACCCACCTTAATTTAGCTAGTCATTTCAAAACAAAGATATAGTAACTTGCATTTTATATTTTATTTTTTTTTAAAATACAGAATATTTTAAAATCATGTATTCGTAAATATTCATACAAAATATATCTTAAAAGAAACAAAACAGCAACATCAAATTCCTGTATTGACTGAAGAAATATTATTGGAATGCCTTTCTATTGTAACAGCATCATGCTTAATGATTGGTAATATGGAAGTTATTTCCCCTGAAACTATATTGTATCCACTTACATTGTAATTACTTTTTCTCAAACAAAACCTCACTTTAAATTTGAAAAAAAATCAAGTGACATTTGAGAGACATATAAAATCACTTAGCAACAGTATAGAATCAATTTATATCTTAGTACAAGGATGATGGACATTACCCATGATTCATCATTGACAAAGAGGACAATCTAGTTATAAATAGAAACATTGGAAAGCCATCTTAAGAAGTCACTGTAATGTACAGATTATAATAAAAAGATTCTGCATATATTTGTTCCATGTACATTTCATTTCTGTGGAAAAATTTCTTATGTTAAGTATTCAGAAATCTTTTATTTTGTAATGAATTAATTGAAAAACTGTGAAAGTTTAAACTAGCCAATCAGATTGTAAGAGATATTTCCCATAATTCATTTACATTTCAGAATCACTCCATCACCAGTTTGGACCAGCAAATTTTTCCGTTTTTATTTAGAACTAGATATAAAAATAAATTCAAGAATTAGATTCGGACCAGTAAATTATAATTTTCATTAAGAAGACTGTATTACTATTAATAAAGTCAAAGGCTATTTTCATTTCACAAAAGAAATCTTGTCCCATTAGTGAACAAAATAACCCCTATAAAATAATTTGGTGCTTTACCAGAAAAGTCCAAGCTTAACAATTTTTTTTTGTAAATCATTTGTTTCTATAAATCATCAAACTAATAAACAACTTCAAAAATATGCTTAATCTGAAAAATTTCTATTAAACACATGACAAATACTTCATGTGCTGCATTGAGAAATTTGATTTTAAAAAAAGGTCATTTAGGAATATTTGTATCCCCTCTATGACTTCACTTCAGAGGAAAGTAGAGAAAAAAAATAAAGAATGAAGTGATTTGAAATCTTATCAATCTATCCTTTATAAATGTGGCATGTAACTCGGAAAAATGTCAGACTTTTGACATACTAATTATTATACCATAGGACTGGCGTTTGAATGGCAGCTGATACTGAAATTAATACTAATTATCAATCAAAACTAATGTACATTTTGTATTTGAAATTACTTTCATAATAGGATGAAATATAAAAATGAAATGTACATAGTGCTATAAAAGATTTTGAGAAAATATAGAATCTGATCTTGTTATGTAATGTACGACATATAACAGATGTAAATAAATGTATCTGAAGTTAGTTTAGCAATATCATAACAGAAAATAAGACATACAATGAGTAACACTAAGATGCTTTTATTATGTGGTTCATACTGGAAAACCAATTTGTAACTGGTTCCCTGTCTAAAAGAAAGCCAAGGAAACAAAGGACACCAAATCATGGTTCATTATATTATAATATTGCTACAAATAGTACATATCTATGTCTCAATGTGTTATGTTTTTGATTGTATTATTCTAAAGAAGAACATTATTTCAATTTATTAAGTAGAGTCTTATCTTTTTGATAAATATTGTTCAAACCAAATTTGAATAAATCTTCATATACAATTTCTGTTTCTTTAGTTATCTAACTATGATCTAAAATGTTCCAACTTGTAGATAAAAATTTAAGATTTCACATATTTCTAGATGTTAGTCAATATTCTTTTTCACATTAGAGACTTTTTTCTTCATCCAAATAATAAAACTAATGTTCAAATATGCTGCTTAGATCCACAGTCCACACTGAAAGAGTCTACTAGGACTTGTTAAAAAGTCCAAATAAACCACATCTTCTGGACTATTAGTAAATGTGGACTACATGTCTAATTGACATATTCCCCATGGACTGCGGTAAAAAAGTGGCAGTTTATAGTGTGAAAAAATATGGCTAATTCTAATATCATAATTTGAGCTACGAATATACAAATTAAAATACAAGTCTAAAATCCCCAAATACATCCCATACAACCCTTCTATTAAGAAACATAGAAAGTTTAAAAGCTTTAAAAGCATGTATTAGTTATAACATCATAGCAATTGTTATGCTTTAACATGTTAACTGCAGTGCTATTGCACATTAATGAAAGATTTCTAAAAAAAAGTATAAAAAGTGTAACAATTCTTGTGTGAATATTTGATGAACAACATTAAAAAGTCAAGGCTCAGATACTCACTTCGAAGACCCACTCCTAAAATACATGTATACACATAAAATGGAAGGTGCAAAGCATACATTTATGATTTTAAAAAACCATGATACAAAGGAGTATTCAAGAAGTTCTTAGTTACCAATAATATAGAACAAGTTTTATTTAAAGTCCCATTTAACCAAAGGAAGATGAAAGAAAAAAAGATTATATTGTAGTGATTTGTTTCCCTTGACCAGAAAATATAGTGTTGTGTCCACTTTAATTCAATGCCAAACATTGATGTCTGTATACAACATATTATGTTCATTCTAATAATTGTTCTGTGAGGTGATCTCTTTATATTTAAGGCAAATAAACATGCATGGATCAATTACTTCAAATGTTGCACTCAAGTTTTCATAATGCAACAAGGGAGATAATTTACAAAACCTTAATTCAGTCTTCTATTTTTTAGACCGTGTTTACACTTGCAGATTTAGATCGATCTAAAGGGAGATCGATTCAAAATAGATCGATCTTACACAAGTGTAAACGCTTTAGATCGATTCCAGATCGATCTAAAATAGTCCACTTCCCGAGGTGGTTTTAAAAAGATCGATCTGAAATGAATCGATCTAGTACATTGTGTAAGCGCGAAAGATCGATCGCGATCAATCTGATATTTATTAATATAAACTGAAACTATAAATGCACATGCGTGGCTCCAAAATCACACGTGTTAAATATAAACAACACGTGTATTTCCTTTGCAAAAATGGCAGCACGACCTAGAAGAGAGGCTTGGACGGAAGAAGAAACAATACTATTAATTGAATCTGTACGTTTTGTGAAATTAAGCAAACACATAAATAGTTTCTTTCGCCTTTGCGCCAACTTCCTGAATTTATAAATTCTTTGTTGCTTTTGCCTTATCTTCAGTCTCATTAATCTGCTGCTTCTCTCATGCTTTTTTCTCGTACAATGTAACAGAAGAACGATTGAATATTTGCGAAAGAAAACAGAAGAAAAAATCAAACACTGCACACGCAATTCCAATGCTGCCAATTCACCCATAATTCTAGCCCTGAAAATAAGCGGGGAAAATAAGTGCGGAAAATTTCTGTTTTCTGTTTACCATCTTTGTCTTTGTCTTTGTACAGGTAAGATTCCTCCAGAATTCGGAGCACTCCAATTATGGATTAAAATTGAGCCTGACTTAACGGGCACATACTTAAAAAAAAAAAAAAAAAAGAAGATACGTATTTACAGTTATGGTAAAAATATTAAGTTGTAGTTAAAAGTTCACCATTTCCATGTTGTGCGAGTTCGGTTAGTGACCTAAAAACGCATTTACATTCAATTCTAAAAAGTATAAAACGTGTACCGTTTCATAAAAGTATTTAAAAATAGATGTTATCTAGGTCAGTGCAATTCTCTTTACAAGCCTAGTGTAAACTCATCGGTTTATTTTAGTTCGATCGCGATCGATTTAGTAAAAACCAATGTAAACGGGAAGCGGTCTAAAATAGATCGATTTATTTTAGATCGAACTATATTTACTCTAATGTAAACACGGTCTTAGTCTTTTCCACAAATGACTGGATATGGTTGGTTTACTTACGATGTGTAGTGTGGTTACTCAACATGCTTTTTGAAAATGCTACGCTTGGTAGGACTGCTAAGTAAGTCTTTATAACAGACAATACAAAACATTCATTTCTAAACTGACCTTTTAATGAATTTGTTTAAAATAAATCTTTATTTATAGTAACAATAATGGCTACCGTAACTTCTTATTTATATTTATAAATCATGCAAAATAATTAATAAACCTTAAATAAAATAAAACAACTAAATATTATAAAATTTGAATTCAGATGGGTTGTTTTTTTCGTTATAAAAAATATTGTAACATTTACATAACATGAAATACAAATGAACAGATAAAAAATGTATGCTTTGATGATAAGCTACCTAACCTAGATCAAAATGGGGATTTATAGCACTATAAAAGCAATGATTTCTCATGCATTGAGGCTTTGATCATTTTAATAAACTACACTTGAGACAAACATGTATATAAAGCACATTGCAAAATATGGATATAGACGTGATAAAGGATGGGCAACGCTTGTCATTATTATGTATATAAATATCATTTAAATGATGGTCATGCTCAAATTAATAATGGAAAAAAAAACAAAAAACTTGATGATGTTTAATTGTCACTAAAGTTTTAAAAAGATAAAAATAAAATGCACTAAAGTAGCAAATTATGTTGTATAAAACACATGATACACAGGTAAAACAAAGGTCTATTATTAAATTGGATCAATTGAAACTGCATGCATGATAGATTTACTTCTACATGAAAACAATATTTCACATGAACCTTTGGTCCTGGGGAGTTAAAAACTTGACATCATATTCTTCAAAACAAGCCACGATTGTCAGCCAAATAAAGGAGCTTTGTGTGATTTAGAGAACAAAATCTTGTTTTACACATCATTATTTAGCTATTTGTATTTGGATATGGATTGCATATTCAACGGGTAGTAAAGGAGCAGGATCTGCTTACCCTTCCCGAGCTCCTGTTTTTTTTTTGCTCAATCTTTAGTTTTTGGGGATCATTGTTTGTAATTTTGTCTTTTTTATTTTGGCTGTATTGTCTGTTCTTTGATGGTATCTTCAAAATTTTCTTATAAAAATTTTAAGATTTATGTTACTGTTTGCTGAAGAATTCTACTATAGATTGAATACCATCAACTCTTTAGTATGCAGAATAAGTTTGCAATTTGATTTGTAATTTGGCAATCAGAATGGTTAACCACTGATAAATGATGTAAAAACTTAGTGGTTTATCCCCCCACCCCACCACCCAAGAAGAATTAAACTCAAAACTCACGAATTTTTTTAAAAGTCATTTGGGTAAAAAATTTATGATTTTTTATAGTAAAACTTTGAAAATGTTATTCATATCAACCATGCAGTTTCCTTATAGCAAATTAAAACTGTGGACTTGTGATATTTCAGACAGCACAAACTAGACATAAAATAGACCTATCCAAAAGATAAAAACTTCCTAGACCAATCAGGAGATACTTACGACCGAGATGTATGATGTTTCGGTCGTTTTGTGCTGTTAGAGGAACGACTGGCCTTTTTATTTTCCATTTCATCCTTTAAGTCTAAAATTTTCTGTTTCATTTCTGGGTCCTCACATAAATCTGAAATAATTAACACAAGGAATTAAATATTGCTTCAGCACAAATCTATAAGATTTTGACAACTTAAAATAAAACTAATTCGTGATTTGTAATAAGTTTCCAGTATTAACATGTTTTATTAAAATAGAATAAATAAATAAACTAATAGATGCTTTCCATCTTATTATTTTTAACCATACTATATCATGTCAAACTGGAATCTTGTTTCCAGTCATTACACATTGACTCAAGGTCTGGGTCCTAGTCAAATTTTTACTACAAAAGAAAAATGAACTAACCAACTTACCACAAAAGACAGATAAATATTTATTTGCACTAACAAATTAAGAGATTTTCAAAAATGACTTCCTTCTGTCTTCTGATCAGAATAACTGGTTTAACTACAGTAGTCCAAACCATATTTAATTCATATGTTACCAAATGAAAAATGTCTTAATCCAAAGAACCTTAAAGACAGAGTAAGATAACCTTAATCAAAAATATGGTATCAATAATAGTCCCCCTCTTATATAAGGCCATGCTTCATACCAAGGGCCTTTTAGGCCAGATTTCAGATGCACCTTTGACATAGTAAATTACTACTATTATGTCCCCTTTAAGAGAGGTCACTCATATTATAAGGTCACTTTTTTTAACTGTATAAGCTGTGTCCTTATAAGATGGGGGACTAATGTACTACATTAAATTGGTATTAAGTTTTATAACAACATGTGATCACCATGCCACTTCACCATTGAATTAGAAGAAATTAATTAACATAAGTACCGAAAGGAGTTTCCCCATTCTTAGTTTTAGCATCAATATCTGCACCATTTTTAACCAGTAGTTCAAGAACATCTTGCTGCAAAATAAAAAAAAAGAATATTTTTTCTTGTTTATTAAATCATTTAATTAATTCTGTAAACATTTTCCCTTCCAAATCAAATACAATATCAAGTAGTTATAGTATCAATTTCTTATAGCTATTCACTTTTATCCCCGGATGATCACCAACCGGTTTTCTTTGAACTGAAAATCAATTTCAACTCATTTCTTAAGTAATCTCTCTATTCCATAAGAGTGATCAAAATGCAAGCACCCTTAAAGTAAATGTCAATATGTTTTAAGTCTGTACTTTTTTGCTGATTAAGTAGCACTAAATACAACATACAATCATATTAGAAACAAAGTCAAATTATGACATACTGCCCTGTTTAATTAGTTTCACAACCATTGAAAAAACAGGTTAATGGATTTTCTCATTCACAATATAACAATGAATTATTGGCCATGCTAAGAAAACAGTCATTTTGATGATTCTATTAAACTATCTTCCCAGTAATACTTTGCCATCGACTAATTGGATCTATAACTAAATAATAAAAATTGACAAGTCACAATTAAGGTATCCAAGTCTCCTGTTAATTCCATATAAACACAGGCAACAAGTGTTAAGTTGTCATTATTTCTTAAATAATGTCTGGAGACTGATAATGACATTTGCCACCTTCTGCTGGAAATTTCACACGCACTGGTACTTTGAAGAATGGAATTAAAACAACCAGCAGATTTCTCATTTTGTTTTCATGCCATTATCAGGCTTCTATTTAGCTGACTAAATTAATAAAATCAAAAACAAAACAACAACCATATCTATATCTATATCTACTTTGTCATATTAGACACAACATTTCTTTGTCTTATCCGATCTTAAAAGCTAGTGTTAGCATATCATGTATTTCAAACGCTTTAATGATTTTCAAATAGAAAATAAAGCCTGCATGTTAATGTTACATAGATTTCTAAAGGAATTGCTAGATGTAGCAGGCATTTGCATTTACCAACAAAGACAAATATAACCGCATGGATGACATAATAGTTAGCATGCTCGCCTCGAGTGCGGTAGATTGTGGGTTCGAGCCCCGGTCGGATCAAACCAAAGACTATAAAACTGGTAGTTGTTACTTCTCCGCTAAGCACGCAGCATTAAGGAGAAAGAGCAAAGACTAATTGGCTCGGCATCAGGATAATGCGTCCGCGTGGGGCGACATGTCTAACTGCGGACTGTTGTTTCAGTGAGCTAGCACTATAAAAATCCAACTCAGCGTGTTGGTCTAGTACAAAGTGGATCTCATCCTCATCTCATTGAAAATTAACTTGTTCTCGCCATGATATAGTTGAAATATTGCTGAATTGACGTTAAACAACAATTACTCACTCACTCACCCACTCACAAAGACAAATACTTTATATGGTATATATATTCAGGTTTTTGTGTCAAAGAGACCAGCAGCTTCACTTAAATACTGCTGACAGCCAAGGAGTCAGAGTTTGAGATAACTTTGACATAAAAGGTCTGAATATGTTACATTTTAATATACTGGGATGACCATGTTCATGTAATCTATAGACCAATAATAAATATGGTTAATTTTCAATTTCCACATCCTCCAATCAACATGTATCAAAATGTTTTTTTTCCCCTCCCAGAGGGTGTGCCGGGGGTAGAATAGGCACCAGATTTCTCCGTCCTAGAGGCACTAGTCCTCTAAAAGGGGTCAACCCCACGGTATAGAAATGGGACCGAGAGCTTCTTCGGCTTGAAGGGGCGTCCGTCGGTTGCGCAGGATGTACAAATTGACAACCAATAAATAAATAAATAAAACCGAGGTTCCAAGTTGAGAGATTGCCACCCTCTTCGCACGTTAAAGAACTCAGTGTAACAGCTCATCATGAGCATTATGCTCATGATGAGTGGTCCATAGGAGACCTGTTGCACTGGCAAAATTCTCCGTCCCTACCCATCACCTTTCCTTATTTCGAGTCCCGTGGCATTTAAATTATTCTCGTCCTGAATATAGCTGAAAAATTGCTTGCTGGACGTTAAACATCAATCAATCAATCAAAATGTTTTCTATTGTAGTTGGGTTTTTTTAATACTTGAACATTGGGTGTATTTGTTTTCTATTGTAGTGGTTTTTTTTTTTTAAATACTTGAACATTGGGTGTATTTGTTTTTTGAAACAACATTGATGGGACTAAATATGATATGAATTTAACCACATATTAATATTATGAAAAATAAAAGGCCGTTGGCCACTGGTCCCCCGACGCCAAGGTTATATCGTAAGATTAAATTTTGAAACTACTGTAAACTAGAGGGTCAGGTGAGCCTGTATCACTCATAATTCTGAAAGGGGACCATCCAAGGACCATTTTGAAGTAAAAAAAGGTGAGTAACTCTGGTTAGATTTGTCGAAAAATCATCATTATCGAACTTGACCTAGATATTCATGAGATACAATTACATACCAAACCTAGTTTCAATCTGACTTTTTGTTCAGAAGTTATAATTTAGAAACCAAAATATTAGCAATTTTGAAGTAAAAAAAGGGGAGTAACTCTGGTAAGATTTGTCGAAAAATTATCGCTATCGCGCTTGACCTAGATATTCATGAGATACACTTACATACCAAACCTAGTTTCAATCTGACTATTTGTTCCCAAGTTATCATCTGGAAACCAAATATTTAGCAATTTTGAGGTATAAAAAGGGGCACAACTCTAGTAAAAATAGTCGAAAAATTGTCATTATTGAACTTGACCTAGATATTCATAAGATACACTTACATACCAAACCTAGCTTCAATCTGACTTTTCATTCACAAGTTATCATCTGGAAACCAAAAAGCACACGGACGGACGGACGGACATACGGACGGACGATACCCATTTCTATAGTCCCCTTCGACGAAGCGTCGGGGGACAATTATCCTGCACAAAAAGCCATCAAGATCAATCTATTAATAAGAAGAGTTATCTTACCTGGCACCAGAAAGCTGCTCCATGAATTGGCTGCCATGAATCAATGTCTCGTTTATCTACCGAGACGTGATGATCCAGTAAAAATTCTGCCACTTGCATATAACCATTAGCAGCTGCAATATGAAGCTGAAATAGACAGACATTATTTATAATTTACACATTTCTCTACTACCTGTTATCTAATACCACTTTTTATTTAATGAAAAGATTAATTATGCTCTATTCAAAATGAGTAATATGTTGATGATTAGACAGAAGATGCTTGGCACGTAATTAACACATTATATAAAATACACCAGTGTAGAATACCTCACAAGCATCATTCCTGCATAGTTTGGTTCAAATTGGCCAAATAGTTTCAGAGAGGCCTAAATGAAATGACGACAAGTCAGATGAAAGGACAACAGATGCAAACTGACCAGGCAAGCTATGAAAAGTAAAATATAGATTGCATCATAAGACAGGTGTAGATTGATGCTTTACAAAAATAGTTCCCCCACATTATAATGTACCATATTACAGATCAGTTATTTAATAATAAAATCATAAGTAAAGCTACAGAAATTGATGGGTGTATTTCAAAAGATGTGTGTCAACTGACCTCTTCACATTGAAGTGTAAGTGGTGTCTAGACCTGAGCTCGGTGCTGGAGACGAACGTGGAAATTAAATGGTGTCAAAAGTTATAACTGAAAATGTACAGTGATCCCTAATTGTCTGCCCTTGTTAGACTGTTGACACAAAAACACCAATTTTAACTGATCATTAATTTCAGACAAAGAGAATTCCTTTAAAAAGAGGAAGAATTACATCTCTGAGTCTGATCCAAAATTCATGGATGTAAATTATCGTTAGAAACTGGTAGCTACGTGAGTTCTTAAATTCATAGATTTCAAGGATGGAGTTTATTAATAGCAAACAAGCAAATTTACATATCATCAGGGATTTTATATCTACAGATACACTAATAAGGGATTTATATTTACATACAGAATGACCTACAAAATCAACAAAATTGATTAGGCCATATGAATAATAATGACTTACGAGAGTTTGTCTAGCTGTGGTAGGTTATACAAAGTATATGTTTTACTTATTATTTATCACTTCATCGTAATAGGCTATTTATACTAACAACGTCAGGATTAAGTCATTTAGTGCTTTATCTCACTACCGAGTGATTGTCCTAATAAGCTGACTGACCAAGTATATGTGACAGACATTTTTCAAAGATCCATTCAGACACCTGGTCTACCGAGATTTTCTCTAAACAAAGTGGTTTATGGATACACTCGTTATTAGAACGTTTCATTATTTTTCATTGGTCTTATTTCTCAAGTTAATTTACTGCTAAAACATCTGCCTCTCAAGTCAATATGTAGTAAACTTCCATTATACAAAATATTACATACACATCTGTCTGTTTAAGGTCTCCAGTGGACAATTTATTGTTTTTCATTTATAAGATTACAAATCCAATTTTTTCGACAATTAAAAATATGTCAAGACTGACCGAATACGCTTGTTTTGAATCATTTCCATTCCGTCAAAAGTTTGTTGTTTTCGTCTGCCAGACCATATGATTTTTATGGAATATTAGGCACTGGACTTCCAGTGTCAATGTACACAACGAAAAGTCCAATCGATATGCGGCACTTAAAGTTCCTCAACTTAAAGAATTCTTAGCATTTTCTGTAAAAGACAGATATCAATTAAATTATTTTATTTGTATCAAACACTTCAATGCACAGACAATTACTTCTTTAAAATTAAATTTGTTTTCTTCCTTTATTTACTGCTGTCAGCATCATGAAAGGAAAATGAACTATCTTGATATATTTCTGTTATCAAACAGACAGTGGGATACTGAACATCAGTATTTATTCTGCCGTTTTCTTGGCGTTTCCATATTACAATTACTTATAATCTACCGCATCTGCGACAATGATATGTTGACGTTGTAACAGTAATAGTGTAAACACCGGAAGTCGTCTGCCTAACATTTCAGACGTCAAGACACGAAAAAGACGGAACATGATTGGAAATGACATGATTCAAAACAACCGTATTAACTACACATTTACTCACCAATGTTTGTAGCACATAAATGAGTAAATTAAAGGAGTAGTTTAGACACAAGTGGCATATTTTTTATAATCAAACAAACAGATTAGTTATAGATATTTCTATTCTGTTGCATATGTATTTAACGAAAAACTCCATATAGAAAACCAATGAACTTTTTTGTTATATGTCACACAAAGATAGTGAGTGCTTCATATACAAAAATGTACTTCTGACAACGTTTCTACAACTCTATAAAACTACAATAGCTACATTCACTACATCTAACTACATTTTTATATCAAAATGATCATTATTCGTTTTAATAATCCACATTTTCAATTGTTATTATTGTGCGCAATAATTAGTTTTCATGCTGTTTCCAGAAGCGAGCATGGTTTTGACTGATGAAGTTTTGATTCCGAGGTGATGTGTCAACCTTTTGACCAATCACATGATGTTGCTTTCTCAATGAAATGAACACATAATGTAATTATTTTATGATAAAATTGTACAAAAATTATGTAAAACTAAAATTCCATTTTGTAACTTACACTCTCTATTTCTATTTTTGTCAATTTCATAACTTGAATCATGAAGGCTTTCTATTGCAACTAAAGAAAAACTTTTATACAAGTTTATCAATGTATTAACTCCTCAGCCTTTCATATGTAAATTTTATTCAGTTTGCAAGTATTGTGGCAGATTGATCAACTCATTCAAAACAACATTATAACTGATAGGACTTAAGTAATATCTATCCCATAAAGAAACTCATCCTGATAGGGGGAAAAGTCTATAAGGACCAATCATACCAATAGTAGATTGTTCATTTGTAGATTATTATTATCCATTGTTTCTATAAAAAAAATCTGAAATGATTTATTTCTTATTTAAGTAGTAAATGATTGATTTACTTGGATCACTTAAAATAATTTTCAAGCTGTCATGGCATTTTGGTTTCCTCCATAGGCCCAGCCCCCTTCCTCTTTTTTTCCATCAAATTTACTCACTAAAGTAGCACCATCAGAACCTCTCTCATCAAGAGGCCCGTCAGACCTAGCCAAACGGGAGACATCATTCATCATTTTATTTTCAGGAATCAATCTCTTCTCATCAATTTCTTCTTGTGTAATACCTATAAAAATATGAATATCAAACATACATTAATAACAGGGTGGGAGGGGTTGGTTGTTTTCAGTTCTGTAGTATCTACAGCAATATGGTATCAGTCTAATTTGAATTTTGGTGTTTAATGCCACTTATCAGTCTAGAAATATTGGTTATGGTACATTGACACAGATGATCTTGTTGAATGGTAGTACATTGACACAGATGCTCTTGTTGAATGGTAAAGTGCAGCCATACGAACAGCCCGATCCCTCTCCCTTGACAACCAAGGACTATTATTAACTAGAGGCTCCCAGGAGCCTGTATAGCTCACCTGGGTATAATAACAACATCAGTCAATAAAACTTGATAAAAAATAAAAAATGTAGCCCTCGTCATTACAGACCCCCTCTCCAAAATAATTTGGGCAGGGATTCCCCATTTAATGTATGTTATCAACATTGCTATAAAAAACATAAATGTCATTGGGTCTCAAAATTTAGCTTTTGCTACTTCACATTTTGCAATAGAGTTGCTTCCCTTTGATTATTTGAGTAACCAAAAGCAGTGAGTCAACAAAAAAAATGCATTTCAAGAGGAATAACTCTTCACATAGTTGTCAGACATTTTCAACTGTGGAACTATTTTTGTAGATCTTGACATGCTGAACATTTTTGCCGTTTAAACTTGACATCTATCTCTTATACTTTTTGAAATAAAAAACGAAAGTATTAAAATTTGATGAAAAAAGGGCAATAACTCCAAAATGGGCAATGGGAGTTATTTCAAAATTGCAGGATAGGTAGATCTTGACATGCTGAACATTTTTGCAGTTTCAACTTATCATCTATCTCTTATAGTTTTTGAAATAAAGAGCGAAAAGTATTAAAATTGTGAAAATTTGATGAAAAAAGGGCAATAACTCCAAGATGGGTAATCAGATTTTCTTCAAAATTTCAGGGTAGTTAGATCTTGCCATGCTGATCATTTTTACCCCATTTCAGATTCTGATATTATTAACGGTTTTTGAGTTATTACCAAAAACGCGCAATTTTACCATATGTTCTATTTTTAGTAACAGTGGCCATGTTGATCGGTGCACGGCTTCACCGGACACAATTTTAAAACTAGACACCCTAGTGACGATTCAGACAAAGTTTGGTTCCAATTGGTCTGGTAGTTTCAGAGGAGAAGATTTTAGAAAAAGTTTACGACGTACGACGACGACGGATGCCAAGTGATGGCAATAGCTCACATGACCCTTCGGGTCAGGTGAGCTAAAAACCAGATTTTGGTTGAATTGTGGCCATTAAAGTCAGGATTTTGGTTGAACTAGGACTATTACAATCCTGACAACGATTCTGACTCCATCCACAAGATCACATTGAATCACGAATTTGTCGAATCCCTCTTGAAAATCCTCACAGTTACGGGCCTGCCGTAGAAATGACAGATCAGGCATTGTCAGGTAGATATAGATGTGCATGTAGACAAGACTATCAGACAATAGTTAATATCAATTATTGAAACTTTAGGACATGTCCAAAACAGTTAAAATGGAATTTTCATGATTCTGATGTAATCTAGATACACATATATCTTGACTTTTTTTCTCTGTTGATTCAGACCACTAAAGTACACAGTATAAGACCTAAAGTCTGGAGGTTACAGACCAGTAATAGTACAATACCATTCATCTAATAATTAGATTGACCAATATAAAATAGATATCTGTTCCGTCAGATTGGGCTTTTGTGATATTTACAAATGTAATATTATACCCTATTTCTGTAGGTCATATCCCATAAATATGAAATAATATCAGAACCATTTATCAATTACATGATCATTCTGGAAGCAATTAATAGCATTACAAGTCTCATTCTCCAACAATCCATGACATCAACTGCATTATCTTATAATTGTGATGAATATTTTTGTCATTTTTGATAAATATTGTTTTCATCTTGATTAAAGGGAACTGAGATAAGTGTAATATTCCTACCACCTTACATTTACTGATTATAAATTAATCATCAAAATGGATATTTAATTCATCATTTTTTTCATAGTAAACATTACACACATTTGCTGTCACATAATATATTGCTTTTGGGTGAAGTTCATGGGGTCAAGTGGTTAAATTAAGGATAAAAGAAGATCAACTGTGGTTTAATCTATTTTTGTTGGTAATAATGTTCATGGTTTGACAGAAAAGTGAGATTCATCATCATTTGATATTGTGGTTATGATACCCTTGTTATCACAAAATAAAAAATACAAATATTTGGGCCTGTACAATATACAACATATTCAAACTAACAAGTCTGACCTTGACAGTTAAGGTCAGGGACACAGAGATGTCATTTTTATACTTGATGCTCTGTTATGATTTAATATATATACAAAGTGTTTAATTCTTTATCACTTTGTTTTGTGTACTTGGTGTTGTTTTACAAACCATTTTAGATGTTTATATATATATATATGTGACAGCACTGGTGATTCAGACCAAAAACGTTCTGACCTGGAATTTTTTTTAATGATCTGCATGTAAAATCAATTATTTGACCTTGCAGTCAAAGGCCAAGGTCACTGTGACCTCATCCTTATATGCGACACCTTTTCACAAGGACTCTCCCTGCTGGGTTTGGTTTTATTTGATTATTTTGTAAAGGCAACCACAGACACAAGGTGATGGCAATAGCTCACATGACCATTCTAAGTTAAAAAGTTCATATGACCAAAGCATTATCCTACAGAAAGAAGTCTTGGGTTATTTTTTGTTGGAAATTAACTTATCTAATATCCTACCAAATACTGAGTTTTCTTTACAATTTTCATTAAAATTGATTCAGCTATTTCAGTTGAGAATATTTCACTGTACACACTATAATAAAGTGCCGGAGCAATTTGCAGAGTCAGTGATACTTAATTTAATTGTGCTTGGAAAATAACAGGAAAAGATTGCGGACTTTAAACTACAGCAATTACGGAAAATAAAATTTGACTAAAGTTATATTTAGAATAAGATCATAAAACACACTCAAAGCAACCTACAATTTATTGTGAATCAAAGCATGCTAAAAAAAATTATGTCATAACCAAAGATAACAGAATATTTTAAACAATCTATCTTCTGAAGAATTCCAATGACATAACACACGGGCAGTAAAATATCAATTCTAATGTAACTCTAGTAAAAAAATTTACATAATTGACAGTTTAATGGCAAGATTTATATATTTTCATTCTAACTATTAAAATCCTATACAGATTTATAACTTTAAGAACACAGAATTTTTTAACAGAATAGTGATTAGGCCAACAACAAAAAAATATGCGTGTTTACGGTCACCTGACCGACCCTATTTTACAGCCGCCGACCCTAACCTTTTTTATCAGCAATTATTCGACCCTAATTTTTGCTATCAATTTTTACACAGAATTCGGATAACCATTTTTGTTGTTTAATCAGCAGCAATGTTTTATTTATTCAACCGCTAGCTTTTTGTCGAAATTGAGAGCAAAGAAGGTAGAAAAATTACGTAACTCGTCATAAAACAGCTTCAACAAATGACGTTTTACCGGAAATTTTCGAAAATGAAATACCGGAATCGGATTCCGGAACGATTATTTCCAGTTTTGCCAATAGTAAAAAAAAAAAAAAAAAATTAATGCCGACAGACCGACCCTAGATTTTTTTGACATGTGACCGTAAACACACATATATTTTTTTTGGCCTTATACACATTTTCAATGCTCTTAATATATGAGTTTCAATTTGAAATTACAAATTTTTTGTCAATTTGAAAGCAGTCATAAAAAATGTGGCTATAAAAGTATAATTTTTTTTTATCAATAAATCTTTTAATAATGAGCCTTAATTATATATGCTGTGTATCATTTGCATAGTAAAGGACTTTTTATGCAGTCTGTATTCAATAGACTAGTTTTGGGGGAAAAGTGTTTTCACATCTTTCAAATTAATCAATTAAAATTGGATTTAATTTTTTTTTTTAATTTAAACTTGGGCATTGGTCTCTTTTGGCTTCCATTGACCCTTGTTATCTTGGAAACCATAAGATCCAAATTAAATTCTGTTGGGGAAAATGCATGCATGAAGAAACTTAAGATGGAAGACCTGATTAAATTGAAAATGGTAGTAAGGATATAAAGTAGGATCCAATTAATTTAGTTACTAAATTTACCAGAAGTAAAATTATGGTAAGTTATGGACTTGGCTTTGTCAATCTTCTGTACCCTAGTTTGGTGGTTCTTCATATGCATATGAAAATACTTTCAATTTAAAATAAAAATCTGTATTGAACATGTCTAACTCATCTTTTTCTTCAAGTAAATGTTATGCATAATACTGCATAAAATTGACAATCAAATCTGGCACGAAAAAGATAAGGGAATTTCTTATAGTTATTAAACCAAGAACAAATTGTAAATTGATAGTAAAACTCATTTGATCTGCTTCAATGTTCTAAAAGTCATTAGAAAACAAATTTATATTGAAAGATAAATTAAAAGTTTATAAAGCTTCTGCCAACTTTGAAAACAATAAAACTATTTTAAATGATATTGAAAAGTTTTATCAGCCATAAAATACAAACTGACAGAGATCATTCTTGGAGTCCTGTCAAACATCTGATGAATGGAAAGTCAAGTGTTACAAAGAATGATTAAATTACTGCAGGGTGCAAATCAGCAAGAAAATTCAAAACCTGAAGACAGTTAATCTCTAATAACTAACTGACTTGAGTTTTAATAAGACTACAACTACCTACAGGTACCAGTACACAACCAGTACCTACAGGTACCAGTACACAACCAGTGTCTATCAAACTAAGGATTGTGAATGTTGTTCTTTTCTTAGATGAGATGTACTCTATAGAAGCTTTTATGATCAAGTTTGTAAGTGACTCACGGAAAGAGACCTGATTAAGACTAAGTGGCATTAAACACCAGTGAGTGATTGTTGTTTAACGTCAATTCAGAAATTTTTCAGCTATATTATGGCCAGAACAATTTAATTTTCAATGAGATGATGATGAAGTCCGCTTTGTACTAGACCAACACACTGAGTTGGATTTTTATAGTGCTAGCTCACTGAAACAACAGTCTGCGGGTAGACATGTCGCCCCACTCGGACACATTGTTCTGATTCCGAGCAAATCAGTCTTTGCTCTTTCTCCTTAATGCTGCGTGATTAGCAGAGAAGCAAAAAATACCAATTTTATAGTCTTTGGTTTGACCTGACCGAGCATGCTAACCATTAAGCCACCGATGACTTTGCATTAAACACCAAATCTCAGAATCAACCAAGAGAACATTTTCATTTCTAAATACTGACACCATATAACCATTAATATTACTGCACAGTCTCATTAATTTCAATGTTTCACATTAGTTTTTGATTGGTCGTTTTAATGGTTGAAGTAAAATAAATCCTTACCAACTTTGGCCATTTCAGTCTCTATGTAATCTAAAGTTACTTCATCCTCACAAATATCATAAGGCATATTGCCATCAGCATTCACTGCTAGTAATTCTGCTCCCCTGAAAAATTAACAATCAAAACGTGAGTTGTTTTCATGTCATTCATAATAATATGTGTAAATATTTTGAAAGTTTCCTTTATGGGCAAAGAAAAAAATACCTGTATTTCTGCAAACTTTCCTGAAAAAAAATTGGGTTGGTATGTAGCGAAAAACTCTTCTATTTAAGCTATAGAGGACAATAATCTGACTTTGAACAGCTGATGGTCCTAAAATGGCAATACACACCTAAGGGTAGGCACTAAAACTCAGGGTCGGTAGGGTTTATTGTAGAAACACACATTTTTTTTTTGCCTAATCAATACTCTGTTTACAGTGCAACGACTGACTGGGTCAAATACATAGTGTGACAAAGCACAGAGACAACCAGCCTATGTCATATATGACACTCTTAGTTTTAGTAATACATCCAATCACAACCAGCCTATGTCATATATGACACTCTTAGTTTTAGTAATACATCCAATCAAAGTTGTGAATTCTCTAAACTGAATATAATTATCTATATTGATCATGACATCAAAATGATGTCATCAACATGACAATATGGCATTTTGATCAAGATGGAAGCATTCATGCGTTTATCAACTGGTTTAGTAGGAGTTGGAGAAACATATTTATCTTACTTTCGTTCTATTTGATCAGTCAAATGTGACACAGGACAAACAAGCTTGCCACAGACTAGCTTTTATACCTGTTTCTAAAGCTCTTACAAACAAATTTGATATTTTCAGAAAATGTAAATATATTGTCTATATATATATATATACTACATACACCCTAGTAATATTTATTGTCTATTATATATTTCATGATACATTTTTGTTGGAATCTCTCTGGCCATTTTAATCCCAAACAAAACCTTAATATAGTGAAACCTGTTTATACAGAGTAACACTTAAAATTAACTTTTATTATTCAGATTACAGACAGGTGATTGAATGACAGTTATATATACATGTATCATGTTTTTAGATATTGTGTAAGGACTCAAACTGATATCTAGCTTACAATATACATTGTATACATCATTGTGTTTTATTCTGTGTTCATTTTACAAATGAATACAAATCTGCATCTCATTTTCAGACTATTCACACTTTTGATGCAAAATATACAAGGATATGTATCTCCTAGGTAGCAACAACAATTTTACGGTCGTCACCAGGAACTGGTTACCGTCATGAAATGTCCATTTCTCAAATGGATCTTTTCACTTTTACATAGATTTTATCTTTCCTCTGTCACCAACAAGACTTTCACCACACCTGACTATGAGTAACATGGTAGATGTCTTATAAGAAGAAAGAATTCTATACCCTTCACCAGAATCTGAGTTCATCCTCAACTTTTTGTGTGTGGTTCGTATTGCTTATTTTTCTAGTTTTCTATGCTGGGTTTTTTTGTTTTGTTTGTTCTCGTTCTATCTCTAATGTTGGCAGTGTCTGTAGATTGCCTATTTTTTTCATTGCTCCTTTACTTTTCTCTATTGTTTTACTGTCAGTACCATCATTGATAAATTGCACAAATTGGATATATTGTATACAATTGTTAATATTTTCTTAAAAGATTCTAAATTAATAAACTCTCGTTACACATGTAGATCGTCAGATAGATAACGAGTCAGGAATATACTAATTTTGGGGAGAAAAAAATGTTGGTTCTTGTATCTTCAACATCATAAAAGACTGTATCATGTGATTATAAGGAAATATCAGTAATTAAGTCACATAGTTAGGACATATTCATCGATATTTCTAAACCCAAGTTATTAATCTCTGAAAATCAGGTACTGTAAATATAATTAAAGACGGAACCAAACATTAAGGAACTTTCTATTGTATACTTGCCCGATGACAAATGAGATCAGACAGGGTCATATGTAAACCAAGAACAATGGCCTTATAAGCCATCCATCAAAGTAAAATAGAGGCACCAACATCACATGATTAATTGTTTGGTTTTTTTTCATCCTCATTCCTGAGGGTTCATCAATATTATTCAGTGGAAAGGACCATTGTAAATAAACTTATATGAACAATGTGAAAGAATACCAATTTAATTTGAAGGCTAAAAAACAATCGCTAAAAAAACAATCATCATGTTTTTCCAGTTTTGTACAAAAAGTACAAAATGAAATTTACATCTGAGAACAATGTCCATGTTTATGGTGATAAATTAATGAAATATTGTGTCGTGACATCTGCTCGGTCATGCAATAAAGTCGGTCATTTGTTTTGATTTACTATTCTCGCACAGCACGAGGCCAATGACGTCATTCTGTATATTTATAACGTATATAGACGCCGAAGCAGTATTTTAAAACTTGAAGATTATAAAATGCGATTAAAACAAGTAAGATTGAATTGAACAAATTCCATGCAAGTAAAAAAGCACCTTTTTACTAATGTCCTTTTTACCTGGTCATTCTGCCTGTGAAATCTATTTTAAGCGATGGTATTCCCCAAACATTTTTATATTTCCGGTTTGTTGACATAATTGTCATCAAAGTTCATGACCGTTTCTGGAATGTAGGTCATGCAAATAGTATTTTAAAATACTTTGAAAATATGATGATTGATCATTCACATTCTACCAAAATGGCTAATTGTTCTTTGTGAGTGAGTGATGTATTCTGTGATATTAAATGTGATTAAAATAATGAAAGCAGTCATTAATTACTTTACCAAAAGTCAAAAGTATGACAGAATGTAGTCAGTCTAATAGATTGTATTGACAAAAGCAAAAACACCAAATTCACTGGATTAAATACTTTATTTTATTGGTAAGCAAGTTTAATATTTGCATCATGAATTAATTTTTAATGCTTCAATTTCAAACTATTTAAAAAAAACATCTTTTGAAATTTTTCAGAAAAACAATTACACCGAAAAAGTTAAAATACTGTACTTTCTTAATCTGGTTTACTTTTCAAGTTTAGTTGGCCTATGACAAAAACATGTGCTTTATTGACCTTTGACCGGCCTTATGTGACATAATAGAACGCCATTTGGAAAATGGGTAGTAAACAAATATGGGTCAGTGTGTTATTATTATCGATCTTTTTTCCATGGAACTTTACACATGCGAGCAAGAATAGATGAGGAGGAACATAATTGCAAAGAAAAAAATGTTTACTTTTCAAACATGAAAAAAATAACTAAAGATTATCCAATGACTGACCGACTTATTGTCACACGGGGATATGTTCTAAAAGTGTCGTTAGAAGTACATTTTTATAGACTAATCAGGCATGTGTATACCATAATGTGTATAATACACATTGATGTAGAATAACACACTACCCTTTATAGTTCTATCAACCCTTACTACGATGTATAAACCAAACCCTGAATAAAGTGGAATTCTGTTTAAATCAGACTTTAATCAAGTCCAAATGTAGGAATATTTGCTAACCCTGAATAAGGTGGAATTCTGTTTAAAGGACACCGGACATGAAAAAAAATTTTTTGTTTTTCATTTGTTAATGTCAGAATTAAATGAAAGAGAACAACGGCATAGCAATTATCTCTACCAAATTACTGTAGGAATGTACATTTCACACACGTTTTGATAATCTCCGGAAACTGCCGACAATTAATAAGGTAGTGCACAAAAGTTAGCGTGACGTCACAGTTGTTAATTATTTATAACAACACACGCTTTCACTTGTAAACAACACCACACATTATGGATTTAAACGACACTATTGACGATGAAGATACTNCTAACCCTGAATAAGGTGGAATTCTGTTTAAATCAGACTTTAATAAAGTCCAAATGTAGGAAATATTTGCTAACCCTGAATAAGGTGGAATTCTGTTTAAATCAGACTTTAATAAAGTCCAAATGTAGGAAATATTTGCTAACCCTGAATAAGGTGGAATTCTGTTTAAATCAGACTTTAATAAAGTCCAAATGTAGGAAATATTTGCTAACCCTGAATAAGGTGGAATTCTGTTTAAATCAAACTTTAATAAAGTCCAAATGTAGGAAATATTTGCCAAGTTTAACCTGTCTATTCCAACCACAACAGTTGGTCTCAATCAGGTTCAGTTTGGACAGGTTTCATTGTATTTGAATCTAAAATCCAGTAGAATAAAATAAGGTTTGATGTATAATACTCATGCTATCATTTTGATATTATAATGTTTAATGTAATATCTTCAAAATACATTACAAACATGTTAAAAGTCTGAGAATTAAAAACAGTAACATATTTCTATTGTAGACAACTACAAAACAAACCAATACATTTTTGTATTCCTTACTGGCAAAAATTTGACAAATGAAAAAAAAACAAGCAGAGAAGCTGATGGAAATATTTCAGTTATATTGTGGCAGTTACTTTTACTCGTGGAGGAAATCAGAGTACACATACTCAGAGAAAAACCACAGAACTGAAGAATGTCATTGACAAACTTTATCTCATAAAGTTGTATCAGGTATAAGTTGTCACAGGCTAGAATTGAACTCACAACTTTCGTGAAGTTAGGTGCACTGATAGCATACATAGATGTAAATCCAACCATACAGCCTATGTCACAATGGCCCCTTGATTATTCTATACATTGAAATTAGACTACATAGAGTGTTATATCAAAGACAACCATCATAGTTGTTCTATCAACCTTGATTGATGCCAATTATATATCCTGTGAAAAATATAGTACCCTCATCAAACATTCTGTAAACAAGTTTGTCGCCCTAAAATTCAATTTTTTCATTGCTAACTTTCATTTATTCCTCTGAGGTTTAAATTAATATTGTTTATATCATACATGTCAAACAAGCAATCCAATAAAACTGTCGATTTGAAAAAAAAAATACCAGTAGCTCCCTTCAACCAGCCATATGGTCTAATCTCTAAACTTAAGTTCGCAATGTCTTGCTTAACATCTAAATGCTATTGATTTTAATGTACTTCTGGCATTGCTTCAGGATGTAATACAGATTGAGTTAAAATATTGCAATTTGGTCTTTTTTGTCAAAAGTCTTCCAATACTACACATTTTACCTGGTACATGCCATAATAATTTCTGAGGGGGAAAATATGCAGAAATATTTGTTATTTCATAAATTGTTCCAAAATGTTTTCATTGATATAGCTTAAAATTTTATGATATTTGGCCAACAGTGCATTAAGCAAATATTCAACAACAGAAATTAACCACTGGCCGATCAGTGGTCACAACCTACATGTAGTTAATGAATGTTTATTACCAATAATATTTTTCAGCTTGATACCAGACTGAAGCTATGTATGATTTACTTAATACAAGTCTTATTTGATCAAGTTTGTCAGTGATTAGAGCAAAATTTGTGGTTTTCACAAAAGTGAAGTAACAAGCCAATATGTATCTTACCATTGGTAAGCAGAATTTTTTTAATGTAATAATTTACCCTTCTAATATTTATGGCCGTTTTACAATGGTGAAACTCTGCCATAAATAACAAGAACCTTTTAAAGACAATAAAACGACAAATCCCAGAGGATACATCTTTGTAGTATTATACAGGACAGCATATCAGAATGATGTTAGGAGGGACAATATCTTAAGAAGTTCCGGGTGATTTATAGCTATAACTTTTCCTATAACTTAAGACTTCAGACAAACAAAACTAAATATAATATGAAACTGAGTTTGACTTCAATTTTCAGCAAAAAACATCCTTGTTTATGATCCATTCATGATTTATAACAAGGCAATTTATAAGGAAACTAGCATAATAATCACTAATCTAACAGATGTATAGGTTACTAACACTCTGTCATGTTTATTTTTACCTAAGGACAAACAATATTAAAGTCTTGGTTGAAGTTATTTAGATATTTTGTATCTAATCGTTTGAAGCAAGAGAGCAATTTTTTCCCTACATTTACATGGTAGAATAAATTATCAGCGGCCAAAAATATACTGATGAAAGGATCCACTTATTCTTATTAAATTTACCAGTACCATTTTTGGAGTGAGTGATTACTTTGCCCGAATTTTTTTTTTAAATGTCAAAATATCAACAACAAAAAAGACCCTGAAAAAGTGAAGCATCAGGCCATGATGTGTAAAAAATTTCTATTGATAAAACAACAAATGAATCAATAAAAAAAGAAGTGAGTTTAGTTTGGCCTAATGGCTATTTAATGATCACTTTATTTTAGTTTTTTTTCTCTACTACATATCATGGTTAGTTTAGTAATAGACATTGTATACATGTTGTTTTGTAAATGACATGGATTAATTCATGATTTCAGAAACTTGTGAATAATGGGCAATTTTCTACTTCATAAAAAAAAATTTGAAGTAGCATTACATATCACTGACAGTTTTTTTTGCAATCGATGATTTTTTTCAGGTGTTAATTCTCTGATTTACGTATTTTCTAAAATGATGATTTATAGAATATTTTGTCAATTTTGATTTGCCTCCCTTGTGTTTAAAGAGTCAAGATTCTAAAAGTAACATTTCTCTTCTGTCAAATTTTAATAAAACATACATTTGCTAGATCTCATTTTTTACAATGAACTCTTTCCTTCATACATATTGTACATGTATATCAATTGCAAAAACTGATACACATTCAGACCTTATCTTTAAGAATTTAAATTGTTTGTAATAAAACAAAGTAAAATGATGGTCCTTCAGCAAAAATTACTGGTCTGTTTAACTACCACTTTGAGTTTAACATATATAGAAACAAGCAGAGCCATTGTGGTTGTCTTCATATGGTAGTTAGATTTACCTCTAACTATAATTATAACATGACGTCCTTCTTTCGCTTTGTAAACAAACGAGCGATTTATCGATTGGGTATAAACTCATTAGCACATGAACTGATGCATGTTACTGACTTTCCGGTCGTATATGTACATGTTGATCAATTATCGTCTGTTCGAATTTGGCAGCATAATTTGTGTGCAACATTGTTTGCAAACGTAAATATAAATTACCGTCTTCCAATCAAAGTATCCTACCGTATTTGTACTCTTAGACATATCAGAATCGAAATAATTCATGGAAGCCAGAATGTGTTTTGAATTTTAACATGGGTTGGCGGATATCAGTATTTTATCCCGAGCCAGAGGCGAGGGATAAAACTCAAAACACATTCTGGCTTCCATGATTTATTTCTTAACCAATCAATGCCATGCACAATACAGAATGATGTTACATCAGGAGTTATCTTTCTTGACGTTATCATAATTCTTGCCAGTCTACGACTTGATTCAATAATAAACCGAACCCTGAATAAACCATAATTTTGCATTAACAGCACTTTAAATAAAGTCCTGATTAAGGAAATCGTTGTTAATTTAACTTGTATAAACAGAACACCTGTCTATTCCAAACACAAAAGCTGTTCCCAAGGAGGTTTGGTTTAGACAGGTTTCACTGTACTCAATGTTGATTTTTATTTTAAATCTACTCCATATTTGAATTCTAGCAGTAGCAATTAAATGACAAAAAGACTGTCTGTCATGAGCACGGGATCATATAGTAACACTAAACATGAATCACTGTCATGAGCATGGGGTCCTATAGTAACTAAACACGAATCAATACAAAAAAATGTTGTAAACAACGAAATATGAGAATAGTCGGAAAATAGTCAAAACAAGATCAGTTTAAATAATCATAAGATAGAAATATTATGATTTAATACAGAATAATCAGTAAATGCTGTTAATGGACCCAATCATTGTAGAATGAGTATATATCAGTATAAATTCACCTAAGGGTCAGCAACACAAAACAAACAAGTTTTGTACTCTTTTTCTTTTTCTCTTCAAATTTTCTTGTGTTTCTTTATTATAAAATTGTGTGAATTTCATTACAAGAGCAATACATTTTAATGTGGTGGAACAATGCTGCCACCATACTAAGTCAGGAAAATGTACATGGAAACAATGAAATGTTTACACTCAGAGAGTGATCCAACATGTTCTGAAACACTAACTGATTATAATTTGATATAATGTAATGAAGGACGAAGCATGAATGGTTGTGTTTTGGTATTGAGCAAAACAGCTTTCTTTACGTTAGAAATTTAAGTCAGTGCTGCTAAACCTGTGTGTTGGGGAAATCTGATGCGAATTCAGAAGTGGAAGTCTTCTTGCCATTTTCAATCTGGTTATTAGTGACACAGGCTAATTATAAACACTAAAATGTTACTACAGCACTACAGACTTGGGTATTTTCTGTAGCTATATCTAATTAATACACCAAGATGTATCTCAAGCACTACAGACTGTATCCTACCTATTTCTATGCACTACAGCTTTGGAATATTTCTGTAGCTGACTATCAATCTACTTTATCAATCATCATAATTTAATCCTAACATAGCAATCCTGTTTAATTCATTGTTTTTCATAGTCTTAAGTAAAACTCTCCACTTCCACAGATTAAAAGGGGCGTGAAAGAAGGAGTTATGTAGCCATGTGAGCTATGATCAATCTCATCAATACAGTAAACATCCAACGTTAATCTTCAATTAAAATCACTTTAATTCATCTTGTGTCTAAATTAAAGTGAACAAGTTTCTGATGACTATCTCGCCCCGTATTTAAATGTTAAAAACCAGTGTTGGTAAAATGATCAATCATGCTGTTTTCATCTCAATCCAGTTCAGCGAGCTGTTAGAAATGAAATAATACCGTCTTGTAACCAAATGAAATTACAATTTAACAATTTGTGCTGAAGCTAACAATATTGTAATCTGCAAAAAAATTATGTTCTGAACAGAATCTAAAATTAAAGAGTTTTAAAATGTGAACTTTTAAGTTGTAAACCTGACTAATGGTTACTAAATAAGAATAAAAGTAATGGTCTGGTTTTGGCAGGACAATCTATGGTGCCATACTTTTTATCTTGTTGGGGGAGGGGTAAATAGATTCAACTATAACATGTTGACTTATATTGTAAAAATAATTCTGAAAAGGGACCACCCAAGGACCATTTTGAAGTAAAAAAAGGGGAGTAACTCTGGTTAGATTTGTTGAAAAATCATCATTATCGAACTTGACCTAGATATTCATGAGATACACTTACATACCAAACCTAGTTTCAATCTGACTTTTTGTTCACAAGTTATAATTTAGAAACCAAAAAATCAGCAATTTTTAAAGAATAAAAAGGGATGTAACTCTGGTAAGATTTGTCGAAAAATGATCGCTATCAAACTTGACCTAGATATTCATGAGATACACTTACATACCAAACCTAGTTTCAATCTGACTATTTCTTCCCAAGTCATCATCTGGAAACCAAATATTTGGCAATTTTGAGGTATAAAAAGGCGCATAACTCTGGTAAGATTTGTCGAAAAATGATTGCTATTGAACTTGACCTAGATATTCATGAGATACACTTACATACCAAACCTAGTTTCAATCTGACTATTTATTCCCAAGTTATCATCTGGAAACCAAATATTTAGCAATTTTGGGGTATAAAAAGGGGCATAACTCTAATAAAAATAGTCGAAAAATTGTCTTTATCGAACTTGACCTAGTTATTCATAAGATACACTTACATACCACACCTAGCTTCAATCTGACTTGTCATTCACAAGTTATCATCTGGAAACCAAGCACACGGATGGACGGATGGACAGACGACACCCATTTCTATAGTCCCCTTAGACGAAGCGTCGGGGGACAATAATAAAGCAAAATACTGACAGGGACAACTACAGTTTTCATTCATATCTTAGTTTTTCAGGGTGTCAAGCCACTTTTGGTCTCAAAAATATAGGATTATAGGAACTGTTTTTTAATTCATAGGGTAAATATACGGATTTTGGAAGAAATATATATCAATATATAGGGTTTCTAGTATATAATTTGTGTTGAAAGTCCATTCTTTAACCCTGGAAATATAATATACAACATAAAAAGATCAATGTAGGATATAAAACAAACTCAATCATATAAAACCCTAAAATGATAGATAAATTGGAAAATAAAGTGTGATTTGACAACTGAACATACATGATATTCTTGTATTAAATGGAAAATTTTATGATTCAGTTATTTTATATGAGCAGAGTATTATTTTTATGACTTACATTTTTTTCAATGATTTTTTTTTCTATATATATAGGGCTTTATAGGGGTTTTAAAGAATAATAGGGAAAATATAGGAATCTCCAAATAAAAAGGAAATTATAAGATTTTATAGGGACTTGACACCCTGCTTTTTCTTCACATAAAGAAAACTTGAATTCATCTCTACTGCATGAATTTTTATTTTATTGTAAACTGTCCTTTTCAGACTTATTAGTGAAATAAAAAGTCATGTTTCTACATGAAGCAAAATGACAAAAAATATTCCAGTTTTCTAAATGGCAACCATTGTCAATTTAATGGTCAAGACAACAGGATGATAATTTGGTATGACATGTCCATTGCTAAATGTATATATATATTGGTACCAATCATTATTAATCTGGGTTTACATGACAAAAATACATATATATCAGAAAGAGAAGATGAAGAATCTCCTGTAAAACAATGAATGTCTGTGTTTGAGGAAGGGGAGACATAATAATAATTGTAAGATCTTGTGATTTAAGAGAAGATAACTGAGTAACTCGTACCACAAGATCAATGATGTCAGATGATAGCAACCATCATCAATTAACAAGAGAAGTCTATATCTTTGATTAACCCACAAAAACTTCACATCAAAACTAATGAAACCATTCATAATTTGAAAGCATTTTATTCAATATAAGTCTTGCGTAGACATTTTTCCCAATCAGATACTATACACGGAGTGAATCAATCTTTCTACATAACATTCACGCTTACGTAATTTATCAACATTTATCACAGGCAGCGAATAACAATGCAGGAGCAAAAAAATGAAAAATCGAGCCACATTTGTTACAAAAATCTTTGATAAATGAAAGTCGTTAGCAGAATCACGCTGGGGTGATCACGGTTATTGACCAAATAAGTATCAATGTGAATACACTGCGACAAAATTACTGCCTTTTCCCCAATGATTATTACAATAATAACAACATTATACAATGTCTAAAAAACTAAACTCTCCTTAGACTGGATCCTACAGCCAAGATGCATCATTTAATTAAAACGTTTGTGGCACAAAAATTCATTAAAATGGTTCAGATCGAACATAACGTACCAGACAACAAACATATAAAAAACATCACTATATCCTGTTCATGTTTATGTCAAACCATATCCATTTATAATATATTTTCTGTTTTACAAGGCTACCAGTAGCTGACTGGGGAAATTCATGTCAAAGTCATAAACAAATCAATATCTGGTCACAATAACACACAAATCTCCTGTGACTTTTTTGGTCTTAATATTTATGCATTACATAGACAATATTTTGTTGATCACATAACATATTGACAGTTATGATATTCCCAGTGGAGATTTCTAGCTTGATAATCATTTTACTGTGACAAAACTACTTAATACAAGTGCTTGGAATTTCCACTATAAAATAGTTAGGGACAAGTGGTAATACTGTCACATTTGTCCTCTACTCTATTACTCATTATAAGCAGTTTATATGGTTTTAAGACATACTCAAGTACCCTAATGATAACAACACATTTTAAGAGTCTATATTAACTGATTTCTCTTATTTCAAATTTGATACCGGTATGTCTATTTTTTTTTAAATATATTTAATAATTCATACAAAGTAGCAATTCATCTTTTTGCAACAAATACATCTTCAATTCCCATATAATAATCCAGTATAAACAGGATAATTAAGGTAGATCCACAAGTGTCAGCCATGCTAAATACACAATGAATATCATAACAATTAGTTGAGTTTCAAGGGTGAATTTATATTTTTAACATTTGATCCTCATAATTACACATGTACACACAACATAGAACTGAAAACTTCAGATCCATACAAAGCTAGGTTCCCTTCGTTCATCCTATATTCTGACCTTTCACTCATTAATACTACTTACTTTGTTATTAGATGTTTACACAAGTGGGAGTGTCCACATGTAGCAGCAGCATGGAGAGGGGTCCATAGTTCACTGTCTCTGGCATTCACATTGGCACCATATTCAAGCAATAATTTTAGCATTTCTTCATTATCATCAATACATGCCTGTTAAAAAATCACCATCAAATTGAATAAGATTAATTAAAATTCTGATCTAACTCTTAAGACAACTTATCTGCAATTTTCATTAAATCATTCATAAAACACAGAAGTCTGACATTTTAGAAGAAATTTCATTTTAATTAATATTGGCCATCTTAGATGGAAGCATGGCACTTGTGGGATACAGTTTATAAATTTAAGGCACAATCCAACTTCCAAGAAATATTGCAATGAGTTTAATTTCCTTTATTTTGGCCTAGAGGTTTTAGACTGAGATTAAATTTGGAAAAGCAAACAATGTGGAATGGATGGATGACAAGCGTATTAATGGAAAAAGCTGAACTTTAGGTCAGATGACATAAAAGAAAATTCTGCTCTACAGAAAAGGTTAGATTATCACAATTCAGTCTGACAATGAAATGTTTTGTTTTAAACTGGTGATAGGGTCAATAAGTTGAATATCTATACTTCCAGGTCTAGAGTGATATATAATAGCCTAATATGTTTGTACAGGGACACCTTGGTTCTCTCAAAAGAGTCCAAAATTCTTATTGATACAATCATTACAGAGTCTTTGGACTCTTACTGGACAGTCACTATTGTCTATGTTTAATCTCTAGCATATTCAAATATGAGTGCCTGATGGGTCTTTTTAACTCTTTTCCTTGTCAAGTTTCTATCTGCTACTTTGTTAATTCTTTATCAAGGATCCCCCTCAACATACTTTTACTTCCATATTTATTTACCATTCATCCTGCAGTAAGATATGTGGATAGTTATTTCCTTATTCTCCTGGTACCTGATTACATATGAAACTTGAAAACACAACTGTTTCTGTTCTTTTAAATAACATTTGGCAATAGTTACAGACTTTTGATATACATTTGTAGCATGATGCACAAACAATATATATATATGATTGATTTATTGTGTTTAATGTCACTTTCAGCAACATTTCAGCTATATCAGTTTTTAGAGGTGGAAGAAGCCAGAGTACCCGAAGAGAACCACCGACCATGGGCAAGCAACTGGTAAATATATATACAATGTATATATACATGATCTGTTAAAATACAATTTATTTGCCCTTACTACAGAACAGGCCATAAGAGCATGCTAAAGAAGCAATAAGTAATGACAAACTACCATTATTTTCATCAAACATTTTGTCAGACTAAACAGAAGAAAATATCAGACCAACTTAAATTCTACTGAATTTAATTTACCACTGTCCACAAACCATCTGAATGACTGTTGATATTCAAAGATTGACATTTACCCTGCACAGTAAAGACAAGAACATAGCCTTTACCATTAGTATCTGTAGAACAAAATAAACAAAAGGGTGCATTTATCTGTATGTACTACATTCTGACCCAGAAACAATAATTAAGATTCTATTCCAAACATACAAAGAATCTGGCACCAGACAAAATGCTGCCCTTGTCAATATCACACAAAAACAATAAACATAGACAAAACTTAAGTCTGTCCTCAACAGCTTGAAGTCCTAATGACCGAATTATAACATCATAGTTATTACAAATATCTATACACTGAGTGTTTTCCTGTTGAAATCAATTACTAGTTCGTCTAAAGTACATTGTACCTACAAATAATCTATGTTATTTACAATAACTTGGTGCTAATTTTTAACAATTAAATATAATCTTCTATTTCAAGCCATTTTTGCCAAAACTTTAAGCCAAATTATTACAATTACATGTAGTTGGATTTACAGCTACTTGTGCAATCGGTGCCTATCACCACTAAAGTTCTAAGTTCAAACACCGTTCATGGTGAGGTGTACTCTATACAACATTATGTGATAAAGTTTGTCAGTGACTTGCGACAGGTCGGTGGTTTTCTCAGGTTTCCTCCACCAATAAAACTGCCCGCCATGATATAACTGAAATATTGTTGAAAGTGGCATTAAACACTATAAAAACCAAACCAATCCAAATCAAATTCAAGCCATTTTTGCCACAACTTTAAGCTAATATATTAAAATTACAGGTATGTTATCAATTCTAATATGGCGTGCAGCATTCGCTTTGTAAACAAAACTCTAAATAGCACAATTATTTTTAGCACATGCGCAAAGTTCTATTGGTGTTTACCAGTGTTTTTCACTATCTGATCACGTAAACCAGGAATTAAAGTAATAAAAATAGAAATTTATAATGTTTTCTTTGAATCTTAATGGAATAATTGTTTTAACTAACGTAAAATTCGGAAAATAAGCCGCGACTTTTATTTTGTGAAAGTCAGCCCGCGGCTTATACTGTGGTGCGGCTAATATATGTATTTTTTTTCAAAATTTCAGGTGTCAACAGAAAAAAAAATTGGACATGAAACACGAGCGTGATAGATTGGACCGACCTGTTTTCATTCTTGTACTTGTTTTTGTCTATTTTATGATCATAATAAAGAATGTTAAATAAAGTATATGTATTGTTGTGTTTGATTCCTTTTTCATGTTTATTTAGATGCATTTCGATGTTATCCAAGTGTTTTCTTCATCAATCGATCGGCGCAATTTCTAAGTCAAACAAGTGGAGATAATTATCGTATTGACTGGGGGTCCATGAAGGGAAATTACAGTTGACTCTCGTTATCTCGAATTCGATGGGACCATGGAAAAAATTCGAGTCAACCGTAGTTCGACTCAAGAGGAGCTATGAAAACCGGAAGTGTAGTTTGTTTAATGACGAAAGGGAGACAACTCGAGCGAAATTTTGAAGAGCTAACACCAGCATCGCATGTCCAGATAAAACACTTCCGTTATGTACTTTTCATAATCATTGATGTATGCCGACCCAAGCGCACTTATAATATTATGAATCGATAATTTTTGATTGTACACATCTAACTTGTGTCATAATACCAAGCCAATTACTAATTAATTTGACAGATTGTGAAATAAACATGTGAAATAGCCTAAGGTAAAAATGTCAAAGCAAATGACCGGATGTTTCACCTGTGATCCGATTTTAATCCCAAGGTAATACACATGTTTTGACAGGTAAATTCGACTTAACGAATATAAATAATATGGCTTTCTACATCTCGGGATCAACACTTTTATTCGAGACAACCGAAATTTCGACTCATCCGAATTCGACTCAACAGGAGTCAAATTACATATATTTATACACAACGAAGTTCGGGACTTCGATAAAAATTTGACTCAACCGGAAATTCGAGACAACCGAGTTCGAGACAATGAGAGTCAACTGTATTGTAGCATTGCAAAAATAATAAAGCCATTATAAGCTGATTATTAAATATTTGCATTTATTTTTTGATCAGTTAAGATAATCTAAATTGTATATTATTTAAAATAATAAACTCATAAAGTCTTAATTATTTGAAATGCAGTATCATACCACTTGAAATAAAACGAAAGTAGAATTCATCTTTAATAAGCCATACATGTTTTCAACATAATTATAACAACAGCAATAACAACTAGTCACTATTACAATGTCAATGTAAAAAAGCACTGGTGAAAGTTTATAGATCTATATTAAAGCACTATTACAATATCAATGTTAAAAAGCACTGGTTAAAGTTTATAGATCTAAGCACTAAATGTATTTAATGTTCGTCGGTGAAACCATCGAAGTCTTCATCTTCGGAATCACTGTGGAACAATTCAGCAAGCTCTGGAGTGATTCTGGTGTCTATGTTTGACAATGGCTCGTCGTCATCTGATGATTCGACATCGGAGTCAACTGTGTTGTCGTCATACGGGTAGATCTCTGCTTTCTTAAAACCATTCAGTATGCAGGACTTCTTAACACCTTTCCAGGATTCCACTACCCATGCTGCAACTTCGGCTAACGTTGCACGGCGGAGTCTACCAGTTGCTGTGAAGGATTTCTCACCACATGACATCCAGTTTTCCCACTTGGCACGCATACCGATCTTAAATGTGCGGTTGACACTAATGTCTAATGGCTGCAGAAGTTTGGTCATGCCACCGGGAATAACAGCTGGTGTTGTGTTCAGTGAATGTAGCAAATCCTTAACATCGTCAGTGATGTGTGCGAGCATTGAGTCCATCACTAACAAGGCACGCTGACGATGAAAAAAGCCATCGGGACGTTTGGCGAAACATTCTGTTACCCACGATTTCATCATAGAATTGTCCATCCACCCTTTCTCATTAACTTTAATGATGACACCACGGGGAAACCTTTCTTTCGGCATTGTCTTTCTTTTGAATATTAATATTGGCGGTAAATGTATTCCGGAAGCAGTACAGGCAAGCACACATGTGAAACTAGCCTTCTCGTGGCCTGTTGTTTTTATGCTGATGGTGGACGAACCAGTTTTTTCTACAGTACGATTCATAGGTAGATCGAAAGTTAATGGCACCTCGTCCATATTGATAACATGATCCGGATGAATTGAATAATCATTGACTTTGTCTTGGCAGTATTTCCGGAATGTGGACAATTTTTCTTCAAAGTCAGCTGGTAAATTTTGACATACGGTCGTTCTAGCTCTAATTGACAGTTGTTTTACGTGTAATGAAACGCAGGCACCATGATGGGCCACCGGTAAAGTCGTGATGGAAAACTCTTTAGCCATGGCGACGGCTTTCAGTCGAATTTGTGTTGTGCTCACACCTCGGAGTGAAGCTCTCTGTTCGAGCACCCAAGTCTCGATTTTGTCTTCTAGTACAGGCCATCTAGCTTTCTGGCCACGGTTTGCACGTTTAGATTTTTTGGTCAGGCGAAGTTCATCTTCTTGTTTGCGCCAATTACGGACCATTTTCTCGTTGATACTGAAGTGACGGCCGGTAGCTCGGTTACCATTCTCTTTAGCATAAGCAACTGCTTCCAGCTTGAAAGCAGCGGTGTAACTTTTTCTCTGAGGCATTTTTGAACTGAAGCAGAAGTTCAAAATTTGTCATTTTATTTAGAATTTGGGCTTGGTATGAAAAAGTTGTTTATTTAGGTTTTTTTCCCCATTGGCTAAAAGTGTTATGTCTAAAAAAA